>CM053785.1:383833735-384223735 GCA_028749045.1 Cupressus sempervirens
GTAGGATTTCTTGTTTAGAGAGCTAAGAAGATATTCCCCATCATCCATTTTTGAAGGTAAACTCTTGGTAGACTTTTGGAAGGTAAAAAGTGACTCTAGGGGGGTAGTTTAGGAAAAAATTTACCTTCTCCATGGGTTTACTATGGATTAGGTGGTATTTCTAGGCCATTTGAGCTTTCCAAAGACCAATTATGACAATTCAAAATTGTCTTAGAAGAGAGTGACAACCTAGGAGATAAGAAAAGGAGATTTTATCAAACCAGAGGAAAGTTATCTCATGATGGGTGGTAGGTGAGAGTGGTTGAGGACCTTCTTAGAGGGGTTTTGGAGGAAATAGTACATTAATGCCCACTCTCTAATTTTATAGATTAATAGTGGAATTAGAGAAACCTATACATCTTGAATATTTGGCTAAGTGTGGGAAAAATATTGGGTAGAAGGAAAGGGAGCTCAAAACCAACCTTGTGAAAGCTTGGAGATAAGGTTGGTACACCTATCTTGTGAATATATATTTTTAAAAATGTTTTTCATAATGTGTTGTTTCTCCCTTGAATAGTGTAGAAATTTTATGCCATGAGAATGTGTTGTGAAGTGTTTTATTGTGTGGAAGTGTTTTTGGTGTTCTTTTGGGGATTTTTGTGTGTTTCCTTGATTTTGATTCTGTGTATAGGTGTTCACAATGTTAGCCTCACCCTTGGGAGAGAAGAGAGCCTTGTTGGGGAAGGGTGTATGGGGAATGCATGTGAGTGGATAATCTCTCATTATGAAGGAGAGGGATGCCATATGGGTGTTATGGGTCCCATATGCCATATTTTCTTAGGGGCCATAAGGGTTGTGGATGAGAGCCTTGTGAAGGTATATGGAGGTATATGTACATCCTTGTGAAGGAATGCATTATGTTTTCAAAGTGGAGTCTCCCCATATGTTCATTTCCAACTTCCCCTTGAATGGATCAATAGAGATCCTAAGTGCAAGCCTTGGTTGGGAATTGTGTTAATGTGTTGATGTAATTGTGTTGTGTAAATATATAATGTAAATTTTGTTGTAATGTATATGTTCTTCCGTATCTAGAAAAGGTTCTCCCATCTCAGGGGTGGCCTTGAAAAGGCCTATGGCTGGGAGGAAAGCATCTCCAGGGGTACATGTGTATCTATATTGCAGGTTTTTATGGGATTATTGAGGATTGGAAGAGAAGAATGTTGTTTTTATTATTGTATCATGCCAAAAGTTAAACCATTGCTGTGTATTTTAAATGGGAGAGTCTCCCCATTAAGTGTACTCTCATTTTGGTGCTTTTTTTAGTATACTTTGCAGATTTATGAGAAAAAATTGTAGTGGTGGATATGTTATTTTCATTACTGTCAATACATAGTTGCAACTTAATGTCTAAAATTGTTGATGGGTTATTTTAATAGGATCATGTAATTGATGTTGTATTGTTGAAAAAAGAAAGAAGGAAATAAAATATCTCTAATATGTAAGGAAATATAAATATGCTAATATATTCTTGTTAATAAGAAAAGTAATATGAATAAAGATTTTGTTGTTGTTAGAAGGAAGGTTTATGATTATGTGGTTGTGTGCCTATTTTCTAAAATTATCTATAAAGATTTTAATCTTTCTCCTACAATGTATAGTGTAAAGAAAAAGGTTATGAAACTGTTAGCATTCTATTTTACTATTTTTACAAAAACATGTAAGTGGAAAATTAGTTACAAGAAAAATAGGAGCATTACATTCACTTAGTCGTTGTAAATCATATTAGAAATAAATCTTAGAGTTGGTGAAATCTATTCCTAGTTGTGGAAAGAGATGAATGAAATGAAACTTTGTTACATTTATGTTTTATGTTTCTGAATGTACAATAATTTAAACAATAGTTCTATTTTAGGAAAAAAAAAAGAAATCCAACATTTTCTTGGAATTTTAATAGTAGAATTAAGATATAGTTTTAAGGGTACTATACTTGGTAATAGAGCCAAGTTCTTCAACACTATGACCTAGGGCCATTATGTTGTTCTAATTAGGCAAAGAAAAAAACACAGAAACAAAACTTAGCATACCCTCTTCCAAGAAAAATTGCAAGACATATGTAGCCCATGTAAGTGTTGTGTGGAACCTACAAAACCAATAAAGAGACAAACAAAAGGTAGTAACCAAGTTCATACAAAATAGATTAGGGGTTAGTAGCTAGCTAGAAATTTTTGTGTAGGATGGAATAATGACTGTACAAATTTGCAACATAGTAAGACCAGAAAAATATGGACAATCAACATACTTTAGATGTAAATGCTAAATACATGGTTGCATATATATGCACAAGCAGGTTAAAAATTCAAAGGAATTTAAATGGGTATATAACATTATATAATATTACATATACTAATACATGTATTTTACTATACAAAAGTGTAATATATTCCACATATATATTTCAATACAATACATTATTAAAACATACATAATCTAATATAATAATACAAAACATCATTAAAAATACATATATTAAAGTAATAATATAATAATATAATAATGTAGTAATAATATAATAACATTATAAAAAAATGTATATATAATACATATAATATATATTTAACATACTAAATAATTTAATCATTTTTAATGTTCAAAAAATCTTGCAATTTTTGTTTTTGTTTTTTTGGGGCCGACGACACCCACCCCACATAGTGGGGATGTGAGGTTGTGGCCATCATTCTCCCCACCACGGGGAGGCAAAGATTTGGCTCTGTCAACCCATGGTGGGGAGGACATGCCACAACCTGCAAACCCACTATGGGGTTCTTCAAACAACACACTGATGAAGGAGGGGAGGGGTGGGGGTAAACCCCAACCGCTCTACAACAAATATTATTTTACAATAAATTTTTTTAAAGCCCTTAACCCTGAGATAGAGCCACATTGTGGCCTAAAACCTGCTAACACAAACTAACACACACACACACACACACAAACATGCAACCCCCTAATATTGGAACGTTGTCGCCACCTAGAATAAAATAAAGGGATAAAACATGGATTCCTTCTTACATATGTATTGTTTCTCTATGGATGGGAAGATACAACAACCCATTCATCTCATTGATAAGATGGGAATATGGCATACAAAATTCCCCAATGACATACCTTCAAAATGGAGACCCTTGGCCTTGCAAGAAAAAAAAAACAATGTACATTCAAGCCCATACAAGAGCAGATACAAAAAAAAAAGTTGGGAAACCCTATAAGAAATCAAGCCTGCAATAAAGGATAAATGGGCATGATGATGCCATAAAAGAACCAAAGAGAGCATGCATGGATGTGTATGGCTCTTTGTTTGTGTCTTCAACTCAAATGTGTATATATGTTTTAGTCATATATACGCCTACAAATTTTTGTGTGTATATATATGTCTAAAACATATATATCCATTAATCTTCAACCTACAACCTGAAAGATGCATGCAAGGGAAAACAAGAGAAGAAAACAAAAAAATCAAGCCAGGGTTTAAAGACCCACAAAGAGAAATGACAAATAACCTTGGTTGGGAAGAAAATACATTTTATATTTTATAAAATCCCTAATTTCAAATTAGGGTTAGGGCCAACTCTTTACCGATGAGTTAATTTGAAACTAAGCTCGGGACACACTTTGGAGGGAAAGTCCAAGTTGACTTTTGGCCCAAAATTAAAGGGGACCCCTTTATCAATAAGTTTTGCATTTCAATGTAGGAAGTGTAAAAGGGAAAGGTGGTTGAGGGAAATGTGCAAAGTCATTGGAGTTCAAGTGGTTAAGTGTTTGAATCCCACTCCCACCATATTCTCTTAAAGTTTAATTGTAATGGAGCTATCAAATAAATCTAATAAGTTTAATACTGGCTATATTATTAAAAATTAATTAATTAAATTAATAAATGAGTTTTATTATTATAATAATTTAATAATAAATTTTTATCAATCATGAGACCCTCTTAAAAAATTAAAAATTAAAAAAAAATGGTAACACACTTGCGACACACCCAACTTCTAGAGGTCATAACTTTTGACTTTGATGTGGATTTTCGCTCAAATTTTTATAGCAACTCTGTTAGGAGAAGTTTGGTGGGTTTCCAATTCATTTCCACTCTATTGTGTCTAGTCTATTACATCTAGAACAATTAATTTTCAAGTCCCAAAAAATTTGTTTAGACCCCTGAAACTCAACTTTTCGTAATTTTTGTTTATTTTTAGAACTTTAATTAGAGTAATAACTTCCTATGGGTATTTCCAAATTTGAAGGTTAATGGGTAGGTTAAGTTGTCAAAGATTAAGGGAGGTCCAATTTTAATTTTAGCTTTTTAGGAGTTGAATTGTTAGGTTACTAATAATGGAATATTCAAAATAATGAAAGATTTTGCCAAAAAGGGTAATTTCTAGTTTTTTCTAGCATAGATAGTTTTTGGCTATCTAGAGGGCTTCTTAAACTTGAGAGTTACAAACCTAGTTCATAATTGGACTTCCTCAACATTGAAACCTCACCCTATAACATTACACAATGAAAATGATAGCTAAAGCTTGAGTTAGATGGTAACCCAAGCTCTAATCTAGTAATCTGGTTTCATGTGGGATGTTGGCTACGAAAACCATGGTGGCAAGACAACCATCCTAGGTTGACCTTGGCCATGATATCCCACATGAAAATATTCTTCTATAATTGCAACTCATCCACCTTAGTGAAAGTCAGTTCATAATTAATTAAACCTCATCTTATCATGACTCTTGATCAGTGAACACTAAACCTTCCTTGACCCTAACATTTAAACTCTCATTTTGTATAGGATGTCAGTGGTCAAATGCAACACCCATATGCATGGTTGAGGTGGTAGACATTCAAATGTTGTAGGGTAGAGTAGGATGCTAATATAGAGTAGGAGGCTAGAGTTGAGCTAGAGATAGATATTAAGTAGATGGTACCACCTCAGAACCTCAGCCAAGACATTTTGGATGTCATCTAAAACATTATTGGTGTAGTGCAATAGAGATTACCTCCAATAGTTATGCATCTTGACCAACATGTGTTAGGGTATCACAGGATAATGGTTAGAGAGAGGACTAGGAGTCCTCCACCTAGTCACAATAGGATTCATTTTGAGCTTGAGGTAGATTCTATAAATTGACTTGTGCCTCCACTAGAGTTAGAGGCTCAAGATACACCTAGATCGCCCCAAGATATAGGGGATGAGATTAGATATTTTCTTTGTCTTTGGCCACCTATTTTTGTAGGATCCACAAATGGTGCATAGGCAAAATATTTGTTGTTATATTTAGAGAGATGTTATGGGTTGCATCCTTATGAGAGTAACCTAAAGGCCCATTTTGTTATTCACCTTTTACAAGGGTTTTCCTCTACTTGGTGGGATGATGAGAAGACTATGGTTGACATTGATCTTGAGACCCTTACATGGGACACTTTCCTCGAGAGATTCAGAGAGAGATATTTATTGGAGCACTACAGACAATGAAAAATTTATGAGTTTCATGATTTACAACAGAGGGGACTTACAGTGGCATAGTATGAGAGTAAGTTCTTAGAGATCCTCCCTTGTGTTGATTACATGAGGGATGAGAAGATATAGATTATCCATTTAATTAAGGGGTTTAACCCCTCTATTGCAAGACAGGTCCGATTTGCAGCACCAGTGGGTTTTAGAGCTACAATAGACCATGCCCTTATTACAAAGGATATGTGCAATAAGTCATAGGACACCCATGATAGATCTCAAAATTGTGGTATAGTCCCTCATGCATCTAGATCATATTGGAAGGGGAATCAAAGATACTCTTCAAGATCTTTTAGGGATCCTCAATTACAATAGGATCTGAGGCAAAATCCTCCACAAGGACATTAGGGAACTAAGCCCAAATAGAGGCTGACACAGGGTCCCCAACATGATCAAAGAGCACAAGCTTCATATGCATCTCTATCATAAACTCAATATTCCACTAGAGGTAGGTTTAGTGGATCTAGTAGGATAGGGGGATAGTAGCAGCCCTAACCTTAGGGAGTATAGATTCATGTCTTGTTACACTTGTGGTAGCATGGGTGTAATGTCCCGATTTGGATGACCTTTTAAATCATTCTTTGTTTCCAATTTATTTTCTTATGAATGACTTGAGTACTCTTTCTATACTTTAGAGATATATGCAATTCGTAGTTATATATATAGAGATATACTATATATATTGTAATATAAATAATAATGATTTTTTGTAAGATAAAATATAATTGAAACTAGGAGTCTATCCTAATAACACATTGACTTGTACTCCTCTTTTACTTATAGCTTTAGCCCCCCTTAATATATTTATAACTTAACAACCCACCTTATTACTCTACCCTTTATCATTTATTTGAATAGGGCATTTGTGTTAGGCACTGGCTAAATAGCCGAATATTTGCACCGGCTATTTAGGCAGTGCCGTTACCTCCGTCTCCTCCCGTACGTCCTTTGTCCTGCTTAGTTTGGAATCAGATATTCCTTACACCTTATAAGTTGGTGTCCACCCGCGTACGGCTGCTGACAGTTGCTAATACATATGATCATTGGTCTCAATGCTTGGTTGCTTCACTTCCTCGGTGCACGTAATCTATCATCCTCCCCCTTCAGTAAATGTGATGTGTCATTTGTTTCATGCTTTGATGCCAATCTACAATCCGATGGTGTTATCTCCAAAACTCAATGATGGTCTCATATAAATACGGGTCTTTGAATCTTTGATCAGACCCGACGTGCCACTTGGTCGCGTCCTTTTCAAATATGTTACATTTGACTTTATGTAATGATATTTGTTTTATGTAATACTTATTAGATTTTAGGGATTAATTGTCTATGTATTATAATAAGGGTAAGTAATATAAATAATATTATTTATAACTAATACAAGTAATTATAATATTATCAATAATTAATAAATTATATTACTTACAATTAATAATACTTATAAGTAATATTACTTATAATGTAATATTACTTATTAATATTACTTTATAAAATATGTATTTATTATTTAAATTAATGGTCAAAATGGGGACATCACAATGGGCCACATTGCTAGGGATTGTCCATATAGGAAGAGGGCAGACACATATGAACCAATAGTGGGAAACATAGGTTGCTCTCATAGGGCATTTGTGGTAGTTAATGATAGAAAGGCTAAGAATCAAGCCACAACAATAGAGGTTGCAGGTATGATAGGTGGTAGAAGTATTTCTATATTATTTGATTCAAGAGTTATAGACTCTTTGATATCTCCATTAGCAATGGAGTGTTGTAGGATGGTGACAATTAGGTAGGATGTTAGTTGGCATGTAGAGTTAGCCTTAGGTGTTAGAGTGCTAGTTAAATCCTTGATTAGAGATTGTCCTATTTAGACTACAGATATGACCACTTGTATTGATCTGCGTATCATTCCATTGGGCTTATATGATGTAGTTCTTGTCATGGATTGGCTATATTCTCACAATGCCAAGGTGGATTGTAGGAAGAAGAGGGTGGAGTGTATTGATGACCATGGTTCACCTATGGTGATTTCAAGGATTCAAAGACTCATATCCCTCTGCATGATCTCCACTATGAAACTTAAGAGGTACATGAGGAGAGGGTGTCAGTTGTATGTCATTACTATTAGCAATAGAGAGGAGGAGGATAATGAGTTACATCTTAAGGATTATCCAATATTATAGGAGTTTATCGACATATTCCCTTCTAAGTTACCAAGTATGCCTCCACCTAGGGCAATTGATTTCCACTTTGAGCATGTTTTAGGAGCCCAATTGGTGTCTAGAGAATCTTATAGGATAACTACCCATGATCTCAATGAGCTTAAGATCTAGATAGATGAAATTTTGGAGAAGGGGCATATTCATCCTAGCATCTCACCATGGGGGGTACCTATCATCTTCGTTAAGAAGAAGATGGATCCTTGAGGTTGTGCATATACTACTGATGACTTAATAAGTTAATAATTAAGAATCAATACCCACTACCTAGGATCAATGACTTATTTCAGCTTCAAGGTGGTCTAGTATTTTCAAAGATTGATCTTAAGTCAAGGTATCACTAGTTGAGGATTGTGGAGAGTGGCATCCACAATATTTCTTTTCATAGGAGGTATGGGCACTATGATGTTACAATGGTTCCATTTGGACTCATGAATGCCCTAGTAGTGTTCATAAGCCTCATAAATGGGGTATTTTTCTCCTTCTTGGAAAAATCTGTGGTGGTATTCCTAGATGACATATTGGTTTATTCACGATATGAGCAGGAGCATGAGGAACATTTGAGACCAGTTATACAATGCTTGAGAGATTAAAAAAACATATGCCAGTTTGTTAAAGTGTTCTTTCTTATGGTTTGAGGTTAGATATCTTGGTCATGTGATACTATTTGATGGGATCTCAATAGACCCATCGAATATTAGACCTATTATTGATTTACAACACCCATGACAATTACATATGTTAGGAGTTTCATGGGCTTGGTTGGCTACTATAGACATTTTGTAGAGGATTTCTCTAGGATAACACATTCCATAACTTCCCTTCAGAGGAAAGGGTGTCAATTTGAGTGGACATAAAAATGTGAGATATTTCTAAGAGCTCAAGATGGCCCTCACTGGTGTAATTATTCTTTCAGTACTTGACCCTCAGTGGATTTTGTAGTGTGCACTAATTCATCATTAGATGGTTTAGGAGAAGTACTAATGCAAAATGGTCAAGCTATAGCCTATGAGTCTAGGAAGCTTAAGACTTATGAACTTAGTTATCCTACCCATGATCTAGAGCTTGCGGTAGTAGTACATACCTTAGTTAGATGGCACCACTTCCTTTTGGGACATCATTTTGAGCTCCATTCAGATCATCATAGCCTTCAGTATATTTTCATATAGTTGAACCTTAATGCTCACCAATGGAGATGGATGAAGTTCTTATATGAGTATGACTTTGATGTACATTATATCAAAGGAAAGGAGAATATGGTTGCACATTCCTTGAGTGGAAGACACTATGAGTTATCATCCATGGTTGTTAGTGTAGATTTGAGGGAGCAAATAATGCAACACCTATCAAAGGATGAGTTTTATAGAGAGTTATTCTAGATGATTAGATCTTAGAGACCCCTTGAGAGGAGATTTTATGACTATGTGTTGGAGTCTGATGGGATTCTACTCTATCAAGGGCACATTTATGTATCTTCTATAATAGGTTTGTGTGATTTTCTTGTGCTTGAGGCCCATAGAGCACCTTGTGAAGCACATCCAAGTGTTAGGTAGTTAAATTCAAACTTGAGACAAATCTATCATTGGCTAGACATGAGGATGAATATTGCAAGGACGGTTGCTCGATGCTTGGAGTGTCAGAGGGTTAAGGCTAAACATGGACACCTTGGTGGGTTACTTTACCCACACAAGATTCCTAAGTGGAAGTGGGACATGATTTCTATGGACTTCATTACTGGTCTTCCTATGCATGCGTGCCATTATGGTGACTATTGTTTCTCACTTATCATTCGTACACACCACTTTCATAGCTCATGTTTTAGAGTAGGTATTCTTACGAGATGTTTTCAGATTCTGTGGTATTCTTCATAAGATTATTTTTGATATATATTCTATTTTTACACTCTTTTTGGAGAGAGTTATAGGCATCTTTGGGGACCAAGCTTAACTTTGGCACAACATACCACACTAAGATAGATGGATAGAATGAGAGGGTTAATCAAGTGTTAAAGGACATGTTGTGCATGTCTGTGATAGACCATCAAATCAGGTGGGAGGATTATTTGCATCTAGTTGAGTTTACCTATAATAATGGGTACCATTCCTCCTTAGGTATGCTACCTTATCATGCTCTATGTGGTAGAGCTTGTAGGAAACCTTTGAGTTGGGATAGGATTGAGGAAATGGCAACAGTTGGACCAAAATTGGTCAAGGATATGGAGTAACAAGTTACATTGATCAGATAATGTCTAAGAGAGGCACATGATGGACATAAGAAGTATGCAGATGCCAATAGAATAGAGTGAGTCTTTATGGTTGGGGATAGAGTATTTCTAAGAGTACATCTGCACAAGAGTCCAGTCCATTTTGGAAAGGCCTCTACACTCACTCCTTAGTTTTTTGGACCATTTGAGGTTTTGTATAGGATAGGCCCAGTTGCATATTGCTTAACTTTTCCAATCAACCTATTGTGTATCCATGATGTATTCCATGTTTCTCTCTTGAGGAGGTACATTTATGATGAGTCTCATGTTATAGATAGGGCTACTTTGCAAGTAGCCCCAGATAGTCAAGTGACCCTAGAGTCCATTTGTATATTGGGAAAGAAGACCCTTTGACTTTGAGGTAGAGAGTTGGACCAGGTTGGGGTCCAATGGGATTGCTATAATGAGGTCACAACAACATGGGAGGACACAATGTAGATGAGACATGACTACCCTTACCTATTTGATGAACTCTAGGAGGAGGTTCATGGCTAGGGAGAAGGATGTGACATCCCACCTTGACCTATGCTAGCACTTCTAACATTTTTACTTAGATTATGTTAGTGATACATTATTTTGATACATTTGGATTTTATGGACATTGATACTTTGATCATTAACATTATGTGATAATTTCATGCGACGTTACTTAGGGAAGAATTATATATTTTGGCCTATGATCTATATGTCATGATGATATTATTTTGATACATTCATAGTAGTGTTTTGATTATTTACACTATGGTTACCATATGATGTTAATTACTCATATTCTAGCATACTTATGCATTTGGCTTACAATTTATATGTCATGATTTTTAATAAGAAGAATTATAAATTTGTATTTATATTTGATTTTCCTATATTGGTGCATATGGATTAACTCAATAGTAGGGATAAGAAGAAATAATCTTGATCTATGGGATTGAATGAAAAATATGTAATGTTAAGTTATGTGATTTATTTCTAGATATTGCAGATGAAAGTTTATATATTTTTATCTTATCATGGGTATTAGGATTCATGGGGTTAATGGTTATACTACCCTATATGTTGATTTTATATATGTATTTATCTCATATTGGACTACTAATATTTTGCCTAAGTGTGCAAGTACTGTGACCATGGACATACAAAGAACCTTTGCTAGGTGATTTCTTGTGATATCTTTGTGAAGCCAAGGTTGGCTCTAAGGAGGGATACAACCTAATCATAATTATATATGTTAATTGTGAAAATTGTCTTTGTGTGAATTGTGTAATTTGTTACTTGTAATTGTGAATAATCTATGTGGCATGCCTAGTATTTTTAAAAGTGATGTGTTAAATGTAGTGTCAATTCACATATGTGTTGTGATGTGGCATTCCAAGTGGGATGGTTAGGTATGATGTCAATTCACACATGTGTTGTGATGTGGCATGCCAAGTGGGATGGTTTGGTATGATGACCTTTGAGTAACCATGTAGAAATACTAGGTAGGATTTCTTGTTGAAAGTGCCAAGAAGATCATCCCCATCATCTATTTTTGAAGGTCAACTCTTGGGGGACATTTAGAGGGTAAAAAGTGACTCTATGGGGTAGTTTAGGCTAAAATTGAGCTTCCCCATGGGTGTACTATGATTTGAGCTTTGCAAAGACCAATTATGACCTTTCAAAATTGCCTTAGAAGAGAGTGACAACCTATGGGATAGTAAAAGGTGTTTTTATCAAATCAAGGGAAATCTACCTCATGATGGGTGGTCGGTGAGAGTGGTTGAGGACCTTATTAGAGGGGTTTTGAAGGAAATGGTAGGTTAATGCCCATTCTCCAATTTTGGAGATCAGTAGTGGAATTAGAGAATCCTAGACATCTTGAAGATTTGTTGTGATATTCTTGTAAAGATAAGGTTGACCATAAGGAAGGATACAATCTAATCATTATTATATTTGTTAATTGTGAATATTGCATTTGTGTGAATTGTTAATTACAAATGTGAATAATCTATGTGGCATTCCTAGTATTTTTAAAAGTGATGTGTTAAATGTGGTCTCAACGGACACATGTGGTGTGATGTGGCATGCCAAGCGGGATGATTAGGAAGGATGACACTTGAGTGACCTTGTAGAAACCCTAGGTAGGATTTCTTGTTTAAAGTACCAAGAAGATCTTCCCTATCATCCATATTCGAAGGTCAACTCTTGGGGGACATTTGGAGGGTAAAAAGTGATTCTAGTGGATAGTTTAGGCCAAAATTGAGCTTCCCCATGGGTTTACTATGGGTTAGGGGGCATTTCTATGTCATTTGAGCTTTCCAAAGACCAATTATGACAATTCAAAATTGCCTTAGAAGAGAATGACGACCTAGGAGATAAGAAAAGGAGATTTTATTAAACCAAGGGAAAGTTATCTCACGATGGGTGGTAGGTAAGAGTGGTTGAGGACCTTCTTAGAGGGGTTTTGGAGGAAATGGTAGCCTAGTGCCCACTCTCTAATTTTATAGATTAATAGTGGAATTAGATAAACCTAGACATCTTGAATATTTGGCTAAGTGTGGGAAAAAGCTTGGGTAGAAGGAAAGAGAGCTCAAAACCAACCTTGTGCAAGCTTTGAGATAAGGTTGGTACACCTCTCTTTTGAATCTATGTTTTGTAAATATTTGTTCATAATGTGTTGTTTCTTCCTTGAATAGTGCAAAAATTCTATGTCATGTGAATATGTTGTGAAGTGTTTTACTATGTGTAAGTGTTTTTGGTGTTCTTTTGGGGATTTTTGTATTTTCCTTGATTTTGATTTTTTCTATGGGTGTTCACAAGGTGAGCCTCACCCTTGGGAGGGAAGATAAACTAGTTTGGGAAGGGTGTATGGAGAATGCATGTGGGTAGAGAGTCTCTCCTTGTGAAGGAGAGGGATGATGTATGGGTCTTATGGTCCTTGTTAGTTTGTGGTGATTGATTAGGGAAGTACTGTACATATGGTTGACATGTTGTAACCCTAAAGTGGCATAAAAATACTTGTATAAAAGGGCTTAGGGTTAGGGATTGTTTCATTGTAGGTGATGCAAAAATTGGTTCCTATGGTGATATTGAGCTATAAGGGATTACAGATTGTAATTAGGTTGTAATCACTAGATCATAAAATTATTGGACTTTTTATTTGGAGGACATAGCCCAGGGTTTGGTTGAACCATGTTAAATCTTGGTGTCTTGTGTTCTTCCATATGTGATGTATTATTTTTTGATATTGGTTATATTTGCATGTAATTGTTATTTCTATCCATGGTTTAATCCTAACAAGTGGTATCAAAGCGAGGTTGATTTTTTAGTTATCCTTTGTAGATAATTCTCAGGGTTGAGTGGAAGTCTCATGATTGAGTGGGAGTGATGGAAGACAAGGGTAAGATGAGGTTTGAGAGGTTTAATGGGCAAAAATTTCAGTTATAGAAGATGCAAATGGAAGACCATCTTTATCAGAAGGATTTATGGAAACCATTGGAAGGCAAAACCAAGAATCAAGGATCTATGTCAAATGACGACTAGGATCTTTTGGATAGAAAGGAACTTGGAAGCATTCAATTATGCTTGGCACCATTAGTGGAATTTAATATTACAAAAGTAAAGACATCAGAAGAGTTGATAAAAACCCTAGCGACATTTTATGAAAAGCCCTCCACTTCAAACAAGGTATTTCTCATGAAGCGTTTATTTAATATGAAAATGGCAGAAGGTGGATCTGTTGTAGATCATTTAAATGAGTTTAATACTATTACTAGTCAGTTATCTTTTGTAGGTATCAATTTTGATGAAGAAATTAGGGCTCTCTTGATTTTGTGTTCTTTTCCTGAAAGCTAGAATGGCTTGGTAATGGTTGTGAGTAATTATGTTCCTGGATTTAGTACTCTACAATATGATGATGTGATCGGTGTTATTTTGAGTGAGGAAACTTGTAAGAAATCCTCAGGCAGATCTACATCAGGAAGTGCTTTGAACGCACAAAGTCAAGGCAGAATGAGTGAGAGAGGAAATAATTCTAGAAATTGTGAGAAATCAAGAGGAAAGTCAAAGGGGAGGAGGTCTCAATCGAGAGGACCAAATGACTGCTTGTACTATGGGAAACCAGGGCATAAAAAGAAAGATTGTTGGAATCAAAAGAAAAATGAAGGAGATAAACTAGATGGAGACAAGGAGGCAAATGTGGTAAGTAACAAATCCGAAGAGGATTCTTTGCTTCTATCTTCAGAAAGTGTTGATGATTCATGGGTTTTAGATTATGGTGCTTCATTTCATGCTACACCTCATAAAGGTTATTTCATTGATTATGTCCAAGAGGATTTTGGACTTGTTTATTTGGGGGATAATGAACCCTGTCAGATTTTTGGAAAGGCAAAAGTTAAGATTAAGTTGTGGAATGGGAATCATTGGCTATTACATGACATAAGACATGTTCTAAGGTTGAGTAGGAATTTTATTTCAGCAAGGCAACTCGATGATGAGGGTTGTGTAGTCACTTTTAATGATAAAAATTGGAAGGTTTCAAAAGGTTCCCTTATAGTAGCAAAAGGTGTGAAAGTAGGCACCTTGTATCTTTGTACAGGTCATATTGTTCCTTCTACTTTAATTTTTTCAGAGAAAAATAAATGTTCAGGAATAGCTGCTATAGTTGAGCAGGAAGAACAAATAGTTGTTGTAAATTATGATACAACATTGTGGCACAACAGACTTGGGCAAATGAGTGAGAAAGGTATGAAAGTACTTCATTCAAAGAATGTTTTACCAGGTCTAAAATGTGTTAATATGGATTTATGTGAAAGTTGTGTGTATGGAAAACAAAAGAGAGTGAGTTTTGTGAAGACTGGGAAGGAAAACAAAAAGGATAAATTAGAGCTTGTGCATACTGATGTATGGGGATCGGCTCAGGTATCTTCTCTTGGAGGCTCTCATTATTATGTTACATTTATTAATGATGCAACTAGAAAGGTATGGATTTATTTCCTTAGATAGAAATCTGATGTATTTTAAACTTTTAAAAAATGGAAATGTTTGGTTGAAATTGAGACTGGTAAGAAATTAAAATGTCTCAGATCTGATAATGGTGGTGAGTATTGCAGTCATAAATTTGAATATTATTGCTCCACTAATGGTATTTATAGATAGAAAATTGTTTCAAGGATTCCATAGGAAAATGGAGTGGTTGAACACATGAACAAGACTATAATGGAGCATACAAGGAGCATGAGGTTGCATGATGGGTTGCCCTTATACATGTGGGCAGAGGTTGTCAATACTAATGTATATTTGATTAATAGAGGTCCCTCTACTCCTTTGGGTTGTGGTGTTCTAGAGGAAGCATGGACTAGTAAAAAGGTGAGTTATTATTTTATCAAGACCTTCAGTTGTGAAACATTTTCTCACATAGATTCTAAAAATAGAACCAAGCTGGAAGCTAAGTCAAAGAAATTTTTATTTTTTGGATATGGCATTAATGAATTTGGTTATATGCTTCGGGATTTTGAAAATCATAAAATTGTAAGAAGCAGGGAAGTCATATTCAATGAGAAAGTGTTGTACAAAGATCTGTTGCAGCAACATGAGAAGAAAGAAGATGATTATGTAGTGTTGGATGATACTCCAAAAGATGATGTTCTAGCCATTCCTCATGATGTGCAACAAATGCAACAACAAATACTACACACACTAGTGAATGTTAGATGGTCAATAAGGAAAATTAGACCTCTAGAAAGATTTTCTCCCTCTTTGTATTCAATTTTACTTACTGATGTTGGTGAACCTGAATGTTATGATGAAGCTATGCAGGTGGATACTGAGATTTAGTGGGAGTCTACCATGAAAGATGAAATGGATTCTTTGCTGAAAAATAAGACATGGGATTTATGCAAGTTGCCTGTAGGTAAAAGAGCTTTACAAAATTAATGGGTTTACAAGTTAAAAGAAGAGGATGGAGGTAAGAAAAGATTTAAAGCCAGGTTATTGGTAAAAGGATTTGCACAAAAAAAGGGCATTGATTTTGATGAGATATTTTCTCTTGTTGTTAAGATGACTTCTATTTGTACTATTTTAAGTATTGTGGCTATTGAAGATTTGTACTTAGAGCAGCTTGATGTTAAAACAACCTTCCTTCATGGTGATTTGGATGAAGAGATATATATGGCTTAGGCATGGGGATTTGAGGTCAAAGGTAATGGGAACTTAGTGTGCAAATTGAAGAAAATTTTATATGGCTTGAAGCAAGCACCTCGACAATGATATCTGAAATTTGATAGTTTTATGCATGAGCATGGCTATAGTAGGTGTCATTCAGATCATTGTGTTTATTTTAAGAGGTTGGATGATGACAGCTACATTATTTTATGTTTATATGCTATTGATATGCTTGTAGCTGGGTCTAACATGGATCACATTAAGGGGCTAAAATGCCAATTATCACATGCATTTTCTATGAAGGATTTGGGGGCAACAAAACAAATCCTTGGTATGAAGATTTGTAGAGATAGGAAGAACAAGAAATTGACGCTATCTTAGACTGATTATGTTGAGAAGGTGTTGCAACATTTATCTATGGAGAATGCTAAAGTTGTCAGCACACCTTTACCTAGTCATTTGAAGCTGACTAAGGAGATGTGTCCCAAGACACAAGAAGACGAGGACAAGATGTCCAAGGTACCCTATGCTTCAACTATAGGAAGCTTGATGTATGCTATGGTATGTACTAGACAAGATATTGCACGTGTAGTGGGAGTCATTAGTAGGTATATGAGTCATCTGGGAATTGAGCATTGGAATACAGTCAAATGGATTCTTAGATATTTGGGAGGAACATCCAATAAGTGTTTACATTTTGGGGGTTGTACTACTAATTTACAGGGCTATGTTGACTCAAATTTGGCAGGCAATATTGATACGAGGCAGAGTACTACAGGTTATGTCTTTACTATTGGTGGGGCAGCTGTGAGTTGGGTTTCTAGGTTATAGAAGGTTAATGCTTTATCCACTACAAAGACAGAGTATGTTGCTGCTATAGAGGCAACAAAGGAGATGATATGGCTTTAGTTCTTCTTGGAAGAATTTGGACATCCTCAGAAGGATAATTATTTTTTTATAGATAATCAGAGTGCCATTCATCTTGCAAGGAATTTAGCTCTGCATTCAAAGACAAAACACATACAATTGCGGTACCATTTCATTCGATCAATTTTGGAGGATGGATAGTTAAAGTTGGATAGGATACATACAGATGAAAATCTAGTAGATATGTTTACCAAGGTAGTGACAAGAGAGATGTTGAATTCCTCTTTAGCTTCAGTTGGTCTTCTAGACTAAACATGAATAAAAGAACAACAGAGTCCAGAGTGGTTTAATCTAGTGGGAGCCACATGTGGTGGTGGTATTGCTATAGGATTAGTCTCCAAGTGGGAGGTTTTTGTCTAGTGTGGAGTCTGATTAGTCCCAAGTGAGAGATTGTTAGTTTGTGGGGACTAATCAGGGAAGTACTGTATGGATGACATATGGCCGACATCTTGTAACCCTAAAGTGGCATAAAAATACTTTTATAAAAGGGCCTAGGGTTAGGGATTGTTTCATTGTAGATGATGTGAAAATTGGTTCTTGTGGTAGTATTGAGTTGTAAGGGATTACAGATTGTAATCAAGTTGTAATCACTAGATCATAAAATTATTGGACTTGCTATTTGGTGGACGTTGCCCAAGGTTTGGGTGAACCACATTAAATCTAAGTTTCTTGTCTTCTTTTCTGTGTGATCTATTATCTTTTGATATTGGTTATATTTGCATGTAATTGTTATTTTTGTCCGTGGTTTAATCCTAACAATCCCCATATGCCACATTTTCTTGGAAGCCATAAGGGTTTCTCTTTGGTGCCATAATGGTTGTGGATGAGAGTTGTGTAAAGGCATATGAAGGTATATGTACAACCTTTTGAAGGAATATGTTATGTTGGCAAAGGGGAGTCTCCCGATATGTTCATTTCCACCTTCGCCTTGAATGGATACTTAGAGATCCTAAGTGTAAGCCTTGGTTGGGAGTTATGTTAATGTGTTGTGTAAATATGTTATGTAAATTTGGTTGTGTAAATGGTTTTAATGCTAAATGGTTTTAATGTATATGTTCTTCCCCATCTAGAAAAGGTGTTCCTACCCTAGGGGTGGCCTTGAAGAGGCCTATGGTTGGGAGGAGAGAATCTGCATGGGTACATGTGTATTTACATTACAAGTTCATATGGGATTCTTGAAGATTGGAAGAGGAGAAGTTTGTTGTTATTGTTGCCTCATGACAAAAGTTGATCCATTGTTGTGTATTGTAAATGGGAGAGTATACCCATTAAATGTACCCTCATTTTGATGTTATTTTAAGTGTAATTTGTAGATTTATGTGGAAAAAAAATGTAGTAGTTGATATTTTATTTTCATTATTGTCAATACATAGTTGCAACTTTATGTCTAAAATTGTTGATGGGATATTGCAATAGGAGCATGTAATTTATGTTGTATTATTGAAAAGAGAAAGAAGGAAATATAAAGAAGCTAATGCATTATTGTTGATAAGAAAAACATTATGAATGAAGATTTTGTAGTTAATAGGAAGGTTTATGATTATGTGGTTGTCTATCTATTTTCTAAAATGAGCTATAAAGATTTTAACCATTCTACTACAATGTATAGTGTAAAGGAATAGAGAGTATTTCTTGGTTATGAAACTGTTAGCATTTTGTTTTACTATTTTTGCAAAAACCTATAAGTGGAAAATCAGTTACATGCAAAACAAGAGCATTACATTCACTTAGTAGTTTTAAATAAATTTAGAGAGAAATCTTAGAGTTGATGAAATCTATTCCTAGTTGTGGAAAGAGAGGCATGAAATGAATTTTTTTTACATTTATGTTTTATATTTTATGAATTTGCAATAATTTAAACAATAGTTCTACTTTAGGAAAAAAAATCCAACATTTTCTTGGGAATTTAATAGTAGAATTAAGATATAGTTTTAGGGTACTACACCCTTCTCTTCTTTGGGAATAGGTTGACCCTAGTCAACCTATTTTGTAGTGATTGTAGGGTTTGGGGCCTAAAAAGTCTCATGGTTCCAAGTTGTTAACTCTCACTCTCCAATTGGCTTGTATTGCTTACCCACCTGAAAACTAGTATATACAAAGACTTTGAGGCTTCATTTTACAACTGAGATAAGCATGATCTAATATTCAACTTACATGCTACACCATTCAAAGAGTTCAAGAATTGAAGACATTCAAGGAATTGAACCATTCAAACAAATGACTTTTCATCAAATATTGAATGATTCTTTGTGATAATTTCCTCTTCAAGATCTAGCATATTGTTGGTCATTAAGGGAAGAGATCTATATTGATACATCCATCATATTCTTCATTGATTCACATTTACATCCATGGCTTCATGATATTGTTATGATATATCCATTACAACTTATGGAGATATCCTACATTTACATGAAAAATTCAACAATTACAACATACAACAAGGCAAAATCCTTATTGATCAGGATTTTTTCAAACAAGGTAGTGCAGGAGCACCTAAGAATTAGGTTCTCCAATTTTTGTGTGCAAATCATACCTATGGTTAAAAGGATTAATAAGGGTCTAGAGTAGACCTAGGGTGTGCTTTGAGTCCTTTGAGCATATTGATGAAGCAAAGTGCAAGTTCTAGTGAGAAATTGTAAAGTTGCACAATATTGTCACAATGTTGTCAAAATTGTCAAATGTTGGAAAACAGGATCCAGGAGGAAATTAGGGTTAAGTTTAGATTGGAATGGATTGTAATAGGCTTAAATAACTTAAATACCTTTTTTTACCTTCCTATCTTGGGGAGGAAGTTGGGATATACAAAGTGTAGAAGTTGTCCACATGTTGCAAAAGTTGTCAACATGCAACTTTGCAACTTTGACAATTTTTGGAGCATTTTTGGCAACAGTGGGATAACAAGTTGTAGGTGGTTACCCATAGTCACTAGGTGGTTGGGGAATTTGTATCTATTAGAAACAATAGTCAACCAAGATAACTGAGAGGGGGGGTGAATCAATTATACAACAATAACATGTATCTTCTTTAAACAAACTTAACCATTCAATCAAAATAAACAAAAACCATACAAAGATGCACATAGAGAATTATACTAGATATGTTGACTAGGGAAACCATTGATCAAAGGGAAAACCTTGGTGGGAATGATGACCACAAGATGATGTACTAATATAAGTATTCCTTGTTAGAGGATGGACCCTATTGGGAGTCTATTACAACATTTAGTATAGTGAGTCCCTGTTAGGAGACTTTGAATCCTTGTTAGGAGATTCTAACCCTGTTAGGAGTTGTGGTATAATGTATGCAAGATGAGCCCACTTCCCAAACATGCAATTTAAACTACAAGATGAGCTTACTACTCAAACAAGTAATTTACTATTATCTTCTTCTTTCCTCTCTCCTATCAACCAGATCAATCACTATCAGACCTTGTAGACCATGTCACAAACCTCGGATCACTTAGCAAAACCTCAACAATGAAGTTTCCTTCACTTCTGAACTACTCTGGTCAACTTCACATTTCGTACTCTCTATTTCTTATCATCAATCATAAAGTCATACCATTACACTTCATGATAAAGGAAAATGTCCTTCCTTTATATCGAGTCCATAAAATAATTCCCTGAGTTAGCTATTAGACCTTTTTAATTAATTATTATTGGACCACATTAAGAACACATTACACTTAGCGATAACCTTGATCTTCTGACTTGCAAGTTGAATAACTTTATGTACATTCAATATTATGATGAGCAAGCTTAGCCATTTCATCCTTAACATGTCTTCTTCATGTCCTCAACCTCAATCCTCAAGATATCAACTCTGCTAGGAGATATAAAAAGTTTACCAGAACATGCCTCTATAAACTCTATCTCAAAACATACATCACCAAAACTTACATAACATCTTCTAGGCTTGTCCTTTCTACTTTCAACGTTAACTACATATACCAGATACTTAGAAGTATCTCCCATAACCTCAGGTGGTCTCAATTCTCAATTAACCATTCGTACCAACTTGATCTTTTTGTCATTATTTTGTCAGATACCATAGAAAATTGCTACATAGACATCAAACATGCTATGTTGACATCAATGACAAAAATAGTCATGAATGTAACATATCATCATAGTAGCACTCCCCCATAGGAATATCATTAGCATCTATGCTTCCAACCAATCTTCCAACAATCTCCCCTTTGGCATTGATGCCAACATAGTTGAAAAACATCTAGTTCCAAGAATACCAACAAAGGATAGTCAATATTCATATCCTCTTCATCAATCATACTCCTCCATCGATATGCCTCAATGTGCTCAATACCAAACTGTCATTCCACATGTTGTGCCAAAATTCTTCCCTTTAGTATAATGTTTTTCATGCCAAACCTCTCCCCCATTAACATCAATGTCAAAGGTTTCTACAACCAACATATTTGCATCAAAATTTGCAGCAACTTACTAGCTCGAGTGTCAAAAGACACTATTCAAAACAACATCAACAAGAGTCCTAGATGACTTTGTCCGTCACAGATACTCCCCCATATAGGAAGCATCAACATTCAATCCAGAAAAATAATGGTGCTCTATTAACCTAAACTGATGCACTCTTACATCTTCTACTATGATGTAGGAAGGGGCATAACCCCAAGCATACCTCGCAAATACTCAAAAGTCTCTTTGGGAAGAGGCTTAGTGAACATATTTGCAATCTGCTCTTCAATGCTCACATACTCTAATCTGATTTCCTTTTCTATAACTTTTTCTCTCAACATATGATACTTAATAGAAATGTTCTTAGTCCTTGAATGCAATATTAGATTCTTAGACATATTTACCGTTCTTGTGTTGCCACAATGAATAACAATAGGTTCACTAATTTCTATCCTTATATCCTTTAGAAATTGCTTCATCCAAATGAATTGATTACAATTATTTGCTACTGCAACATACTTTACTTCTATTGTACTTTGATATGTACAATCCTACTTCTTGCTTAACCAAGAAACCAATCTTCCTTCAAGAAAGAAAGCTCCTCCATTGGTACTCTTTCTGTCATCTATACTACCTACCCAATCTGCATCAATATGAGCACTTAGAGTAAAATCATTAGATTTGTCATACCATAATCCAAATTTAGATGTTCCCTTCAAATATCTAAATATCCTTTTTACCGCTGCATAGTGTGCTTCTCTAGGATCATCCTAGAATCTTGCAACAATTCCAACTACATTTTCTATATCCAACCTTGTGTGAGTCATATATTGCAATCCTTTGATCATAGATCTATACTTCTTCTGATCAACAATAGGTGTCTTATCCTCTGTAGATAACTTGCATCCAATGACCATAGGTGTTCTAATAGGTTTACATGTTTCCAAACCAAACCTTTTCAGTAAATCCTTCAAGTACTTAGTTTGAGGAATGAAGATTCCTTCTTTATTCTATACTATCTACAATCCTAGGAAATATTTCATCTCTCCTATCATACTCATTTCAAATTCTTTCTTCATCTCTTCTGCAAACTTCTTACTTTCTTCATTATTTCCTCCAAATATAATATCTTCAAAAAATATTACCAAAATCATCAAACCATCATCAGTTTCTTTCCAATGTAGATTACTATCTGTCATACCTTTTCTATATCCAAGCTTTGTCAAATTCTTGTCCAACCTTGTATACTAGGTTCTGGGTACTTGCTTCAATCCATACAATGCTTTCCTCAGTCTACATACTATGTCCTTGTTATCTATCAAAGGACATCCTTTAGGCTGCTCAATATATACCTCTTCTTCAAGTTCTCCATTTAGAAATGTTGACTTGACATCCATCTAATATACTTTGAAATTCTTTTGTGCTGCATAGGCTAAGAATAATCTAACTACTTCTATTCTAGCCACTAGAGCATAAGTCTCCTCATAATCTATTCCTTCTTGCTTTGAGTAACCTTTACATACCAATCTTGCTTTGTTTCTTACAACTTCTCCTTACTCATTCATCTTGTTCCTGAATACCTATTTAGTTCCTATCACATTCTTGTATGTTGGTCTAGGGACCAATTCCCATGTCTCATTGTTTTCTATCTGATTCAATTCCTCTTCCATAGCTTGCTTCCAATAGTCATCTTTACATGCTTCATCTACATTCTTAGTCTCAACTTGAGATATCAAGCATAGTTATTCATTCACCCTACTTCTTGTCATTACACCTTTTTCTTTGTTTCTGATGATCTGTTTAGATGGGTGATTCTTTATCATCTTCCTTCTTGAAATATGAGTTGCTATCTCAACTCTTGGCTGTACTAAAGGTTCTGATCTTTGGTCCTACCTTGGCTCTCCTTCATTCTGCAATCATTCTTAGTCTCAAGAAATACCTCATCATTCCTTGGCTTAGTAACAACATCATCATCTGAATTGTAATCAACTATTCTCTCTTGTATTCTAAATTTCTCATCAATTCTCACATTTGTACTTTCCATAATAGTCTTAGTTCTCTGATTATAACATCTGTATGAATTTGGCTTAGGCTAGAATTCACCCAAGAACTAAAGAACTCAACACAAGAACATAGTAGACCAAAATAGATAGAGTATGATCAAAATGATAATATTCATTCAATAACTGGTTGAGAGTACACTAGGAGTGCCTGAATATAAAGGCCTCAGGAGAGCTTCTAGAATGAATAGAAGTCAGCATCATGATATGTCATACAACCAGGCACATGTCCACCAGATATGGGTTATCCTCCATTAAGCACGGGATTAAGTGCGATGATGTGAGGATAAGCCTACAATGGTGTAGCATGCAAATCAGTGGTGTAGACAACATGTGCTAAATGAGGAGTGTTGATAACTATGTTGTCATCATGACAACTCAGTGAATGATGCATACTCCTGTGTTGTAGACACCATGTGCATAATTAGAGTTGTGTAACTCATTGAGAGTACACAAACTCCTAAGTGTCTCACCTAAAATAATGATAAAATAATGAAAAATAATTTAATAATGCATTAACCTAAGTAAAAATTAAGTGTAATAAGTAAATACTTATTTACACCAACACCCCTCCCTTAAGTGCAACTTAGGGGAATGCCCTTAAGCTTACAAAATCTAGGATGCAATGCAATATGGGTCTCGGCTACAAGGCCATGTTAGGTACCCATGTACATAATGATATGCAATCTCCCATAAAGCGGGAAAAGAGGGAAAACCTCATGGGAAAAACCCTCCCCCAAAAAGAGAGATAAAGGGGATGCATGGATGGATGGAGTAATCAAGACCCCCCCATTACGACATACATCCTATATATACATAAGAGAATGATAAGAAGAGGAAGAGAGACCGGATGGGTTCCCCCCCCCCAAAGAAGAATGTCGAACAATGACTGCTTTGATGAAGAAGTTGATCCAAGACTACAGAATGGTGTTCCTCCCCTTAGGAAGAAGCAATGCCAAAGGTATAAATGAGATGATTTTGTTGTGTGTGAAAAGAATCCCATGGATAAGTGATGTCTCTGAAACTTTCTCAACTGGCTAAAGAACCTGTCCCAAAGAACTGTCTATCTCTGCAATTGATGAAGAACCTTGCTGCAACTGATGATCATAAGTATCCACAATCACTTCAAACTGTGAGGATC
Source organism: Cupressus sempervirens (assembly GCA_028749045.1). Lineage (NCBI taxonomy): Eukaryota > Viridiplantae > Streptophyta > Pinopsida > Cupressales > Cupressaceae > Cupressus > Cupressus sempervirens. Next base: position 383,858,453 of record CM053785.1, read on the forward strand.
GATCATGTAGAGAATGAACAAGAGAGTCTGATGGAACCCTCATGACAACTGAAGAAGGTAATTCTGCATCAAGAAGAAGAGGCAGATCATTAATACTGTCCCCCAAATCTGTCACTGAACCTATATGTGGAAGACTGAATGTACTTTTCTATTTTGGACCTATCACTGTGGCGATGTATGCATGTGGATTGAACTGATGAAGTGACCTCTCACTGTAACTACTGATAGAACCCCATGCATCTGAATCTATTGAAGCACTATCGGTGAAATCACTATCAGTATCCACATTGTATGATGTGCGAAGAGGAGTAGAGGACAAGCTTGGAGAACTTTCCTCAAAATGAACATCCTTCTCCACAAATATCTGATGAGTCTCAGGATCTAGAAGTCTGTATGCCTTCACATTGTCTTCATAACCAATGAAAGTACAAGGCTGAGATGACTATGTCTTGCATCCCTTGGAAGATCTCTTTGCCCATGCAGGACAACTAAAGACTCTGAAGTGTGTCACAATAGGTTTTCTGCTGCACCATGCCTCAAAAGGAGTTTTCCATCTAAGGCTAGATGAGGAGAATGATTAATAATGTGAGTGGCACATGAGATTGCTTCAACTTCTAATGATGGATCTAGAGACTTGGCATTAATCATGCAACTTTCCATAGACTTAAGAGTTCTAATCCTCAATGTTGCAACATCTATCTTATGAGGACTGAATGCTGGTGGAGTCTAAAGATCAATACCCTCATGTCTACAAAAGTCTTTAAGTCTTCTGTTCACATCCATGTTTCCATTGTCCATTCAGAATACTTTGATGGCTTTCTTGGATTTTTTCTCTACATGAGCCTTGAAGTTTAGAAATGTGTCCAACACTTCATTCTTACTATGCATAAAATAGACCCAAGTGAACCTTGAAAAGTCATCAACAAAAGTGAGTATGTAGTGACCCTGGCTAAATGCAAAAGGACCTACTAATACCATGTGAACGATCTGTAGAACACCAGTTGCTCTTGACGAATTTCCTCTTTGTAACTTCCCCTCTAGATGCATATCCACTGAATTTGTTGAACACTCACCCTTAGGAAAGTTGATTTGAGGTAGACCTTTCACCATGTGCTATGTGCAAAGTTGCTGAAGATAGCAGTAGTCAAGATGACCATACTGCTCATGCCATAGTTGCATGTTTGAATTGGATTGAGATAACAAGGCCTTTGAAGGAGACTTGGGCACAAAATGAGAGAAATAATACAACCTTTTTCTATCATTCACTTTCCCCACTGCAACCAAGGAATCATCTCTAAGACTGTGCACTTTTACTGAGTCTAGAAGGAACTCAACTCGATGTCCATCTCCAAGGTGAGTGATTTGGTAGATTGAGAGGAGATTTAAACTTAGGTTTGGAACATGGAGAACCTCTTGAAACTCTCCATTTTCCATCTCCACATTTCCTTTTCCTTCAACTTCCATTTTTCTATCATTCCCCATGAAGATGTGCGATACCTTGGACTACTTCATTGAAGAAAAATCCTCCTTTGAAGAACCCATGTGATATGAGGCACCTGAGTCAAATATCCATTCTTTTGAAGAGTTTGAATTTGCCTTGAGTGCTTGCCCTTTGCCCTTTGAATCTAAAGATGATCATTTATCCTTATAAGCATTAGGCAATGGAACATTATGTCTCTTCATGATGTTGGTTAACTCATCAATCTTTTTGAGATAACACTCATGCTCTTCATGACCCGATTTCTTGCAATAAGCACACTTCTTCTTCTCCTTATTGTTGTCCCCTTTCTTGATGGAATCCAAGTACTTGCCTTGTTGATTGGATTGTGGTGTTGTCTTTTCTGCATCCTCATATTTGTCTTTCTTCCACTTCTTCTTACCCTTTCCTTTATATGAAGATTGTGCAGCTAAATTTTGAGAACCCTCATTGGCCACCAATGCTTTGGACTAAGGTGATTTGAGAATCCCCATTGATTTCAACTTCTTTTCTTCATCATCCAACAGTTTAGCATATTCATCAAAAGTGACTTTCTTGTAGGCAGACCCTAAGGTAGTCTTTGAGGTGTTAAAAGAAGATACAAATGTGGAATACTCCGATGGCAGATTGTTATGTATGAGATAGATTAGTATGTCATCTTTGATAGAACTCTCAGAATCAGTAAGATTTGTCCTTAATTCATTCACCTTGATGATGAAGTCATGGATGGAGTCATACGACTTAGGATCTAAAGAAACAAGCTTGTCTTCAATTTTGAACACATCCTCTTCAAACACTTTACCATAAAGGCTTTCGAGGGTATCCCAAGCTTCCTTGGATGTAGTACATTTCTTAATTTGATACATAATTTTATCATCTACCCCCAAACATATATCACCAAGGGCTTTCCTATCCATTGCTACCCAATTAGAAATTTCACTTGTTGATACATTATCACCTACTAGTTTAGAAAGAGTACCATCTACATATTGTGAAACTCCATTATGCATTAAGTGATATAACATTTTGATTGACCACAAAGCATAGTTATGAGGAGTTAATTTAGGAAACTTAAAGTTGCCCATAATGCAGAATAATGAAAGAAAAGTGCAGAAAAGAGAGAACACAACACTAAGAACACCCCCCTTTTTCACTAAATCAAGAAACCCCCCCAAATAGATGCTTTGGGCACTTTATCAGTAGTGTGATTACAATGGGCCACTTGCCAATTTTGGCCTTACTGGACTTCTGATTCTGCTTATTACAACCTCTTAATGGAGTACAAATCTGAAACTTTACAAAGTGCTACAATTCTGAAACATTACAAAGCAAAGAAAGGCCCTATTGCTAAAAGTGAAAATTTTGTCCACACAACACTACAATTTGATGCCAGATCTAAAAAGTAGAAAAAAAAAAATGCACTTTAAAAAAAAAATAGAATCTTTTTTCGACTTCAGATGTGCCCGTACGGAGCATTTAAAGTTGCAAAATGTAGGATTATCCAGGTATAGTTGCAAAAAAACACAGTCTTTGAACAATCCTTGCACCAAAACCAGAAAATAGTTGCACCACTAAAAAATTTAGAAAATTCTATCCAATTCCAAAAAAAATTCCACCTAATTTGGAGTCTGGATGTCTAAGATATAACCTCCCGAAGTCAAACTGCAAAAACCAAAATGAATTTGGAGAGGGGTTGCATCAACGAATTAGGGGGTTAAATTTGATGGTCATACAACAATCTTAGCAATGATAATTTGGCCTGTTTTGACGTCCAAACAGACATCAATTTTAAGCTCTAGAAAATGATGACATCAGCAGACCCTTGTCCCAAGATGATGCTAGCATGACATGGCACTTGTATGATCATACAAAACTATACGGACATGGATGACATGCTAGACCGTACACTGACATGGTCAATGATGCAATGTTTGCATGGTGCTAAGTGGATCGTTGTTGGTAGGCTGATTGTTATCCGTATGTTCTGTGGTGTTGCCAATGTGGCAGTCTGTGTGGATGCCAACTGGTTGTAGAAGTGGGAGGGCAAGCTTTTGATGTGGGCACTGCAGATTGGTGTAGGTGGTGCAAATGTGTCAGTCAAAGCTGACTAGGATGTGCGAATAGCAAGTCATCGCTGAAGCTTTTATTCTCGTCTCCAATTTTTTCTGCACTTGTTGGACTGTTTGTTGCCACCAGGATTTCAAAAAATGTGGTCAGATCTGCAACCTTAATCCCACATTCGTAGGGTCAAGGTTTTTCAAGTTTTATAAAATGTTGCACCCATGGGTTGAAAACAAAATGGTCCATTGGAGTGTAGGTAGCCGCCAGATTTCCTTGGTCATCGGTGGTGTGATTTGTTGGCAATTTAGTAGCAGGTATGGCTCACGAGTTGAATGCAAATGGCCGTGAATTAAATAAATAGGGCCTGCGAATTGTTAATAAAATATTCTACAAAATTGCAGGTCGGGGGTTGATAGCCTGGTTCTGCCACAAATTTTATCCGACCAAGAAAATAAATTCAAAAATACTTTCAAAAAATACTCGAATAATGGCAATAATGGCAGAGAAAAAATATTTCAGATCTGAAAATTCAATGAGATAGATCCAAAATTGATCATACCCAAATTGCAAATCAGGCCTCTGGGTTTTGATTTGCAAAAAAAATTTGCCTCACGATCAACTTTCACTAAATATAGGCAAATTTATAGTTGATCTTCACCAAATCGATGCTTTGGATGCAACGGTGAGGTCAGATCTAGCTCTAGACGCTCTCAATTTCTATGGATCCTCCAAAATTGTGTCAAGGTGCTAAAGCATGAATGGACTCGAACGACTATGTGATGAGAATCCTCCTCATCTATGATACCATGTAAGAATTTGTCTTAGGCCAGAATTCACCCAAGAACTAAAGAACTCAACACAAGCACACAGTAGACCAAAATAGACAGAGTATGATCAGAATGACGATATTCATTCAATAATTGGTTGAGAGTACACTAGGAGTGCCTGAATATAAAGGCCTCAGGAGAGCTTCTAGAATGCATAGAAGTCAGCATCATGATATGTCATACAACTAGGCACATGTCCACTAGATATGGGTTATCCTCCATTAAGCACGGGATTAAGTGCAATGATGTGAGGATAAGCCTACAATGGTGTAGCACGTAAATCAATGGTGTAGACAACATGTACTAAATGAGGAGTGTTGATAATTGTGTTGTCATCATGACAACTCAGTGAATGATGCATAATCCTGTGTTGTAGACACCATGTGCATAATTAGAGTTGCGTAACTCAATGAGAGTACACAAACTCCTAAGTGTCTCACCTAAAATAATAATAAATTAATGAAAAATAATTAAATAATGCATTAACCTAAGTAAAACTTAAGTAAGTGTAATAAGTAAATACTTATTTACACCAACAACATCTAGAAGCCTTTCTTTTCAATGAATAACCAAAAAACATACCTTCATCACTTCTAGCATCAAACTTACCAATGTCATCATCTCTCTTTACGTAACACTTGCTTCCAAATATTCTGAAATATTTAACTATAGATGAGTGACCAAACCACAATTCATAAGGTGTTTTGTTTGTGTCCTTCTTGACTTTTACTCTATTCATAGTTTAGACTATTGTATTCATAGCTTCTCTCCAAAATATCTCGGATACATCATTCTCTATTAACATGGATCTTGTAGCTTCTATAATAGACTTGTTCCTTCTCTCAGCAATCTCATTCTATCCAGGGGTTCTCAGAGCTGATAGTTGTCTTTTAATTCCATTTTCTTCACAAAACATGTTAAACTCATTTAAAATAAATTATCCTTCTCTATCTGATCTCAAACATTTAATCTTCACACTAGATTCATTCTCAACTCTATTCTTGAATATCTTGAACTTGTCAAATGCCTCAAATTTCTCTTTAAGAAATGCAATCCATGTCATTCTAGAAAAATCATCAACTGGAATTAAAAAAATACCTTTCACCATAGAATCATTTAGTCTTTGTAGGATCGCTGAGATCTGTGTGTGCAATCTCCAACTTCACTATAGTGGTTAACTTCTTGTTGGGAAAAGAAGTTCTGTTATGCTTTGCCAAAACACATTCTTTGCAAATTGTATTAGTAGGCTTTCCAATCTTTGGAAAATCTCTAACAAAAAACACTCTACTATTCCTCACAATACTATCAAATTTTATATGACAAAATTTCTTATGCCATAACCAAGTGTCATCTACCTTAGCAACCAAACATGTAATTTCAGTAGGATTCAACTGAAATACATTACCTCTAGATCTATTTCCTATTCCAATTACCTTTCCATCTTTATCTTTGATCATGCATGTCTTTTCTATGAACTACAACTAATAAACTTTGTCTACAAGTTGTCCAACACTCAAAATATTGTGCTTTAAACTATCAAAAAAGTATACATCCTCAATATTAGTTTTACCATCAAGAGTTATAGATCCAATACCTTTTACTTGGCATGCTACATTATTTCCAACTCTGACAATTCCTCCATCCTGACTTTTGAAGTTAAAAAAATTGTTCATGTCACTAGTCATATGATGTGAATAGCCACTTTCAATTATCCAATTAGATTTCTTCTCAACCTATGATACCAAAGATAACTTTTGTGGACTTTCTTCTTTAATTGCCACAAATCTAATTTGATCATCACTAGCACTTAATGCTTGTTCATCAGAATTGTCATCTTCATTTGCATACAAAAAATCTCTAGGTTTACAATTTCCCTTATATTTTTTCTCCCTTTTAGGACACTTAGATGCATAATGACCATATTCATCACAAGTCCAATATTTAAATATTTTCTTACCTCCTTTTTCTCTTCTTACCAGAAGGGCTACTGCTTCTTCAACCTTTCTATCTTCCTCAGATCAATTGCTGCTAGAAAAATCTCCTCTAGCACTTGTGCTTCTTGATAAGTTAGGTCAAATATTCAAGGCACTGAAAGTTGTCTCTATTCTGGCCAATTCTCCAGATTGTCTAAGTTCATTCTCAACTACTTCAAGTCTTCCAAGCAATGTCTTCTTTATGAAATCTTTGGTACAAGATATCAACAACTGTATCATCTAAACTATTGACTTAAATGGTGGTTTTAGAGTCTTCATTATCTTCCATATAACCTCATCATCTTCTTTGGTTCCTCCTTGAGCTTTAATACCTACAATAATTAATGATATCCTACCTATATATGTTCTTACAGATTCATCTTCCATCATTTTATCATCTTGAAACACACAAATCCAACTTTGTAGCCTCAACTTCTTAGAATGTTCATCACCTTCAAAACTATTTTGCAAGCTTTCCAAATCAAATGTGAAGTAGCAAGTGATTTTACCTGATTGTACTCAATTTTAGGAAGTGTAGTCAATGGTGCTTCTCTAGCTCTCATGTCACACATGAAAAGATCTCTTTCTACTTCGGTGCAAATTTCCAAATCCTTTTCTTCAATGATTGTCTTTGTTGATTTTGTCAAAGATCCAATATCCTAGACCCATACACAAAAAATGTGTCTTCATCTTTTCTTTCTAGCTATTATAATTTGTTCCATCAAACTTTAGACTATATTTCTTGAACATATTCACTATGGATCTCCCAAAGGTGTTAAAAAAATTCTTCAAGGACCTGATGCTCTGATACCAATTGTTAGAAACAATAGTCCATCAATATAACTAAGGGGTGGGGGGGGGTGTTGCAGGGATGAATTAGTTATCAAGATGCACACAAACAATTACACCAAATATGTTGACCAAGGAAACCCTTGATCAGAGGGAAAACCCCGGTGGGAATGATGCCCACAAGATGATGTACTAATATAAATATTCCTTGTTAGAGGATGGACCCTCTTAGGAGTCTATTACAACATTTAGTATAATGAGTCCCTATTAGGAGACTTTGAATCCCTATTATGAGATTCCAACCTTTTTAGGAGTTGTGGTATAATGTATGCAAGAAGAGTGCATTGTCTAAACATGCAATTTCAACTACAAGAAGAGCTCACTGCTCAAACAAGTAATTTATTGGTATCTTCTTCTTTCCTCTATCCTTTCCTCTATCCTATCAACTAGATCAATCACTGTCAAACCTTATAGACCAAGTCACAAACCTTAGGTCCAAATACCAAACCTCGGATCACTCATCAAAACCTCCACAATGAAGTTTCCTTCACTTCCGCACTGCTCTTCTCAACTTCACATTTTGTACTCTCTACTTCTTATCATCGATCATAAATTCATACCATCGCACTTCATGATAAAGGAAAATGTCCTTCCTTTATACTGAGTCCATAAAATAATTCCCTAAGTTAGCTATTAGATCTTCTCAATTAATTATTATAGGACCACATTAAAAACACATTACACTTAGCAATAACCTTGATTTTTAGCCTTGCAACTTGAATAACTTTTCGTAGACACAATATTATGATGAGCGAACTTAGCCACATTATCCTCAACATGTCTTCTTCATTTTCTCAATGTAAATCCTCAAGATATCAACTCTGCTAGGAGATATAACAAGTTTACGAGAACATGCCTCTATAAACTCTATCTTAGAATAGACATCACCAAAACTTACATAACTTCTTCTAGGCTTGTCCTTTCTGCTTCTGATGTTAACGACATATACCAGATACTCAGAAGTATCTCCCATAACCTTGGGTGGTTACAATTCTCAACTAGCCATCCATACCAACTTGATCTTTCTATTGTTCTTTTGTCAAATACCACAGAAAATTGCTATGTAGACATCAAACATGCTATGTTGACATCAATGAAAAAATCAATGATGAATGTAACATATCATCATAGTAGTACTCTCCCATAGGAATATCATTAGTATCGATACTTCCAACCAATCTGCCAAAAATCTCCCCAATTTTCCAATAGCATCTTGATTACAAAAGACCTTGTGAATTAGGAGAGAAGATTTTTGGTTGATTTTGGAGAATGCTTTTTAATGGAAGTCAATAATTTTGTCAATCAGACATAATAGTCAAGTGCATTTGATATTTTATGGATTGGTTGCAGAATTTTTTTTTGGTGTGTTGGATTATAATATTTTACCATTTTTTACCTATTTTAAAATTTGTGTGGATTGTTTCATTGTGTAATATAAAAATAATCTAGACCTATCAGTTTACTGGTCCAAACTAAGTGTGTTGAAGAAAATGGAGTCCTACTATCATTTCTAAAGTTAAAATCTTATGGCCCTTTTGAAATGGCTAGTAGAATCCATTATATTATATTATATCAAGTAGGAAGCAAAACGTTGAAGATTTCTATTTTTAAGGACAAGCCCTAGGTGAGTGAGGAGCATGCCCGACTAGGTGTAGTCCTATAATAAGTGATCAAACTTGCAGTGGTGCTATCGTCATGAAGCCCAATCAAGGGATGTGTTATAGGAGTGAATGAAGTTGATATAATATTTTTAATAAGTTTCTACAAGTACATTATATGGAGGTTGAAATCCATTCTTTCACAGCTGGTTCAAGAATGTTGTTTAATGCTAGAAACCCTCAAATTAGAGTTTGGGTAAAGGCGAAGGAATTGAAGTTATAAAACCCTATAAATCTCAAACTAATTTGAAAAGGGTGTCCTAAAACCCTAAGTAAGTTGCGTGTTGTTAGGATATTAAAGGATAAAATCCCAAAATACTAAATTGAGAGGGCTAATTGATGTCCTAATAGGCCTAGTAGCCTTTTAAAGCCTAATTGGGAGATCGAGTAGGAAAATTGTACTCAATGAACTCAAGATTGATAAAATCCATCCCCATTGACTAGGATAATTTCCTCCATGCTCTTGTAAAATTCCTTTTGTTATGGAGGCTAGAAGCATGGCTAGGTTTTGCAAAACATGATAGTGATGAAGCATTAATGGTAAGAGGTCTGGCAAGTAACTTTCCTTGACATTGTATTGAAGGATACAAGGTTTCCTTAAGCATGGTTAGGTGATTTCTTAGGTGAAAACATTAGACCCATCTAGAATCTTCCTATCAAAGTGGTATTAGAGCCTAATTTACTTGGCAAGAGTAAGAGTGAATGTCATAAATTGAATCTATTGGAGAATCCATGATGGTGACAAATGCAGAGTTGGAAAAGAAAGTGAATGATCAGGAAGATGAGAACCAAGAGTTGAGGGACAAGTTGGCAGCCTTGGAAGCAAAACTTGGAGAAGAATTCCTTAAGACTAAGGAAGTGACAAGAAAGTTCACTAAGAAGGAAGAGCCAAAAAACCTCAAGCAGGTGTCGAAAGAAGATAAGATACCTACTTGTGATCTAATTCTAACGGAGGAACCTTTCCTTAGAGAAATCAAGGCCTTAAGTGGAAAAGCCTTGGAAGGTGTGCCATTTTTTAGTGATGGATGCAAAACAAGTCATGGAGTGGATAGAAGGAATGGAGAATTACTTTGAGTGTGAGAACATCATAGAGGTGCAAAAGGTAAAATTAGCAAAGGCAAGGATGAGAGGACCTTCTCTAACATGGTGGAAGTTTATCCAAGATGAGAGGGCAAAGGAGCATAATAAATCTCTAGCAAGTTGGAAAGGCATGGTGGCTAAGATAAGAGAAACTTATCATCCTGGGGACTTTGAAGTCTAATTGCATACAAAGAGGCATAATTTGAAACAAAAGGAAAATGATGTAACCACATACATAGAGGAGTTCCAAAAGTTATGTTTGTGATCCAATGTACAAGAGGTTGAGAGTATCAAGATAGTTAGGTACATCAATGTGTTGAGAAAGAAAATTCAAGAATAAATTGAACCATGGAGCCCTAATATGGTTCACAAGTTCTATTAATTAATCCTTAAGTTGGAAGAGAATCTTAAGAAAAAGAAAGAATATAAATCTGGAGGCAAAGGTAGGGGAAGAGATGGTAGATGCTAGAGAGGAATGTTTGGTGGTAGAACTCTAGAGACTGAAGTACAAGGAGAAGCTAAACTCATTGAACAAAATGGGTCCACTAGTTCAAGGGGTGGTCTTAACAAAGGTAGGGGATGACACAATAGTTTGAGATGGAGGTCAAGAAGAAAAAGAAGAGGACCTTCCTAATTTTCCATAATGAAGTGTTATACTTGTTATCAGTATGGGCACCCTGCCTATAGATGTCCAGAAAAGGGATCAAGCTCATTTGCAGGAGATAAGATGGTATCATATGTGAAAGAATAAAGATATTTTGGCAAAGAAAGTGAATTACTTTTGACCTAAAAAGAAGTCAAAAATTTGATGATCAAAAGGATTCTGATCAAGGAACCTATTAAGGAGGAGCCAAGCCAAAGAAAATCATAATTCAAAATGAAATGCAAGGTGGAAATTAAGGTATGTAAAGTTATCATTGATTCAGGTTCCACTAATAACAAAATATCTAAGAAGGTAGTAGTTAAATTTAAATGGTACAAAAAAGCTGATGATAATCCCTATAAGGTAACCTAGTTGAAGAAAGGGAAACATGTTGTAGTAAGTGAACATGCATGGGTAGAGTTTACTATAAGTATGCATTAGGAAAAATTATTATGTGATTTCCTACCCATGGATGCATGTCATCTCCTATTAGGTAGGCCATGGAAATTTAACAAGGAGGTCATCCATGATGGCAAGAAAAATGCATATAGTTTTAAGAAAGATGGGATAACTTTTACAATTTAGTCTTTGATATATGATGAAGGGACACAATTTATAGGACCCAATGTCCTTATGGTGGGAGACAAGGAATTCCTTAACATTATGAAAGAAGGAGAAGGAGTAGGTTATGCCATTGTTGTGAAACCCATGGAGTAGAATGTGAAGGGAAGAACAAATTTACCTAAGGAAGTATGGGGTATTCTATAAAAGTTTGAGGAGATCATAAGTGATGTTTAGCCAACAACCCTACCACCTCAGAGATTGATTAGTCATCATATAGACTTTATACCTAGAGAACCCCTACCTAATAAGGAAGCTTACAAGATGACACTTCAACAACATGAAGAAATAACTAAACAAGTACATGAATTGTTGGACACTGGCCTAATCAAGAAAAGTGTGAACCCTTCTGTAGTCCCTACTGTGCTAGTGCCTAACAAAGGGGCTACTTAGAGAATGTGCACTAACACAAGGGCCATAAAAAAAATTACCATTAGGTATAGATTTCCAATACCTAGAATTGAGGATTTGATGTATTTCCTAGGAGGTGCTAAGCATTTTACTAAAATTGACCTTAAGAGTGGTTATCATCAAATCAAGATTAAAGAGGGTGATGAATGGAAGACAACATTCAAAACTACTGAGGGTTTATATGAGTGGCTTATAATGTCATTTGGTTTAACTAATGCCCCCTCCACATTCATGAGGCTCATGGGTGAAGTTTTACATGATTTTATAGGTAAATTTGTTGTAGTGTTTGTTGATGATATCTTGATTTTTATTAGCACCAGGGAGGTGCATTTAAGACATTTGGAGTTTTTTTTAAAAGATTACATGATGAGAAACTAACAATCAATTTGGAGAAATGTGATTTTATGAAACAAGAGCTTGTGTACTTGGGATTTTTCATCTCTGAAGGTGGAAGCCATAGTTAACTATCCAATACCTAAGACATCTATTGAGGTAAGAAGCTTTCACGAATTGACCCAATTCTATAGGAAATTCATTAGATAGTTTACTAAAATTTGCACCCCAATGCTAGAAACTATAAAGGGGGGTATAAAGAAATTTTTTAAATGGAATAATTTGACCATGGGTTTGAAAGATTGAAGAAGAAGATAGCCTCCCAACTTATGTTAGTGTTTCCTAGCATTAAAAATATTTTTACTATTGAATGTGATGCTAGCAACCTAGCTATAGTAGTAGTAATTAGCCAAGAAGGAAAACTAGTTTCTTTTCACAATGAGAAGCTCAATGAAGCCAAGAGAAAATATTCTTCATATGATTTGGAACTTTATGCCCTAGTACAGGCTCTAAGAAAGTGGAGACATTACCTACTACCCAAGGAGTTTGTAGTCTATATAGATAATCAAGCATTAAGCTTCTTTGAATTGCAAAGATAAACTAAGTCACAAGCACATGAAGTGGGTGGAGTACATTCAAGCTTATACTTTCACAATCAAGCATAAAAAAGGAGTAGCTAACAAGGTGGAAAATGCCCTAAGTAAAAGGTTTTTGATAGTCCAAGAAATCTAGTTGAGAAGTGTGGGATTGGATATCTTCAAGGATATAGATGAGGACTTTGTTGAACCCTGCAAGGTTTGTCTTGATTTTGCTTGGCAAGAAGGGCTATTGTTCAAGGGGAGAAAATTATATGTTCCAAGAGGCTCAATTAGAGAGATCCTAATATGGGAGAAACATAATGGTTCCATGAGTGGACATTTTAGGATCCATAAAACCTTGGATCTGGTATAGAGGTTCTATTAATGGCCTACCATGAGCAAGGATGTGCAGAAATGTGTGGACACATGTATGATATATCAAAAGGCTACAAATGTAGGTTTGTATCAACCTCTTTGCATTCCTAATTGGCCTTGGGAATTATTCAACATGGATTTTCTAGTTGGTTTACCTAAAACAAGGCAAGGGCTTGACAATGTATATGTCATAGTAGACATGTTTAGTAAAATGGCCCATTTTGTGCCATGTAAAACTACTCTTGATGCATGTGTTATTGCTAAAAAAATTTTGAAGGAGGTAGTTAGGATTCATCACCCAGCTCTCAACATTGTGTCGAAAAAAGACACCGAGTTTATGAGCCATATTTGGAAGACTCTGTGGCATAAAATAGGATCCAACCTCTCATTTGGGTCTGCTTATCATCCCCAAACTGATGGTCAGATTGATGTAGTTAACATCAGCTTAGGGAATCTTTTAAGGTGCCTTACTAAGAAGTATAGAAAATCATGGGATTAGGTCTTGTCCCAAGAAGAGTATTCCTATAATGACACTATCAATAGAACCATAGGGAAAATCCCTTTTGAAGTGGTCTCTGGTATACAACCTAGAGGAATATGTGAGCTCGAGGACCTCAAACATGGTGTACTTGATAGTAGTGTTTCAGGAGACTTTTCTTTGTACATGAAGGAGTTACATGATATAGTAAAACAAACTCTCACAGAGAATACCCTCAAGATGAAGCAGAGAGGTAATACCAAGAGAAGAGATATTCAACTTCAGGTAGGGGACTATGTCATGGTCCATTTGAATAAGGCTATACTATAGAAGGGTGAATCACATAATCTCCATATGAAGAGAGTATGGCCTTGCAATATTCTGGCAAAGTATGGTGCTAATGCTTACAAGATAGAATTACCTCCAGACACTGGATTGTCTCTAATTTTTGATGTTACGAATTTGGTGGCTTATAAGGGCCCCACTCCAAACACCAATCCTAGTGATGTTTATTTTCAATCCATTTTCAAGGAACTCCCTAAATCTCCTCACTCTAAGCTCCATGCCAACAAGACATTGAATTCCAGAGTTGTAAAGAAGACTAGGTCAAAGACCTATATGGAGTACCTTATAAAATGGAAGGTAAAACTAGATAGAGAGGCTACCCTCATCCCTCTTCAAGTCCCAAGAGGACTTTCAATTCATTAGTGGAGAATGGTGTAGGAGCACCTAGGACTTAGGTCCTCCAATTTTGGTGTGCAAACCCTAACTAGGGTCGAAATGATTAATAAGGGTCTAGAGTAGACATAGGGTGTATTTTGAGTCTTTTTTAGCATGTTGGAGAAGTAGAGTGCAAGTTCTAGTGAGAAAATGTAAACTTGCACAATCTTGTCACAATGTTGTCAATATTGTCAAATGTTGACAAATAAGGTCCAGGAGGCAGCTAGGATTAAATTTGGATTGGAATAGCTTGGAATAGGAATAAATAACATCAATCCACATTTTTTAACATTCCTACCTTGGGGATGAAGTTGGGAAAAACAAAGTGTAGAAGTTGTCCAAATGTTACAAAAGTTGTTAAGATGCAACTTTGCAACTTTGACAATTTTTGGAACATTTTTTCCAAAAGTGGGATAACACGTTGCTGGTGGTTATCCACATCCACCAAGTCATTGGGTAATTTTGATAGTGGTTACAAAAGACCTTAAAAATTAGGATATAAGTTTTTTGGCCAATTTTGGAGAAATTTTCTTAATGGAAGTCAATAATTTTGTTGTCTAGACATAACGGTCAAGTGCATTTGATGTTGTATGGATTGGTTGTTGAAGTTTTTGGTTTTGGTGTGTTAGATTAGACCATTTAACCATTTTGTACATATTTTAGAAGTTGTGTGGAGTTTCTTTTTGTGTATTATACAAATAACTAAGATCCATCAATTTGCTGGTCCAGACTGAGTGGATTGAAGAAAATGGAGTCTTGCTATCATTTCCAAAGTAAAAAATTTATGGCCCTTTGTGAATGGATAGTAGACTCCTTGTACATTATATTATATCAAGTAGGAAGAATTTTTTTGAATATTTCTATTTTTAAGGACAAGCCCTAGGTGAGTCAGGAGCATACCCAGCTAGGTGTAGTCCTATAATAAGTGATCAAACTTGCAGGGGTGATCTTGGCATGAAGAATAGTCAAGGGATGTGTTATAGAAGTGAATTAATATGATATAATATTTGGAATAATTTTCCACAAGTTCATTCTAAGGATTTTGAAATCCATTCTTTCACAATTGGTTCAAGAATGTTGGTTAACCCTAGAAAACCTCAAATTTGGGTTTTGGTAAAGGCCAAGGACTTGAAGTTATAAAACCCTAGGAATATCAAAGTACTCTAAAAATGGTGTCCTAAAACCCTAAGTAATTTTGGGGTTGTTAAGACCTTAAAGGAGAAAATACTAAAATACTAAATTGGGAAGGCTAATTGGTGTCCTAATAGGCCTAGTAGCCTTGTTAAGCCTAATTGGGAGATTGAGATGGAAGATTGAACTCAATGAGCTCAAGATTGATAAAATCCATCCCTTTTTACTAGGATAACTGCCTCCACACTCCTATAAAGTTCATTGTGTTATGGAGGCCAAAAGCTTGGCTAGCTTTTGGAAAAACATGATGGTGTAGAAGCATTAATGGTAGGATGCCTAGCAAGAAACTTGCCTTGAAATTTTATTCAAGGATAAAAGGTTGTCTTAAGTATGGTTAGGTGATTTCCTAGGTGAAAACATTAGACCCATCTAGACTCTTCCTATCACAAGGTGAATTATTACATTTAACTTGTTTTAGTTACATACATTTAAATTTCTCGATTTAAGGTTGCTTGCTCAATCTACCACTTGACCAAGATAAGCCCTTATCTACCCAACAAAAAAATCCTTTGTTTTATGTGTGTAGGAGAAGGATAGAAAAATTATGATTATAGATATGAAATAACTCTTTGAAAGCTTTCTAATGAATTTGGTTTGACCTTGATGCACTACCCTAGGAACATGATGTCATCATGGGAATCATTACCACCAATTCAACCTGCTCCTTTCTCCACAATCAAAAAATCAATTTGGTTTTTCTTGGTTTTTAATTCTATTTAGGGATCTACAGTCAAATATTTAGTTACAAATATGAATCCACATTTTTTTGAGCTAAAACACAACTTCCTCTATGCATTTCAAGATGAGTCTTGTATCTTTCATTTCCATTCACAATTTTGGCATAAATGTGTATCTAAATTAGGTTGATTGTATACACTTTACACCTAGATATACTACTTAATCAATTAGTTTAATTTTGCATACCCATTATCACACATGGGGAAATTCCCTATATTATATTCCTTTTCACAATTCAAATTCAGTATTGGCATTCCTTACTTTTGGTTCTTGCTAATCTAATTTGGATTTAAAATAAAATCATATTTGGAGATTATCATTTTCTTGCACATACACATTTTAATGATTTAGTGGCATAAAGTGAGGCCTACATCATATTAAAGTGACCCCATTTCAGCCCTATACATTTTGGTGTACCTGGCGTGAACTAGGTCATGATACTCAAAGGAGTTAATCTTTGAAGAATGTTATTCAGGACCTTTTTTATTCTAATTCTATATCTATTGATTCAGAGGTTAATAGTATGAATAAATGTATTCCAACTCTTAACCATAATTTGCAAATATATACTAATCTTTTACCTTCACACTGAATAAATATCATTAATCAACCTTCTTTTGGCAACAGTTACAAAGATAAGATAGAAGAAGCTAATCATGTGGTTAATTGTGATGTGTCTCAATCTCAACCTTTGATTTTTTCTCCATGTGAACCTAAACAAGAACCTCTTATCACCTTTAGTCAGTTTGATATGTTTAAGGCACCTAATGGTCCTCTTTACATTACTACTAGGGTTTCTCATATTCCTTCTCATGGTGTTTTGATCAATCCTTCTTCTACTATGAATTTGATCACTTAAGAGTGCCTTTATAACAAATGACTACATAAAGATACCTATGATAAATCTCCCATGTGGATTCAAACTTACAATGATTTTCTTTATCATCCTCAAGGTTCTATCACTCTTTCTAATAGGGTTGTTTATACTACCTTTCTATTCCTACTTCTTATCAATTTCAAGTTAAGCTTTGGTATTCCATGGCTTCCTTCCATACAAGTTGTATATTCTCCCATTCATAAGTTCATTAAATTTTCCCCTTACAAAAAAATTATCACTATTAATTATTCCCTTTATAAACCTTTCTATCCTCAAGATTATGCTAAGATTGATTTATGATGTCCATCTCTTCCTGAAAAACCACCTACTCATCCTAGTCATCTTTATTGCTCCTATCAATGATACAAGGTAGACAATATTTTTGAACTTAGCCTTCCTAAGGGTGATCCTCCAATACCTATCTTACCTACCCCATCTTTCCCTTCAACCACCACTTTTGAACCTATTTCACCTTCTCCATCTATTCCTTCAACTATTATTCCTAAATATGTAGTTGTTCCTTCTTCAGAACCTATGATAGTTGATCCTAATCCTTTTAGGCTATCTCATAAAACCATTCATAAACAACATTTTTGTCATAGTTACAATAATTTTCAAGCTAAAGCTAAGGCTAAGGCTTGTTCTATTGTTTCACAACCCACATCTTCATCTCAACCTTTATCTTCCTTTGATCAAACCATGTGTGATTGTTTGAAAGAAGCTAATCAACTTAACAGTATGAAAATGGGTAAACATGATGTTTTTTTTGTATTTTAGATTATGTTAATCTTGATATGGAAAATACTCTTGCTGATGAAAATGTTAGTAGTAATGATGAATTTATTGATATGGATTATCATTTTCCTAAAATTCTTTCGACATAGTTTACAATCACTTCTAGTAATGAGCATACTGACTCCCACAAAATTCCTTGCTTGGATTTGGTTGTGATTCATATCATGTTGGATGTCATTCCTCTCATGAGTTTCCATCCCTCCCCTAGCATGAAGTGGACTTTATTTATCATGGTAGTTTGTATGCTATTGTGTTGCTCTTTCCCCTGTGTTGTGCATTACATTATATGTTTTTATTTAGATTATTACGATCCTTGTTTCTCCCTTAGCACAAGAGGATAAAGTAATTGAAAATTTTGTATACATTCTTCTATTTGTATCTATATTCCTCTATATGTTGTTACATGTTGTGTTGTGTATGTGCTATATTTTGTAACAATGATCTTGTATAGTCTTCTTGCCTTCTTATGATATGGTGGCACTTGTTAATTTTGATCTCCATGTTATTAGCCTAAAAGGACTCTTCTTTTGAACTCTTGCATTTATTTTCATCTATTGTGTTATAGTTTTACTTCCTTTAAGGAATGATGATATTTCATACTTGATATAATATTACATATTATCATATGATCATAATGACCCCAAATTTGGTAGATCCCTTTGTATCCTCTCTTTGTGTTATGTGTTTATTTCCCTTGATATGTTCTCTCTCTTGGGGCATCTCATAGTAGAAACATTCTTAGTGGATGCATGTATGCTTTTGTTAAAGCAATTTCTTCTATTAAGGTGTTTGCAATCTCTTTAATGTGGGTACATACACGTCTCTCATAATTTGATCATGGAGTAGCAAATACAAATTTTGAGTACTTAAGCCTTGTAAGCTTGGTATGATTTATGTGTTATCCTCAATTATATGCATTATTGTTTCATCTATTTCTCTCTCTTATTCTCCTTTTGTGCAGTATTAGTTTCCTTGAAAGTAATTGAACATGTTGTATACATTCTTCTATTTGTATCTATATTCCTCTATATGTTGTTACATGTTGTGTTGTGTATGTGCTATATTTTGTAACAATGATCTTGTATAGTCTTCTTGCCTTCTTATGATATGGTGGCACTTATTGATATTGATCTCCATGTTATTAGCCTAAAAAGACTCTTCTTTTGAACTCTTACATGTATTTTCATCTATTGTAATATAGTTTTACTTCCTTTAAGGAATGATGATATTTCATACTTGATATAATATTACATATTATCATATGATCATAATGACCCCAAATTTGGTAGATCCCTTTGTATCCTCTCTTTGTGTTAGGTGTTTATTTCCCTTGATATGTTCTCTCTCTTGGGGGCATCTCATAGTAGAAACATTCTTAGGGGATGTATGTATGCTTTTGTTAAAGCAATTTCTTCTATTAAGGTATTTGCAATCTCTTTAATGTGGGGACATACACTTTTCTCATAATTTGATTATGGAGTAGCAAATACAAATTTTGAGTACTTAAGCCCTGGTAACTTGGTATGATTTCTGTGTTATTCTCAATTATATGCATTATTGTTTCATCTATTTCTCTCTCTTACTCTCCTTTTGTGCACTATTAGTTTCCTCAAACCATTGACAATTCTTTGGGGCTTGGTCTCTTTGGATCTCTCTTTAAACTAGTGAAAATTTAGGAGGCCTAATCCTTTCTTTCTATCCTTCTTTGGACTATTAATAGGTTGTGGAGCATGATCTTATTTTTATCTCTTAAGGACACACACATCCTTATGCCTGGGTCATTTTTTAGATTCTTCTTTTTGAGACATGGAGTTCTCTTGAAGTTGGATCCTTTGATGGATTGACTATCATACCAAACACACTTGCTAGACCATTTAATTCATCTTCATGCCACACACACTTACTAAACAATTCAATGTCATCTCTTATAGAGAACTTCCCCATGTTTCTCTTTTCTTTTTCTTTTTTCTTGTGGGGTTCACAATAAGGTAGAAAAACCTTATTGGCCAAGTAAATACACCCATTTTGTAGTGTTATCTCTCTTTTTGTGATTTTTGATATGATAAAGACTCAAGTCTCTTGGGATCTTTATGATTTGTTTGTCTCCTAAGTCATGATAAGATCAACTCTTTTCTTTTGATCTACTTTACCATGAGTTTGATGCAACTCATACTCCCACTAAAGTAGGGGATAAATGTACCATCTTAAAATGGATGAACCCATATTTTATGGCCTTTTAGCACCCATTTTATAGTGACTTATTACACCATGGATGGATCTTTTCTTGATGCCCTCTTTCTCCTATTATTTTCCACCCTTTCTTGAGTTTTTATGCATTCCTCCTGAGCTTTCTGAGGCCTACTAGTTCCCTTCTCTAGGAATAGGTCAACCCCAAGTTGACCTCTTCTCTAATGATTGTGGGGCTCATGTCTAAAAAAGTCTCAAGGTTCCAAATTGTTAACTCTTTCTCTCTAGTTGGTTTGTAATTTTTTTGGCTCAAAAACTAGTAAATAAGGAGACTTGGAGGCTTCATTTTTTAACATACACAACCATGATCTAATCTTAAACTTACAGGATCCTCTTCAACTTTGCACTCAAGGATTTCAAGCATTCAAGAAAATGAATTTTTATCAAGGATTAAAGGATTATTTATGAGCATTTTATATTCAAGATCTAGCATATTTTTGGTGATCAAGGTAGGAGATCTATAGTGAGGCATTAATCATCATCTTCATTGATGCATATTTACATCCATGACTCCATGATGTGGTTACGGTAAATCAATTGTGACTTTTAGAGATATCTCACATTTACATACCAAATTCAACATCTACAACATACAATAAGGCAAAATTCTTATTGACAAGGGTTTTTACAAGGTGAATACTTACATTTATCTTGTTTCAGTTACATACATTTACATTTCTCAATGTAGGGTCAATTCCTTAATTTGGGGATTGAACAAGACAAACCCTCATCCACCAAAGCTTTTTTTAATGTGTGCAGCAATAGGATATCAAAATTGTGATTATAAATCTAGAGATAACTCCCTAAAAGGCTTATGATGAATTTGGGTTGACCTTGTTATAGTGCCCTGGGACCATGGTGACATCACGAGAATCATTCCAAAAAAATTACCACCAAGTTGATCTTTTCCTTTCTCCTCAACTATAAAATCAGTTTCTGGGATTTTTCTTGTTTTTTTCAATCTGTTCAAGGATCTATAGTCATATTTTCAGTTACAGATCTAGATTTACACTTTTTAGAGCTAAAATACAACTTCCTCTACACATTTCAAGGTGAGTATTCTATCTTTCACTTTCATTCATAATTTTAGCATAAATATGTATCTTAATTGGGTTAAATGTATACACTTTACATATAGATTTGGGTAATTGCACGAATGGTTGTCACATATGTGGACAACCATCGTGAAAAGCTTAGTCAAGGGGTACTCATTCGAGTCTACATAGTTGCCTACATGGAAGGGGGTGCTCGAACAAGTACCACTTAGTCGAGGGTTACTTGATTGAGCACCCCTTGGGTTACAAAACCCATTTGTCCACCTTCTAGCACTTATTTTGCACAAGGGGGCTAAAGGAGGAGGAGAGGCCTACAGGAGGTGGTTCATCCGAGCAAAGGTAGGTGAATTTTTTTTTTAAATATTGTTTTTGAATTTTTTTTCATTTAATTTTATTAATATGATTGTTAAATTTTATTTTTATTTTTATTTTTAATTAACTATGTTAAAATAATTATTAATTACTTAAATGCTATCCTATAATGTCAACGTTGATCCTAAAACTATAAATTTAAACCCTAATTATAATTTCTAAATAATCATCTTATGTCTTATCCACTTCTTAACTATAACTTTTACATTTATGTACAAAAATTAATCACTTTAAATGTTCATGTGTTTTAAGGTGATATTTGCACGTTTAATTTAATTTCATGTTAAATTAAATATCTTCTAATGTTTTTAAGTTAGAAATTATGTTTTAATTTTAAAGATTATACAAGCATGTACATGTAGTTTGAAGGATGTAGTTTACAAATTTATTTACATGTGCACATAATCACACACACATGCATGTATTAGATCAAGCTCATTTAATTTTACTATTTATTCTAATTTTATATCTATTCACATGTGCACACTTGTAGTGTTTATATATTCCATTGTCATATGTATTTCATCATATACCTACATATTATGGCATCCAGTGGTTCAGAGCCCAGTGTAGGGGCTAGCTATCATCGATCATCACATGGTGGTAGATCATCAAAGAATTTATCTCAAGACTATACTCCCCATTGTATGATGACCTATAGATAGGGTGTTATGATGGAATTATGTGATACTCTAGATAAGCTAGAGAGTACATTTCAAAATTCCAAACACCTCCTTAATAGGGAGAAACTATAGTCTATCAGGACTGAGATTTTGAGTATGATTTAGAAGATTGAATCATACAACCATTATGATGATTCATCCATTGAGACATCACCGCATGCTATCCTATGTAGTTTTAGGATCTCTTAGATATAGCATTGTAGATGTAGAGGTTCCGACACACATGGTTAAAATAACTCTATTCCTTTATTACTTACCTATGCATGTAGTGAGAGCCTATAGAGTGACAAAGTGTCAAGATCCCCTTGTTTCCCAATTCATATATCCTAAGTGCCACTTTATTTCTACAAACAGTTGTATTCAAAATTTTATTTGGGTTATGATGTGGACTTTACAGACTATCTAAGTTATGTAGGCCAGGGGAAGGGTCAGTTTGGGGAAAAGTTCAGGCCACCTGACCTACTACAACCTCCTAATAAGAGGGCTTTGGTGGGTCAAAACCTTTCGGTTCTTCTAAGAGTGTTGGAGGCATATACACAAGCTGAAGATTATACATGTTAGTAAACAGATTTTTCCTCTCCAAAAACACCTTTACAATTGACTCTTGAATACAGAAAAGAAAGACAAAATCTGAAACTAACAATAGAGTCACTTGCAATTATCTTGTCAAGTGCTCTCTGAATTTTGAAATGAAGGTACAGCTCCCCCCTTTTGATTTACAATAAATGATTTTTTGGTTATGCCTTTAACCTAGAAGGCAATGAAGGAATACTAACATCCATTCATTAACATGACTGAATATTAAAATAAGAAATAGATGGACAATTTTACCTTCTTCCCTCAGAACCTTTAAACTCCAAAATACGTTTCCAATATGCAACAAAGGAAAGCTAAACTTTCACATGCAATTAATATCGACAAGAACATGAATCACAGTAGAGTAAACAATAGTATCTACTCCAAAAAGTTTAACATAACATATAAAACTGTAGAATTTTATATACTTTGCCACAACTTCAGAAAATATATTCAAAGTTTTAAAGCATAGAATACTTAGGCAA
Organism: Cupressus sempervirens; assembly: GCA_028749045.1. Lineage (NCBI taxonomy): Eukaryota > Viridiplantae > Streptophyta > Pinopsida > Cupressales > Cupressaceae > Cupressus > Cupressus sempervirens. The sequence goes on from CM053785.1 coordinate 383,881,556, forward strand.
AAATAGTTCTGACTCAGTATTCTATGGAGAGATGAACTTTTTTGATACAAGATTGAAAAAAACTAAATTGTCTTCCCCTTCCTTCAGAAGTGCAGACTCCTTTAAAAATGGGAGGAACCCATTTACAATAGAATTTCTTCTTTTTAAATAAATCCTACCCAAGTCATTTCTCAACTACCCTAACTCCCTTTCTTTTAAAATCCATTTTCCAATCCCGTACAACTTTTCCATAAAACCCCCTATTACATTAATAATTAATTCTTTAAAGAATCAATCATTTTTAAAATCTCTTTCCAATTTACCCTACCAATACTAATTACAATAATAATAATTAATTCCTCTTAAAAAATAATTAAATATTTTAAATCATTCTTTTCCAAATATAATTCTTCTACTTTCATCCTCATTTTATAATTAATTCGTTATAGAATTAATCATATGAGAAATTAGAGTAATGGTTCAATAATTAATGACTTTGCATTTAACTTGAATATATTTAATTCATTAAAGAATTAAATAATATAAATACAAAATAATTTGTAAATTTTAAAGGTTTCTAATTTCTCATGTTGTTGAGCTAAGAGGGAAATATTTAGGGTTCCAAAACCCTAGCTAACAATACAGATGAGGATGCTTGTGTTGATCTGTACTCTAGCATTGTGATTGTTGCTACTTAGGTTTATGAGGTGTCATCTAATCACCTTGGTAGGTATGTGTTATGATCTCGGTCTAGTCCAATTGTTGATGCATCACATCTATATTAGGATCCATATATTTGTTATGATCTTCCTGCACCAAATGAGATATTACAGCTATTCAAGGGTCGTCTACACATGATTAGGAGTATTCTAGTCAAAGATCTCCTTGAGGCATATCAAACTATCAATATGTTCAATGGGATTTGTCCATCTGATTTGCCTAACTTTATTAAAGGAGTAGTTAGGAGATCTTCCAATGGAAGCAATGAGCCACATGGAGATACATGGGCTAGTGGATCCAGAGATGAGGATATTTTGATATGTCCTATAGCTTTGAGACCTCCTCCAGGGAAGACACCTCCTATAGTATAGTCCACACCACCTCCAATATAGTCTATACCTCCTTAGCTCTAGAAAACACCTACCACCTCATGATTCATGAGTGGATTCTCATCTCTTCTTATGGATGATGCCATTGATCGGGATGCACTCTCCATACACTCTTCTAAGTTATCTGAGATTAGACATTCATTCTAGATATGAAACCAGTAATTTGCACTAAAATTTAAATCATGCTAAATACTTTATATGTATTTTTTTATATATTGTATATAACTAATTTGATATATATTATAGGTGGAGGGTCATAGTACAATGACTTCATTTGCATATGGAGATTTACAAGCATTTGGTGATCCTATTGATTAGAATGTAAAGGTAAGATAATTCATTTAATTTGTAAATTTATAATATTTTGAATCAAAATATATTAATATTCTAATGTATATGTAATTTATTTTTAAATATATTTTATAGATCCCTGCAGTGGGTGCACCATTAAGTGAGGGAGACATGAGACATATTGATCCTATTAATCAGCATACATAGGTAAGTTAGTTTGAGTTTAATTTGATGGACTATTTATTTTGAGCTAAAGCATTTAGATTGTTCTATTCTTTAATATGCATACATAATGTATTGAAATATATGATTTATACAGACCCCTATAGCAGGTGCACCATTGGGTGATGAAGTAGGTGGTTCTAGGGTCGCATGAGTTAGTTTATACATCTAAAGATATCTTTAGATTTATGTAGTTATATTGTTCACATTGGTGATACTTGTTGATACATTTCTTGTTCACGTTGATGATACTTGTTGATCCACATTTAGTTGTTGGTACAAATAGTACAATACTTCTAGGTCCATGTATTTAGATATATTTTGCACATTGGTATTCTATAGTTGATACATGCATGCATATTTATTGTGTATATACTTATATTTATATCTATTTCATTTGGTGTAATGTTTATTTTTTTGTTCAATGTTAATGATTAAAATTTCCTCTAATATATATCTTTCAAGTTTATGATTAGACGTGTAATCTAAATATATATGGTTCTAGTTTATGATTAGTTGTACATGATTGGTTCAATTTAGGTGATTTAAAATATAGATTAAAATGATTACATGTGATTGATTTGAAACTTTGTATGATTAAACATTAAATATAAGTACACATGGATTGTGTGTGATCAATGATTCTAGACATTTAATTATTTCAGTTATAGATGATTTATAGGTTTCCATGATGATGAAATGTGATTGATTTGAAACTTTAGATCTAACATTCATACATATATAAGAGGAAAGCATTAAATGAACATATATACATATATAAGTCCTCAACATGAAATAAACATGCACATACAAGAGGAAATATGAAATGAGCATGTTTTATGTATATATAAGTCCTAAGCATTAAATAAACTAATACATAAAATGAACATACACCATATGTAAGTACTAAACATAAAATTGAAAAGTTTCACTAGGTAATAATGCATCTTATTAGGTTTTTCTACATAGAGACCCCATTTGGTACACTTATAGGTAACTAGGATACATGTTTGGCTTGAGGGGGCTTATTGAGTCAACTAGGTCATTATGTGTGTTATAGCTTACACAATGGGTCCTAATGGATCTTAATAGGGAATAATAGGTTTCATTAGGCAATAATTCATCCTATATTTTGTATTTCCACATAGTGATTCCTTTTGGTAAACTTATAGGTAACTAGGATACATGTTTGGCTTAAGGGGACCTAGTGAGTAAACTAGGTCATTATGTGTGTTATAGCTTACACAACAATTCCTAATGGGTCTTAATAGGGAATAATAGGTTTCATTATATAATAATACATTTTATATTATTTCTTGGCACATACGAAATGATTTTGGTACACTTATAGGTAATTAGGATACATGTTTGGCTTAAGGGGACCTAGTGAGTCAACTAGGTCATTATGTGTGTTATAGCTTACACAATGGATCCTAATGGGTCTTAATAGGGAGTAATATATTTAATTAGGTAATAACTCATATTATATTAGGTATGTCCACATAGGGGCCCCTTTTGGCACACTTATAGGTAATTAGGATACATGTTTGGCTTAAGGGGACCTAGTGAATCAACTATGTCATTATGTGTGTTATAGCTTACACAATGGGTCCTAATGGATCTTAATATGGTGTAATAGATTTCATTAGGTAATAATCCTTCTTATATTAGGTATTTATACATAGTTAACCTTTTTGGTACACTTATAGGTAATTAGGATACATGTTTGGCTTAAGGGGACCTCGTGAGTCAACTAGGTCATTATGTGTGGTATAGCTTACACAATGGGTCCTAATGGATCTTACTAGGGAATAATAGGTTTCATTAGGTAATAAAAATATTATATTAAGCCTTTCCACATAGGTACCCCTTTTGGTGCACTTATAGGTAATTAGGATACATGTTTGGCTTAAAGGGACCTAGTGAGTCAACTAGGTCATTATGTGTGTTATAGCTTACACAATGGGTCTAATAGGGTGTAACAAGTTTAATTAGGTAATAATGTATCTTATATTAGTTATTTCAACATAGGGACTCATTTTGGTACACTTATAAGTAATTAAGATATATGTTTGGCTTAAGGGGACCTAGTGAGTCAACTAGGTCATTATGTATGTTATAGCTTACACAATGGGTCTTAATGGGTCTTAATAGAGCGTAATAGGTTTCATTAGGTAATAATGCATCTTATATTAGGTATTTTCACATAGGAACCCATTTTGGTACACTAATAGGTAATTAGGATACATGTTTTGTTTAAGGGGACCTAGTGAGTCAACTATGTCATTATGTGTACACTTACAGGTACAAATAGGGTAATTAGGACATAAAAAATAATATGTACTCATTGAACCATAAAAACAATGTGGAATCACTCATTAAACATACATGTATATAATATATCTCTACATATTAAAATATAGTTCAAAATAATGTAAAGTCATTTCAAAGTTCAAATAACTCATCAAGAAATAATATAGTCATTGAACCATCCAAGCCACATGAATTCACTTTCAAATTTAACGTAAAATTTTAATATAATCTAGAGATCTACAAAAATAAATCTAGATAGTCTAAATTTATTCATACATATAGTCTAGATCCTCCCAAAAATTTATGATCTTCAATAGGAAACTTCCACTTTTGCTTGCCACATTCTCTTCTTGGCACTGCATTAAATTCCAATCTTGTCTCTATGACCAAGTGGCTATAATGTAGAACTTTTTGGCCATGCATGTATTCAATAAATTGAACTCCATTTTTTGTCAATCTTTTCTTGTTGTAATTTGTTTCTTCGATAACAACTAAACCAGTTAGATAAGATTGTTCATTATCATTTATGGTTGGTTTTAGAAACTTGAATTTTTCTTTAGTGCATCTAAGAAGATAGTAATCCACACCATCTATATTATTAGGATTGAAAGCCACAGATAAAAGAATCTAGATTATATATATATATATATATATATTAATATAACTTCATTAATTTGCATGATAAATCATTTTACATTTTAATAGAAAAGTCCAATACATGTACACATGCATGTATATAAGTATATATAATACATGTGTATGCACAATAAAACACACCTGTAAAAACTAAATCAGAGACATCTTCCTAGTTATCATCATATACATGATGATTAATATCTAGGTTTTCATCATCTTCTACAAAATGAGAATATCTAAGTATATCTTTCAAATTGCACCCTAAAAGATATCCATTTGCAATGTTTTCGCATTGACTCGTTGGATTATTTTCGACATAGACATCATAGAGACGTGATTTATCTCTTACTTGAATCACTGGAGGCTTGTGTTTTGATGTAATCATTACTTGATGCATATTTCTTATTCCAATAATGGGTTGACAATTTTATGGATTAGATCGATCAATATTTGTCAAGCATGTATATAAAAAATGATATTAAACTATCTAGATCAACAATAGAGAGGAAGAAACTTATATATATAGAAAGTTAAAATTAATAAACAAAAAAAAAAACTTTTAGTTTAAATTATCTAAATGAATTCAACACTTTTTACCTTTCACTTCTCAAAAATAATGTTTGTTGTATTTTGTGTCCTGGCTAGAAAAATGAGATTGACACCACTCAACAATTTTATTTGAATTTTCTATCGCATTACCTACCAAAAAAACACAAATGAGCTACACAAAACATTAAAAAAATGGAAACCAATATCTTTCTACCATGAAGTTCAAGTTGTTAGAGTGTACACTTTACACATGCTCCTGCTCCATAATGCTCTCCTTTTCAATATCCATTTTCAAATAAGTTCCAAATGAACTTAACATTACGACTAGTACTATGGCGCATTGCTAACTAGTTAAACACTTTTGTAGATTTGAATTGGCCCACAAATTACAATTTTTTTAATATATAATATGTACATACATACATGTATAAACATCAATATAAATTCAAAATTTAAATGACATACAATTTTAAAATTAACTTTGAAAAGCTAGCTCATACATATATAACTGATGCATGAGCATCCAACATGGATTTTGGTAGAGTTATTATTTTCATGGTTAGGGATGTGTTGGAGACACATTGGATAACCTTTTCTCGTGATTGCATAGAGATTGGATGGATTAAGTTGAAGTTTGAGTTGTTTTTATCTTGTTGTTGGAACTGTGTTTTCTAGTTTTTGGGTGCTTGTTGTAGACTGTGTAACTAATTATTTGCAATGAGTTATAAGATGAAAATTTTATGGATTTAATAGTGCCTAGATTAATATCTTTGGTTAAGGTTTCTATTCCTAATTCATTATAAGTTGGGAGATATGGCAATTCTCCTAGAGTATCAATTTCTGGCAGTTTGCACAATGGGTTTCTGTATGTGACTTCCGAGATAAATCTGAAGATATCCTTAATGAATTAGCCTTAGTGAGCTTAAGGGATTGTAGAGGACCTAAATTTCTACCTTCTATTTGAAGCACAAGTTCTAATTCAATCAGAGCTACAAGATATCATGATTTTTCTTAGGTATCAATTTTTAGACATTTAATTTCTATTGGAGGCTGACTTTTGGCATTTAATTTATGTATGGGTATTTAATTTGTGTTATGGATGAATTGTGGCTTATTTTGGTATAAGTAAGGGGTATTGTGGAATCTTTTATTCATTGATAGAGGGATTATTCATTCAGAGGAGGAGGAGAGAGTGTGGAGAGTAGCTGAAGAGCGAGCTTTTCCTGAGTCTATGAACAAAGCACCAAATGTGAGGCAGTTTACAGTAGGATTGTGATTAATCATCCGGCTTGGAGAAGAGCATGGAAGATGGAGTCATTAAGTGAGAGAAGATTTCCAGTGTGTGGATAGAGCACCGAATGTGAGGTAGTTTACACTTGGATCTTGGATAAATTTTGAGAATAGCTAGTAGCTGCAGCTTGGAAAAACAAGGAGATTTCTTAGTGGGCCTGCGAGCACAAGTTGAGATCTTCCTTGGCAGTTTGCACTAGAGTGTGGATCTAGACTGGCTAGGGTTTGGGTTGGATCTTAAGGGATCTTTCAGAACTATTATTGTAATTGCTTTGTATTTGGATGTAATCGAGAAGGCCTTACAGCCCAGCACATTGCATGTAATAGTTATTTTATGAATAAATTATTGTAATTTGGTATCAAATCTTGCATTGTTATTCTATTTCCACTATTTGGTTATTTTTTGGGGGCTAAGACATCTCCTTTGGAGATTATCCTTCCTTGCACTGCATCAGGTGGTATTAGAACGAAGGTCATTCCTAAGTGTGTAGATAGATAGCCGAAGCTGAGGTAGTTTGCACCAGGACTTGGGTTGGAAGAGAAGATATGAGTTGATCTTGATCTGGTGGTAGATTTTCTTTTTGGAGTCCTAGATCTCTTGGTTGCAAGGTGGAAAATTGTGGTTCTGAGTTGCAATTATAGAGGACTTGCAAATGGATCAATGGATGTGAAGATGGAAGGTTGATCTTGTTGAGGCATGATAGTAGAGAGTTTGTGGATTGCAAATTTGTGGTCCTAGACTTGTGATCTGGTTCCTGATTGTTCATGCAAGGTGGCAAGTTGTGATCTAACTTGCAAAAAATTTAGTTTTGTCTAAAGGAGCATAGGAAGGATTTGTTGCAAAGGGTTTACGAAGATCTTGGAAAATGGCTCAGAGAGGATTGGACCCTGAGATGATTGCAAATCTCTGTGATGTATAGGAAAGGAGGTTTTTTGAGATGTCTACTTAGGTTGAAGCTAGTTTGGTTAATCGAACTAAGGAGGTGGTTGCTTGGTTTGAAACTAGTGCAGCTAATCGAGATAAGGGTAGGATGAGGAAGACATTCTATAGATGTTTGTGGAGCTAGAGTCTATCGATCCGAAAGAGAGTTGTTTGGCTAGTTAGGAGACTTGTTCATGAGAGAAGATGGCATAGCAAGGTCGAGGTGGAAGAGGTTGGTTTTGTTGATTAGATTGTGGAGTCTGATACAGAACTTGCAGAGCAGTTGGAGGTTGTTGCTAAAGATATTCCTACCCTTGTTGATGTTGGGATAGAGGTTGGTTTTCATGATTAGTTGGCTGAGTCTAACATGAAGATTGTAGAGCACTTGGTTGTGCATAATCCGTACACTATTGGTGATGAGTTATGTATTGCAAAGCATCTTGTTGTGAGCAATGAGATTTTTGGTGTTATAAGTTTGGCATGTGTTGATGGAGATCTACATGTTGTTGTTGATGTGGAGTTTGTTGTTGCTAGTGTGGATTCACTAGTTGCTGATGTGGATGAGGGTTTAATAATTAAGCATAGATGGTTGATTTTTAGATTTTTTCTATTGACTTTGATGAAGTGGAATCCTTTAGTGAAGATGAAATTGGTCGCAGATCTTTCTTTGGGCATCAAAGTATGGGACACACTTTTCTATTTACCTGGGGAGTTTGATGTAGGAGCATCGAGCTTGGATTTTGGTGGAGTTACTATTTTCATGGTTAGGTATGTGTTGGAGACACATTGGAGAACCTTTCCTCATGATTGCATAGAGATTGGATGGATTGAGTTGAAGTTTGAGTTATTTTTACCTTGCTATTGGAACTGTGTTTTCTAGTTTCTAGGTTCCTATTGCAAGCCATGTAACTAAATTTTTACTATGAGTTAGAGGATGAAAAGTTCAGGGATTGAAGAGGACCTAGATTAATATATCTATTTAAGGTCACTAGTCCTAATTAATTATAAGTTGGGAGATATGGAAATTCTCCTAGAGTATCAATTTTTGGCAGTTTGTGTGACAAGTTTTTGTATGTGACTTCTAAGATGAATCTGAAGATATCCTTAATGAATCAGCATTAGCAATATTAAGGGGTTGTAGAGGACCTAAAGTACTATTTTTGGTTTGAAGCACAAGTTCTAATTCAAATGAAGCTAGGAGATATCATGATTTTTCTCAGGTATCAATTTTTGAATATTTAATTTGTGTTGGAGGCCGACTTTTGGCATTTAATTTATGTATGGGTATTTAATTTGTGTTGTGGCAACCTTGTGGCTTTGTTGGGTATAAGTAAGGGGTCTTGTGGATTCTTTTATTCATTGATGGAGGGATGATTAATTCAAAGGAGGAGGAGTGTGGAGAGTAGTTGAAGAGAGAGTTTTTCTTAAGTCTGTGAATAAAGCATCGAATGTGAGACAGTTTACAGTAGGATTGTGATTAATTATCCATCTTGGAGAAGAGCATGGAAGATGGAGTAGCTGAGTGAGAGAAGATTTCCAGAGTGTGTGATAGAGCACTGAATGTGAGGTAGTTTACACTTGGATCTTGGATAAAGTTTGAGAAGAGCTAGTAGTTGCGGCTTGGAGAAACAAGGAGATTGCTTGGTGGGCTTGCGAGCACAAGTTGAGATCTTCCTTGGAGGTTTGTACCAGAGTGTGGATCTAGACTAGCTAGGGTTTGGGTTGGATCTTGAAGGATCTTGCATAACTATTATTGTAATTGCTTTGTATTTGGCCATAACCAGGAAGGCCTTACAACCTGGCACATTGCATGTAACAGTTATTTTATGAATAAATTATTGTAATTTGGTATCAGATCTTGCATTTTTATTCCTTTTCTACTCTGTGGCTATTTTTTGGGGGATAGGACATCTCCTTTGGGGATTCTCCTGTCTTGCACTGCATCAGTAACTTACCTGCACAACCATCAAACCAAATCCAATGTTGTGAAGCATTTATCCCACATTATGCAAGATCATCAAAAAACATTCAAAAACAATGAGCCACGTAGCTCCTATCATGTACCTTATCATCACTAATACAAAATTGCACCTCCTTGACGATAATGAGCTCATCCAAAGTACTTTATACCCCATCCAAATAAAATTGTGCATTTCTGTAAGTCACTTGTACAAATATTGCAACTTGGTTAGAATGAAAATATTGTGCTTGAAGTTGTGATTGAGGGGAAAATGTATAGTTCTCAGAAAAATCTACAATTGAAAGACTACAACTAGGTGGGAAAAAAATTTAGATTCATGAAATTGTTTGGCTTGCCATTGTGCACCATGACAATGCTGAATATGTGGATAAACCATAGTACAAAATCAAGTCATAGACTCAAGGTAGGCCAATTTACTCTCCTTCAATACATTTTTTTTAAATTCATGTCCAATCTTTGTTTTGTATGTCTCGTATTCAAATCTCTTCCACACAACTAACTTTGTAACATCAATATTCTCAATTTGAAATGGAAATTTTTGTAAGTGTCCACAATGAATGCATTCACCTTTTATACATTGGACGTTGAAATCATTTGCATCATCTGATTTATCACATAGAATGGACTTCACATATTGTGTCATACTTCCAGGGACAACCACATCTTCATTAACTTCTACCATGAAATTTTTATATGATTGCAAATATAGATGAAACTTAACATGATTTAAGAAAAAACAAGTTTCATGAACCTTATTTATGCATATGAAGGAAGGGCACAACATCTCAAATTTCTTTGACCTATTTTCACATCCAAAAATTCTTGTTTGAATGCAACGAACAATTCACTTTGTCACATCTTTATTAACTTCTCCCATGAAATTTTTATATGAGCTCAACATGATTTTGGAAACAAGTTTCATGAACCTTATTTATGCATATGAAGGAAGGGCGCAACATCTAAATTTGTTTGGCCCATTCATGGGCTTGTTGGGGTTAATCCATCTTTGAAGAGGGCACATGCATTTCGGACACCTCCAGAGGATGGTTGGATTAACATTAACATTTATGGGGTGGCCAGGGGAAACTTGAGTGTTTTAGGGTGTAGGTGTGTGGCAAGAGACCACAAGGGAAACATTCTCACATTTGCAGCCAAACATTTATAGGATGAAACAAATAATACTACAAAATGTTCTGCAGCTAGGGAGGCTTAGGAGCCAAAATTGGTTGTAAATGAATTCATCTGGAAGGTGATTCAATGATCATCATAAATGGCATTAAGAGAGGAAAGATGGAGGCATGGCACCTGGATCAAAGTATACAACAAATCAAGGAATTGCTTCTAGATTTTGACGATTTTAAGGTTTCACATTCATTTTGGGAAGCGAATAGAGTGGTAGACATGCTAGCCAATATAGGTGTCAATTCAGCATTAGGTCCACAAACTGAAATCTTTGAGGACTTTCATCACCTTCAATTAGAATAAAGAGAGCACTATTGTTCAACCATTAGACACAATAATTCACTCATGACATTTAAAACTTGAGGTTTTAAGTGAAAGGCATCATGAGTCCAACTTTCAATGACATTAAATCACTCCACAGTAAGAAGAGATTTCCAATCTACCAATGTATCCCTCGTGCGTGTCATATGGAGTGTTAGTTTTTTTTGGTACTTCGTTCTAGAGAGTTCCAAGGTAGATATATTCAATTAGAAGATAGGTCAAGTTCATTTTTTTCCACTATAATAGAAATGGAGACAAACTTCACTCTTGGCTTGGATTCTCAAATGCAAACTTATGAAGGCCAAATTAACACATGACGTCTTAAACATATTTTTGTTTTTGATGATCTGGCCTTTCTAAAGGGCATACAACAAATGCTAGGGCTAGAATATATGAACACATTCTAGAAGAGGAGATCAAATCTGGACAAGGCATCATTTTTTTTCCATTCATGTTGGTGGGGGAATTGAAAGAAGAGGTTCGTCAGGTTGTTGTTGCATGTGTGGATAGGTAGTGGCTTTTGGGGTTGGACGACATAACTGAGAGTGTTGTTTTGGGTGTTAGAATTGAGATCGGTATTGAGCCTTGGAGGCTAATTGGTGGAGGGGACTCTTCTATTCAACCACTAGTGGTGTGGCTATCCTCAAACCTGCAAGGCATTCATATCCCCAAAGTAGAACAGGGAATAGTGGAGTTCCTAACTGAGCACATTTGGGCACTAGAGGAGCATGAATGAGGCTTTATGAAGGCCATGAAAAGGAAGAGCACACTCACTCATGGACAACAAATTTTCCAACAGAATGTGAAGAAATGTCACCTTAAGGAGGGTGTCCACATCAAAGGGAGACTGGATTGATGCCTCGTTGCTAGTCGAAGAGGGGGAGGGTAGTGGAAAGCGCCGCCAGGGGACACAGGGCATTTCAGTGATGGATGACCACTCAACTCCAACATTCACTCATGAGGAAGTTGCGCAATGGTTTAAGGAGTAGTAGATAGCAGAGATGGTGGTGGCTTTTTTTTGTTTGTTTTGATCAATTTAGTGTTTGGGTTGGGTGGATTTGTCTTCATCAGAGTGTTCATGCTCTAAATTTTTTGTCTAATGGCATGTGTATGGTAAGGGCAGGGGTAGTATAGGTTGAAAGGCATTTAGCCACACCATAACAATTTATCTCTTTTTATCAATATAATACAAAATGTTAACTATAAAAAAAAAACTTCTCAAAATTTCTTTGACCTATTTTCACATTTGTAAATTCTTACTTGAATGCATCGAACAACTCACTTTGTATAGTATCAACAAAATGTTTTGGATGTGAAATCTTTCTACTTGTCTCTTCATCTCTTATTTGTATAATGTCCTTTCTATTAGATGAAATATGAGAGTGACTAGTCCAATATTCAATGACATGTCTTCTTACATCTTTGGAAATTATATCTTTTCGAGGAAATATACAAATACTGACCCAATTGTTTCCAATGTTTTCATCTAACATGTTTCTCATTCGAATATACCTTTGAACAATTCTTCTTGAAACATTTAGTAAACTAGGAATCGCTTGAACTTGTCTTTTACATGTCAACCTCTTACTAGAAATCATAGTCATCAATTCTCTCAGTGTATCAGCTGAATCAATTCCTTGATGTTTACTCTTGGCAGCGCTCAAATCATCAAGCACATTTTCAATTATTGTTTCTTTTACTTGAATTCCCAAGGTTTTCTTATTGTTGACACCCAAAAAATCAAAAACTGGTTTCACTTATCTTTTTTTGAATAATCTGACAAATAATTGTGCTTTTCTTATCAATTTTTTTTTCTCAAAATATTCTTCCCACAATTTTCTAAGATGCAATTTGATTGTGCTATAAGGTACCATGTCTTTGGATGAAACTTGATTAAAAAGAGAATCTTCATTCGATTCTGTTAAATGTTCCATGCCAGAAAAAAAATGATTACTCGCACCAACATCTTCCTAATCTTGACTTGTATTCTCTTCAACATTAATAGGTACGTCTTCATCTTCAAGAACTTGTCAAGAATTTTTTGTATGTCCTTTCATTTTTTCATCTACTGTTCAATTTCTTCTAGCTCATCCCAAAGCACCAATTAAGTAGCTAAACAATAAGTAGAAGTGAATTACTGGATTAATTTGTTTTCAAAATGATAATTTTCATCTTGTTTTATATGAGCCACTAGCACCAAGGTGACAGTGCAGAGCTAGGCCAAAATGCCTAATGCTTGGACTAGGGGTGCTCGGCCAAGTACCCTAATGTGGCTCCCATGTGGCAACCACATCAACCAAATATGTGGTTTATTGAAATTATGGACTTTAAGGCCCAATTTGCCCAATAAAATTTTACAAACATATAAAACCAAAAATACTATTTCATAGATCTCTTAATCACAAATCTAACCATATAATTTTTATATAATTTGGAGTAAAAAAAAATAATGTTTAACTTATTAAATAATGAAAGTAGGTATGTTAAGTTGTTAAAAGAGGAGGTAGATTAAAAAATAAAAGAAAAATAGTAAATTGTATCAAATTTATATGTTTCACTAGAGGAGAGATTCATCTTCAAGAATATATAATTTGTTTTGTGTTTGGTATAGATTTCATAGGGGAATGATGGTGGGAGATGAAAACTATCAGCTTCTAAAAAGTTTGACTTTGAAAAGCTATAAATCATAAAATGTAGCTTGAAAATGAATCTTTCTTTTTTCCTGCACTAGATATACATGTCTTCTAACATATCTTTCAAATTCAAACCAAAAATAAAATTCTGGTAGTTTTGTGGTGGGAAGTAAAACCCCTGATTTTCAGGGTTTTTCAACAATAGAAAAATCAACTTTTCATTTTTTTAAAACATGTCAATTCTTGTTCAATTTTTTAAAAAAAATATATCCATAATCTTCATAATGTTTAACACATTTCATCAGTTTACATCATCTTGAAATTCCTAATAGAAATATGACATTTTGGTCTTTGAAGTTTATCAGTTTTATTGTTGTTAACATTTTCCTTTATATAAGTGTGACAATTGATTGTGTTTTTACCCGTCTACACTGCTTAATCAATTAGTTCAATTTTTCATACACATTATCACACATCATGCAAAGAGAATATTTCCCTATATTGTATTCCTTTTCACAATTCAAATTCAATATTGGCATCCCTTCCTTTGGGGCCTTGTTGATCTAATTTGGATTAAAAAGGGAATCATACTTGGATATTCTCCCTTTCCCTACACATACATATTTGAATGCTTTAGTGGTGCAAACTGGAGGTCTACATCATATTAAGACATCCCCAATTCACCCCTAATCTATTGTGTTGTTAATGACCTAGTGTTCCTAGTATGTTGTTATGTATAAGTATGATGAAAAAGGTGTTGCAATATGTTTCAGTGATAGCTATCCTTATGAGAGACTTAGAGATGTCTCTAGATGTCAACTGTCTAATTGCTACAATTGAAGTAACAGTATGAAAAAGTTATGATCAGATGAAAGTTGGTAGTGCAATTGCTAAAAGATTTAGTGATAGGTGATAAGTGATATGATTGATTTGTCAAATCTACAATGTGCTACGTGTAGCGGTCACTGAAGAAGGTGGTCAATAGTACTTAAATGTTATGATTCTGAGCTTAACTTATTTAGATGACTAGTGGGAAGGTATTATAGTTACAAAAGAGGTTTCAAGATAAAGTGTTTATGTCTTGAGCTACTAATGGTAGATCTTGGATCGATGACCGATATATATGGATGTTTTGGTGAGTACAGTTAAGTTAGTCATGATGTGGTAGTGATGATCTGGCATTTTAGTAATTGATAAAAATGTGTCTTGAAGATTCTAGAAGAATGATTTGTTCGGTCAAAACATGTTTAACTACTCTTCATGAACTTGAATGTACAACAATTATGGGATGATGTTGATGAGGATGGCATGTGAGCACGATGTTTGAGTATTAAATTAAAATATGTTAGGGAAACAATTATGGGAGTAGAAATCTCAAGGGCCTGATAAAAAATATATATTTGATGAAGTTACAAAAATTGTATGTTTGTCATACAAAGTTCATAAATGTGAAGGTGTGATCAAGCTAGAGTGTAGTTGAGTGCGAAGTTAAGTGAATGTGTGCATTATAGTGGATTTGATCAAGCGAAAAGGTTTCTAATTTTCCATATCATTATACCTATTATTCCCTAATAGTTGCAACAATTAAAATCCCTTCACTGGGTGGATCTTAACATGTTCTTTATTTTGGTACCATTTGGAATTTCACCCTCTGAAAGTTGAGGATGGCGATGAGTGAGATCTAGTTGCAGGTGAAGGTTGTTGTGTGCTAGGGCCTGCGTGCCCTAGTGACTGTTCCAGACCCTCCTCGCGGCTAAAGGTTGCATGCTTGGCTTTCTCGGGGGTCTCCTTCAACACTCAATGGTGTATGGTTGGGCTTGAGGGCTCATACTCTCTTTTTGACAGTAGGTGGATACATTCTTTTGCATTTGGCTATGACTATAAGACTCTTGGTCTTGGTCTGGGGTTTTGCTCTTGGGATCAGAGACCGGGGATTTCCTATCCCATTTTTTTGCTGGTGGGATTGTTGAGTCTACCTTATGGCGAATCGGGGTCTAGTTTTATCTCAAATTGCCTTTGAGGATATGGTGATGGTTGATCCGTCATCTTCAGCACATGTAAATGGTAAGGATCAGATGAGTAAACCTACAATAGGAGATGGGGTCTTCTCCTCCATAGGGATGCCTCGAATTAAAAAAGTAAATGGATGTTTGGAAAGATCTGAGGATCGACCTGTTCTGATTATTCAACCGAAGCAGATTTCAGAGGATGTTGAATACTGGCAGAATCATGCCCTTATTTGCAAATTTTTGGGCCTTCGTCTCTCCTTACCTGTGTTAGATTCCTAGGCTCGTAGGGTTTGGAACCCCGAAGGCGATATGGAGATCATTATGGTAGTGAATAATTACTTTTTAGTTATCTTCTCTTGCATGGCGGATAGAAATAGGGCATTTGAAGGAGGCCCTTACTTCTTTAACCAGGTGGGCCTTTTCATCAAGCCTTGGCCCATGGGCTTCAATTAAGCCGAAGAGATTCCATCACAGGTCCCTATGTGGGCTTGTTTGTCGAGGCTTCTGTTGGAGTTTTGGAGGGATGATATTCTTCATTCTATCTCACTACTACTTGGAAAAACTGTGGGAGTAGCTACACAAACTCAGGATCGTAAGGTAATTTCTTATGCTCGTATTTGTGTTGAGGTAGACTTAACTAATCCATTACCAAATTCTATGGAAATACACTTGGGATCCTCTTCCTGGATCCAATAGCTAGATTATGAGACCCTCCCTTTTAGATGTCGAATTTTCCATGAATATGGTCACTTGCTCCGCAAATGTCCTAGATTCAAGCCTGCTACTTTGGATGCATCTGGACCTCTTATGGGAGACTAGGGGAAGGCTCTTGCATCTACTAGACCTATGGATAATGAGGGCTTTACTCAGGTTAAAACTCAGAACAAAGGCAAGGGTAAGAGGAGAACTTGGCAGGAGAGACACAATGATGGTACTTTTAACAGCTTTGATGTTCTTGAAGATCTTGTACAGGAGGAAGGTATTCTAGTTGAGCTTTCTTCTGGGGATAAGGGTCTGCATGAAGTTCAGGAAGATGAGGCAAAGGGGGAGCATCAGTTACTATTGCCAGAGGATCCTCAGAGCGTACAAATTGATATGGATCTACCTCCTTAGGTTCAAGATACCAGGGAGCCCTAGGGATCACAAGTTTTGATGAGTTCAATTGTGGTGGTTCCAAATCCCCCTGTTCCTAAGGGGGCCGCAGAGTTGGCAAAGGGTGGCAAAGCCCATCCTACTTTAGGGTTACAGCATAAATCCTTCAAAAAGGGGTCTCTGGAGAAACCGTCTAGGAGTGGCAAAAAGACTGATCAAGAGAGGGTCAAGATTATGGGGGATACTTTGGTTGAGTCTAGGTCTGTGAAACCCATTGATTCCCATTTCACCCACCCCCATAAATTATTGTTTTATCATGGAATGTACGGGGGTTGAGCAACATTCCTAGACAAAAGGTTATTCATAGATTAATTGATTCTCAGTTACCTGATGTCATTTTTTTTTCAGGAAACTAAGCTTACAATGGATGGTTTGGCCAGTTGTGCTTCACATATCTGGTCCCAGGGAAATTATCAGGGGGTAGTAGCTCGAAATAGTTCAGGTGGGGTTGCTTGCTTCTGGAACACAAGAAAAGTTCTTCCCTTATGGTGGATTTCTAGTCGATCCTCTATCTCTTTGATTGTATCTTGTTTGGCGACTAGGGAAAGGTGCCTTCTATCTAATATTTATGCTCCTACAGATATTTTAGGAAAGTCAAATATGTGGGCTCATATTAGCTACATTTGGGCCATGCACCCATTTCTTCCATGGATCTTGGCTGGTGATTTTAATTCTCTCACTAGCTTCGATGAAAAACGGGGAGGAGTTGCTAGGTTGGACCCCTCTGCAAATCTTTTTAGGGATATGATTAACTCTTTGCATCTCATTGATGTGAAGCCAACTAATGGTGTCTTTACATGAAATAATAGGAGGTGTGGTATTGAGGCTATCTCATAAACGCTTGATAGATTTTTGGTTTCCTATTATTGGATGAACAATAGGTTGATCACTAATTCAGAAATTCTTGATTGGAGAGGCTCTGATCGTTTGGCCTATCAAGCTCTCAGTTACTACTTATGGAGTCACCAAGAACCCTCCTTTTAAATTTTAGTTAATGTGGTTACAAGATCAGTCTTTGCAGGATCTTATGATGGATTGGTGGTATGAGGGGATGCCTAACCATGGGACGACAATGTTTACTTTCTATAAGAGGCTTCAAAATGTTAAGTACAGGCTTAAGAAGTGGAATAAACAATGTTTTGGGAACCTACAGGCTCAAAGGATAGCTGCTCAGGCGAAGTTAGACAGCATCACTCGGTTGATTCAGGATCAAGGGAGGACCTTTGATCTAAGTGAAGCGGAGTTCATGGCTCTTAAAGGATTAGAAGAGTGAGAGCTTCGAGAGGAGATCTTTTGGAAGCAAAAATCTCATATTGACTGGCTTCAGGAGGGGGACAGGAATACTGCATTCTTTCATAACTCGGTCAAAGCTCAGAGACATGGGAATTCTTTATCCTCCTTGATCTCGCCTAAAGGGATTCATCTTTCTTCCAATGTTGATATTTCCAGGGCTACAGCCAACTATTTTTCAAATCTCTTTTCTAAGGAGGATCTTGATGCTAGGGCTGAGGAGAGGGCAATCTTGGATGGTATTCCTCACCTGGTCTCTGCAGAGATGAATGAGGCCCTCTTACATCCTATTTTTCTATCTGAAGTGGAAAAAGAGGTGTTTAACATGAAAAAAGGTAAGGCTCCAGGCCCTAACGGATTTTTGATTGAGTTCTTTCAAGAATTCTAAAAAATTATTAAGTTAGATCTCCTTGAGGTGGTTCAAGAGTCTCATAGGAATAAGTAGATGCTTAAGTCCATGAATTCTACTTTTTTGGTTCTTATACCTAAGCAGGAGGGGGCTAATTAGTTGGCTCATTTTAGACCTATTGCACTTTGTAATGTTGTCTATAAGATCATCACCAAGCTAATTGTGGAGAAACTTAAGCCACTTCTCAGCACTCTAATCTCCCCAAAGCAGGGGGGTTTTGTTGAAGGAAGAATTTTTTTGGATGGTTTTGTGGTTGCAACGGAAGCTATTCATTCTATGGCTAATTCTAAGGAGAGGGCTATGTTCATAAAGCTTGACATGGCTAAAGCTTATGATCGAGTGAGCTAGAAATTCTTATAGAATGTTCTCTTGACATTTGGCTTTGTTGAGGAATGGGTTAATTGGATTTTGAGTTGTGTGACCTCCTCTTCCTTTTCTGTCATTATAAATGGGGAACCATCAAGTTTGTTTAGTTCTTCTCGAGGACTTCGGCAAGGGTATCCTTTATCTCCTTATTTATTCATTATCATGGCAGAGCATCTTGAAAGATTTATCAAATCTCAAGTGGGGTGGGGCCTTATCCAAGGTTGGAGTTGGAATGACTCTCTCCCTTCCTATTCTCATCTTCAGTTTGTGGATGATACTGCGTTGATGGGCATGGCCAGAGTTAGTGAAGCTATAAATTTCAGGAGAGCCCTAGAAATTTATCTGAAGGCTTCAGGTCAGTGTATTAAGGATGACAAATCTTCCATCTTCTTCTTCAATACTGTTGGTAAATAGATTGTCCTTTTAAATAAACTCTCAAAATGCCCAAATCTGAAAGAACAATTAGATGCCAACAATTGGATAATCTATCATGAAATTGATAGATTTCCTCTGAATTGGAAGGTACAGCTCCCTTATGAAATGATATGCAATGAATTTTTTAATTTCTTAAACTAACTAGATGCGTTCTTAAGCTGAGAACGAAAGAGGAAAACCAAGCTAATCCTAGGCAGTACTAACTCAGGCAGATTTTAGATGTTAAACCTGGCCAACTTCGAGAACTCACACATCCTATGACTCCCGAGATTGGTAATGCAAGAATGTTGTTAGTTATGCAAATGTAGCGACATGAAATTAAAATGAAGATTAAACATCTGAAACTTTGCAACATGAACAGATGAAAGTACTCTGATCTATCACCCATTCACCATTTAGCTAAGAATGCAATAAAGTGCTTAAGACTGATTATAACAATACTTCGATTGGAAGTAATCAGAAAAGTGATGCCTAAATGCTCTGATTCATAACAAAACCTTTCTTGTTTTGAACACCACAAACATAATACTCTGATTATTTTTGCTTACAATCTACAGCCAAATCTATTACAAAGAACCAAAATATCCATCTCTAATGCATGAATGAAAATGTAGAAAACTGAATGCTCTCCCCTCTACTCCAGCTCTCTGACTGTATGCAGAAAAAGCAGCACCTCTTTCAATGTCATCGAATTACATATTTAACACTTCCTTTCTTGGCAATGACCTTTCAGCTGCTAAAATAACTCCCTTCTGGCTGATGGGTTTCCACTTTTAAATGCAATGCATTTGTAATCTTTTCGAATTCAAATCTTTACATTAATTTCACTTTGTTAGTGTCAACACTCCATAAGTTAACCTTTGGTATTTTGCATTTATAAACAAGTGTCTATTTACAGGTTTCCCATGGTGCCAAATGTGGATCAATAGATTAACTAGATCTCATGAAATGGTGTAATATTTGGAGTGACCTATTGAAGATGATATCTAGAAGACTATCTTGCATTCAATTGGAGTTACCTCTGAGATCCTGCCCCTTCGGTATATGAAATGGAATGGAGGAACCCGAAATACAATGATTCAAACAAAGATATAATGATTCAATGAAAGGAACCCAAAATTTTGCCAGGAATATGATTTTATGGATTAGCATTCTGACAAACAGTTTTGCGGGTTTTGGTTAAGATAATTCTCATTTATGTTTCTTTCTTTGGCGAAAAAAATCTTAAAATTTATAATCTTAGTGATTGATCATAAGCTATATCTATTCATTTATCGGGCTCCAGTTCTCTGTATTCTTTGATTATATTCTCCATGATGCTCGGACTGAGTCAATGTTGCATCTTATGGCATTGTATCAATTATCTAACACTTTCTTGGCGGTGCGAAAAATCTTTACTAATCTAGAAATGATTTGATCAGATCACTGTCTAAGAACTTATTTATTTATTTATATCAGCAGTCTTCCTCTCATTGATGAATGAACGACCCTGGTCATGAAGAAAGACCTACACTTCTTTTATCACCTTGAAAAGACTTTGTTGTGACTTCAAGAGATAAATATTGCCATTGAGGAGGAGCCGCAATAACTCAAATTAATCCATTAACAGTTTTGGATATGACTATACTAATCTGCGTAGAATCTGAATCAGGTGGATGCAGAACAAGAGATCCATGTCTAAAGTAATTAACAAACTCTCCAAGTTGGTGTTCACCCACAACTTCCAGTCTACAATAGCCGAATCCATCCCATTCTTGACGCAATGTATTGAATATCAGTTTGATATACTTCTTCCTCTGAGGCAATGCGCAAACTAGTAATAACTTCACGTAACAATTCTAAATCACATTTATCAATTAACAAAGATGTGCATCGCCTTACTATTTTTCAAAGAACAGTGATACCAGCACCGCGATACTCAAGTTTCTGAAGCATTGTATGAATTGTTCTCATAGCCTCTGTGATAAGAAATGACTCTGAACTTAAAGGAGCAGCAAACACCTCTGCATGTGTCAAAATTTTGAACAATTTGTATTTAATGGTCTTCCAATCACAAAATGCTTGACAACCATAACGCTGATATTTGCATGAAAGCTCTAAAGATGTTGAGACCTTGACTATTCATGTGCTAAGACTGCTTTTATACGATGCCTTTCTTATTCATCGAACCATATCTCCAACGGGCTGCCTTCATTAGAATTTTCCCATTTGGCATTCACTGACACATTGGACTCATTCTTGCGTAGGGGTCATGGATCGGGTTCTTCCCTTACTATGATGACAAATTCACATGATTTCAATGCGGTGCCTCGCCTTCAAATTGATCTTTATGATCGGTGCCCTGCTCTTGATATTGATGACATATATCTATGTGTGTCCCATATTCCTCATGATCCGATCTCTTTGTATCTTCATAGTGGGAGATATATATATTTTAACTCTTTGAATAATTGGCACGACTCATAACCAGAACAATATCAATTTGATTAAATGTACTTATGAGTTCAAGATTTCATTTGAAGGCTCCATCTATCTTATAATTTCTCAACTTTTGGGGCTCTGAGTTACCTACTAACTTGAATATATAACCATATTTTTCTCCATCCAAGTGCATCCACCCATTCTGACAAATCTCATCAATCATGTTCATAAGTTTATGTCTTCTGAGAAATGATCCACTAATAGTAAGCCCATCAACAATACCAGATCTGGTAACCATTTCACTAGTAATTTCACTCCTTAGTCCTAGATCCTGGAAATATCATTGAACTTGAATGATAAGAGTTTTTGTCATTAAATGTTTGAGTGAGATAACAAGTGTAGAGTAGCTTTCAAGCAAACTTTATTGTTCTTGCACACAACATCTTCAAACATGGTTGCAGATGCAGCTCTAAGTTGTTGGAAGAATCTTTAATGGTATTTTCTGATGTCAAATTTGGGCCTTTCTCTACTACTGATAGCAATGTCTCGTGCATATAAACAAGCCTCGGAAGCAATTCTTAGTTACCTTCCTTGGAAACTCCAAAAAAGATGAATAATGGTGCAGCAGGAGCATAGGCTTCCACAAAGGTATCCAGAGTAACAACTGCATCATTTATGAAGTCCAATACCTCCCAAAGATCTCCATGAAGTTGTCCAACTGATGAATTCTCATTTTCTCTAGAGGAAGGTAGGACCTCTAAGGAAGGGAAGCACCGATGATCCATTGTATCAACCATAAGCAAGAGCTGAGGAATTACTCCTCCCAAATTGTCAACCAATCTTAGCTGTGACTTTAGAGAATTGAAAACTAGTAATTGTGTCAAATCTAAATTGTCGTGTCCATAAATAGCAGCGATATTCATTAGCTTTGGCATGTCTAGCAACCTCTTTCTTAGCAAGAAATCTATACTTCTAAAGTGATGCAATGAATTCTGGATGAGTCATAGGAACTTTCACATCTGCATTAGAACTTTGATCTTTATCCTTCATAGAAACATTGTTAAGAAAATTGGAAACAATTTTGGGTAAATCTTTTACGGGGGCCGACTTCAAAAGTTTTTTAAAATGGTGTACTGAAAGTGCACCTACAAATACCCCCCAGCCTATTCAAAATAGGATTGCTAGGATTTTCAGATTTAAGATTGGTGCTTTTCCCCTATTATACCTTGGAGTCCCCTTGGTTTTGGGATCTCAGTATAGAGTGTATTGGCAAGGGATTTTGGATAAATTCCAGAGTAAAGTCAGCCATTGCACTTATAGGTGGCTTTCTTCTGCTGGCAGAGTGATTCTTCTTAAGACT
Source organism: Cupressus sempervirens (assembly GCA_028749045.1). Lineage (NCBI taxonomy): Eukaryota > Viridiplantae > Streptophyta > Pinopsida > Cupressales > Cupressaceae > Cupressus > Cupressus sempervirens. The sequence goes on from CM053785.1 coordinate 383,904,426, forward strand.
ATGGTGCAGTCTCTACCTATTTATAGGTGTTATGTGCAAGTTCCCCCTTCCACCTTTGTTAGGGATTTTGATGCTCTTTCTCAACAGTTCCTTTGGTCTGGTACCCTTCTTTCCTCGAAGTGGAGTTTAGTTAAGTGGGAGTGTGTTTGCAAGCCAAAGTATGCTGGGGGCCTGGGTCTTAGATCCATGGCACTTGTTGTCACAGCACTAGCTGCTAAGCTGTATTGGAGGTGGTGCAATAATCAGCACTTAGATTGGGCCAAGATTCTTACTCACAAGTATTTTCCTGGTGTGGATAGTTCAGATGTGCCGCACCTTGCTTTGTTGGGTAAAGGGTCTTGTGTCTAGAACACCCTTAAGAAGGGCGCTCAACTAATTAAGGAAGGCCTCTTTTGGATTTGTAATGGAGGCTCAGATGCTCTATTTTGGCAGGATTCTTGGGATGGCCATCCGCCCATGATCTCTTGCTTTCCCCAGCTTCAGCCTCTCTGCCACATTTTCACTAATGTTGGCTGGTTTAAGGTGGAGCATTTTAAGACTATCAAGCATTTGGGATAGGTGGAGGTGACTTGCTAGAAGGATTCTCAAGAGTGGCCTTTCAGTGGCTCTGATGAGGATCACGCTCTTCTTGCTCATGTGTTGGAGGATAGGTTTTGTAGCTCTCTTAAGGGGAGGGATGTTCTAGCTTGGGATACTAGTCCAAAAAGAAAATTCTATATGGCTCAAGCCTATGCTGTGCTAGACAGGAACCTACATGGAACAGCTGAAGTGCACTGGTGAAAGAAGGTTTGGAATAACTTTTCTTAGCCCAAATGTAATTTCTTCATATGGTTGCTGGCCCAGAAGAAATGTCTTACATGGGAGAATCTCCGCAAAAGAGGCTTTCAAGGACCTTCTGTTTGTTTTCTATGTTTACATAATGAGGAGTGTATCTCTCACTTGTTTTTTCTCTACCCCTTTTCGAAGGATATTTGGCATCGATGGTGGGAGGCTTGGAATCATGGTTGTATTCATGCAACTTCTCTCATTGACTTTTGGGTAAGTTTGGGCAGACCTCCAGCAAAGACTTCTTTCTTGTAGTGTGCCTGGATGGTTGGGCCAATTTTTATTCTCTGGAACCTTTGGTTGGAGAGGAACTGTAGGATTTTTTGTGACTCTAAGTTGGATAGCCTGCAGTTGTGGAGGAAGATCCTTAGTAGGCTGTAGGAGACTATTTTTGCTAAGTGTCACATGTCTGAAAGTATAGATCCCGACGAACAAAATATTGTGAGGAATTTGAACTTGGATGGCAATAATTTGGGGATGCACTCTTGGAAAATGACCGTGCCATGGCAAGCAGCGAGTTTGTAGGGATGGGAGATGGACCCCTCCCCCAGCTGGGATCCTGAAGATTAATACTAATGGGTCTTCTAGGGGAAATCCTGGTCATGCTGGTATTGGAGCTATAGGTAGAGGTAATGATGGTGGTGAGGTTTTTATGATGTCCATTTATAAGGGTCAACATTCTAATAATCTGATGGAGGCCCTTGCTATCAAGATTGTTGTGGAGAGAGGTTTCTCTTTAGGTTGGAAAAAGATCATGTGTGATTCTGACTCACTGATTGTTGTTGATATGTTGAATAACTAGAGCTTGGAGAATGTTAATTGGCGATTAGCCTCTTTGGCCAGACAAATACTGAGTTTATGTAGTTCCTTGGACTCTATCTCCTTTTGTCATATCCCTCATGAATGGAACAGAGTTGCAGATTGTTTGGCGAAGTGGGCTTCAGAGAACGTGGATAGTTGGGATATTAATGGAAGGGATGAGTTACCTTGTGAATACCGTGAGATTGTTGATCAACTAATATTGGAAGATAGGAATATATAGTGTTGTTGTGGGCCTCTGGCCTTTGCTTTGTAATCTGGATTTGACTAAATAAATTTTTACCCCTTTTTTCAAAGAACGTGTTCTTTATTTTAAATCCATTAACAAGGTGGCACTTTTGGTAGTGTTCTAAGTCGTCTAACAAGGATACTCCTAACAGGTTAAAGCTCTTAACAAGGATAGAAGTAAATCCCTTAATGAGGTGTACTTAATAGTGTCTTTGTAAACTCCTAACAAGGTTAAGCTCCTCATAAGGAATACTTTAGAAGAGTGCACAATTTTATGGGTACTAATTCCCACCATTGTTCAACTAAGTTGGATTCCACGAGACCAAATTTTTGTGTCAACTATTTTATTATATTGTGGATGTTCTTATTTGTTTGAATTTTTCATCTATTGCTATTAAGTTGACCCTGTGATAGGGTTTGAAAGTTGATAAGTTGCTAAATTTTTAGATTATTGATTTACCCCTAGTGTCTTATCTCTTAAGAATAAAAGAGAACCCATTAATTGAGAAACTTTATTACGAATTGAGCCTCATTTTAGTGCTCTTCTTTCTCTTAGATATATTTGGCCTTGATTTTCCTAATTATTTGTCTACATCTCCCCAAAATTTCAAATGCTTCTCAGATCCCACACCTTTCAGCTTGAAATCAAAACTTCTTGGTATAGGTTGCCTTGAGGTGACCTATACCTTGAAGCTCTTATTTCAAAGGGTTTTAAGGCCTAATGCCAAGTATTTTTAATTTCCTACCTATTGCAATCGACCTTCCTAAAAATTGGCTTTGAAATCACTATAAACAGAGGTGTCCTCTCTTTATTTTCTTACACACAAAAACTACAAGTTATCCACTCTCAATCTATGTACATTCAAGGAGTTTGATAAAGAAAGAATTTATTGAGGGCGTTCATTCCATTCATTCTTCAAGCATTAAAGAATTTCCTTCTTTAGATATAGCTTCTCTCTCCACAAGAAGAAAAGGAGTTCGGCTATGAAGGGAAGAGATCTACATTGTTCTTCTTCCTTATTCATATTAAGAATTCATACATACATAATAACTGAATTAGACAAGTGTTGATTTATTTCATAAGTGAATACATCCTACATTCTACATTCCTACCTTCAACATACATACAAGAAAGTGAGCATATTTGTGGTGTAAAAGTCTTGGATCCATCCACAAGGGTTTGACAAGAAAGATATAATTACATTTATCTTGCTTTACATTATTTACTTACTTCTTTTCAAGGTCAATTCCTACGCAATGACTTGACCAAGGAAAGCCCCTTCCCCCCCAATAATTTCCCCCTTGTGTGCAGGTGAAAACTTGTGGAATTTTAGATCCAAAGAGTAGATTCAAAGCTAGAGTTTTAGATCATAGTACGAAGTCATCTATTTTCATCTCTCACATATGTCTCCCCAATTTGATCTATATAGGTACAAGTTGCCCCAAGTTTACTTGTTCCTGGCATCTTGATATTTTTCAATCGGAATTTCCAATTCTAAAAAATGACTATTCTAGTAATTCCATTGTGTTATGATGTGTACCTTTGTACGGTTAAATTGTTTTGATTAGAATTTTGGAAAATGTGTACAATCACATTACATGCATAGGATAAGATTATAACATCTATATCGATCCTTATCAGTATATCATCAATCTATTTAATTAAGCATGTGTATAACATTTTTAAACATCAAATCATGATGTCATATAAGATAATCTAATCATGCATGATAAAAGCATGAGGATACAAGATGATACATTCATTGCACCAAGCTGTCATCCTTATCCCCTAGCCATATTGGGGAAAGGGGGAAATTGAGTGGGCATCCCCCTATTGTCTCTAATACCTAATTAACCCTTTGAGAAAAAAGTTGTTTGCCTCTGCACCTCTATATGAAACTCAAAACAATATATTTAAATTACAAATGTATGAGAATTAAATTTATGAAAATCAAAACAACTATTCTAATTTCAAATGTATGAGAATCAAATGTAGTCAATGAAATACATATTAAAAGTTACATCTATTTAATTTTTTTAGTCGCACCAATTTTGAATCTTAATAGTATGCTTAAAATTTGTATTTTTGTGTTTTAAAATTAAATAAAGTTGTACAATTTTATTTATTTATATGATTGTACTTTATGTTTGAAACTATTATCAGAATTATTGATTGAGATTTACTATGTTGTTATACTATTCTCATGATTTATTTACATAGTGATATTGGTGTTTAAGCGCTCTCTCTCTCTCTCTCTCTCTCTCTCTCTATATATATATATATATATATATATATATATATATGTATGTATGTATGTATGTATGTATGTATGTATGTATGTCTAAGTGTGTGTGAGTATGTGTACGTGTACATGCATGTGCATGTGTATATGTGTGTGTGCCTAAACTAGTATACTATTTTCCACTAAAAATGACCCTCTAGGAAATGTCTTAGAAACATGTTCCCTATCTACATCCATCTCCATCCCTAAAATGTCATGAAACATAGTAAAAGCATCCATAACATATATGAAATCAAATGCTAATATCCACCAGAATTCATAACAATTGAATCAAAATATGTATATGTATATCATCAATGTAGAAGTATCAATATACATGTGTCACATCAATTTTAAAAATGTGATGTTTGTATAAATGTATGTAACTATAATTATCAAAAAGAATGTTATGCATAATTAGATATATAAAATATCACTCCATATCAAAAATGGGTATGCAATCTAATGATTTTCCTACTTTGTATTTCCCTAAGCCTATTAGTGTCATTTGATGTGGGTTTGGCAGTGTTTTCATATAGAGCTTAATCAGATGTATAGGTTATTGCCCCCACTTTTATTGGCGTAGTTTTCCTGAAAATTATTCAATGGGGTTTTTAGGGGCAGGGACCTTGAAAGCTTAATTAAATTTTATTATTTTACAAAGATGTTAACTTTCTATTGGCTAATGTATTCTAAACCTTTTTTTGTAACTAACACAAGTTACAATTAGAGTTTTTCCCGATTAGAATTGGGTCACATTGTAGTGGTATTGAGTTGCCAAGTTGTTGATTGTAATTGGTTTGATTTTATAGATAATAATATTAGACTCTATTTGGTGGATGTAATCCAAGATTGGGAGAGCCATGTTATATTATTTATAGCTTTTTTTCATTTCTCTTGTTGTGTTTTATTCTTTGATTTTATTGATTGAATCTACATTGAATTGTTAGATATGTCTTCTAGTCCTAACAAGTGGTATTAGAGTGAATTGTATTTAGTTATCCTCTATAAAATCTGATCATTGAAGGGGAGTCTCAAAGTTGAGTGGGAGTAATGGCAGACGAGGACAAGTTAAAGGATGAGAAGTTTAATGAAAATAATTCTCAATTATGGAAAATGCAAATGGAGGAATATCTGTATTAAAGGATTTATAGTAGTCATTGGAAGGAAAATTCAAGAGATTCACAACTATGACCAATAAGGAATTAAATATTTTGGACAGAAAGGCACTTGGAAGTATTTGTTTATGCTTGGAAAAATTGATGACATTTAATGTTACAAAAGAAAATACAACTCAGGAGTTGATGAAAAGTAGAGTGAAGTTATATGAAAATCCTCATGCTTCAAATAAGGTATGTCTTATGAAGTTATTATTTAATATTGTAATGTACAAAATGGTGAACAATCAAGTTGGATAGATCGCCTATCAAAGTACATTGGAAGTGTGTAGGAAGAATACCACTTGATTCCACGGCGAAGGAAATTTGATCAGCATGAGGGAAGTACTAATGTGTGATCTTATCAATGTAGAGGTCCCTTGGGTTTTATTCCACCTTTCCCTAAGAGAAGGAATCATAAAGATACGCAATATAATTTATGAAAGCAAGTGTTATGAAATGACAAAGAGAAGAACGTACTAACTTTGAGTGTTAGTAGAGGAAACATGATCAGATTTGAAAATGGACTATCAAACTACAAAAGAAATGGAAATTGAGCTAGATGTGGAACCTATAATATAGAATATGCTTGCTTTGAAAATCTAGAAGCCCTAGGAACAATTTGAATTTTGGAGTATAGGTCAACCTGTACCTACTCTACACAAAAACCTGAGATCCAAATGTCTAACAAAAATTGTAACCCTAGATCTACTAATGAGAATCCCAAAAACTTGTAGATCTGCTCCTAGACACAAGAAAGGGGAATTTTATTTTTATTTCTTCTCTTTTTTTTATTGAGGGGGAGGAGGGGCTTGCCTTGGTTAAGCCCTAGTTTAGGAATTAAACTTGAATCGAAATAGATGTAAACAAAATAATCATATCAATGTAATATTAATTGAATATAAATAATGGATTATATCGTCCAAATGTTGATGCAATTATGCTTGATATGTGATCAATTATGTTGATACGATAGCCTTGACTTAACACAAAACCAAAAGGAATTCATGTAAGGAAAAACCTCATGAATAGAGTGCTTGTAATTCACCTCAATGTAGGAAGAAATGAATGTGTGAAGGTGGATCTCTTTATTTGATGGCCAACTCCATCATCTCCAATGAATAAAGAAGCTAGATCTCGGAGAGGAAATCCATGATGAATGTTGAAGATCTTGAATGCTTGAATAATGAAAATGGTTTATCGATTGCTTGAAAACTCTTTGGGTGCACTTGCTTTATTGCTTGATACTGATTTCAGACATCAAAATTAAAATGGTCAACTACACTAGGTGGGAATAGGCCAATATTTTACATTAGGCATGAGAGCCAATGAAATTTTACCTCACAAGGTATAGGTCGAGGTTTACCTATACTAGGTGGTACAAGTTTTAATGGAAAAAGTCTTAAATCCAAGAAGTGTTAAAGATTTTAGGGGAAATATGGTGCCCTATGAAAGAACATCAATCATAAATGAATTTAAATCCCAAAATTTGTGATTGTCAAGATGAATGGAGAGTTATGCATAGAAATTAGAGCCAACTTGAATTTTGAGCAAGATTGGAAGAAGAAAAAGGACCTAGATTTAAGTAATTAAATGCAATAGGAGGTCTTAATCTACCAAACCACACTAAGCGGGGCTAAAAAGGTCTCATGAAGCAAGTTCTTACTTTTTAAAATGGTACGTTTGGCCCCCGCTTTCACAATAGTGTGAAGTAGGCTCATACTCACAATAAAGGAAGAGAAAGAAGAAAGAAGAGAGAAGAGAGAGATGGTTGCGACAATTAAAAAGAGATGGGACATGATTAAGTGTAAGGACATAATCCCCCATACTAAAAATCCTATGGAAGGGCACAAGGGCACAAAAAGTAAAAGTAATATCCAAGACAAAAGACACAAAAGGGTTTAGTACTAAAAAAACTCCAAATCAACTAGTGAAGGAGACCTTAGGTAGGAATGCCTCACCCACTAATATGACATCTAGAAATCTATTGTAAGAGAATAAATGATCACATAAGAAAAAAAGAGCACCACCAATGATGATATAAACTACATGATCTAATATAACTACCCAGAGAGAGAGAGAGAGAGAGAGAGAGTTGTTTGTCTTCCTATGAACTAGAGAAAAGATAGAACTGAATGGTCTAGTAGGTTTTCCATGCTAATCAATTCTAAATCATAATAAAATACTTTTTGGCAGCTTTATTTGTATGTGTATGTATTTTCCTCATGATAGGATTAGGATTCATTATCCATGAGAAAATTTGTGTGTGTACCCCACATATCAATCATTGTGGCATCATATGTTTGTGCTCTTTGTAGATGGAACAAGGTTTGTTATCCGTAGAGATAAGTGGATGTTAATGTGCATCCTAGAAATGGATAAGGATTACTTATACCCATTAGTTGCAAAAAAAAAAGTATAAATATTGTACAAGTGAGGTTGTATGTATGTCCCCCTCCTTATGATGGCCACATAGTAGACATTATAAGTAAAAGATTCAAGGATACCTACTTCTATCAACAAGGAGATATCCTTAAAACAACAATGTTTGCACAATATTAGCTAAGTGTGTCGCCTCTTATAAGATAAGAAAATATATAGTTTTGAAAGGATATGCTACTTGTGAGAAGAGACCTTCAAAAATGAGAGATCTTCTTTGCAAGACAGGAGGTGTGTCTGAGCAAAGACAACATCTTTGAGATAAAAGAGGGTGAGGAGAACAAGATGCACCCATTTATCCCTCTATTTCTAGGTGAAATAGGGATTCTTGATGAAGGAAGAGAAACATTGAATCACAAAGTATGTTTATAATGAACATAGTTTTGCAAATAAATAAGAGGTGATGATCAAGGACTCACACCTCTTGCAAAAGAGAGAATGTCAATCAAAATGGCCAAATTCCTTATAAGAGAAGAATGTCACACAAGAAGCAAATGTCACTGTACTAAGGAAAGTAGGTTCCTTGACAAAAAAGAGGAAGAATGTTCAAGGAATCTTGCCACCCAAGTGTGAAAGAAAGATAGAATATAATACACCATATTCTAAGGCAAGTATTGGTGCTATATGCAAAGGGATGAAGGTAGCTTTTAGGCTCATTGTCAGAAGAGTAGTTGGTGGCTCTATCTTGTAAGTAATAGTAATAATAATAATAATAATAAGGTCAATGGGGTTGTGCAAGTTATATTCAAGAATTTTGTAATGTCATTTCATTTCATTGAAAATAATAGAAAGCAAACATTTTTTGTTCTAGGAATTTTCTATTTATTTATCTCGTATTTTATGTGTTTCATTGAATAAGGAAAGTATCTTTCACTAGGTAAGTATATTGATTGCTACACCATGTTGCTTCTGCATAATGGTAGATGATGTGATTGACATGGGTTGCCTTCATATATGATCAATGCATGTAAGTATTCTCTTAACTTAGATAAAATCATGAATAGCTATTACAATAATTATGTATCCAATAAATGGGATGAAATTTATGATTGATATGTAGGAATGTTATTGGGTGAGTTGTCCATACTAATCCAATGTAATTAATGACTCTATATAACAACATTGATATCGAATTGCAATATTTGGTCCACCAAGGTTAATGATTGTTAAGGATCTTGGTTCTATTATTAATTTGTGATTTTGACAACTTGTTATTGCAATTCGCTACTTTGATGAGGACATCAAAGCATGTTTCTTTTGTTTAGAGTGATTAAATGCCCTTTTAATATTATGGCATGTGATGGTACAAATTAATTTATCAGCCAATTATTCAAGCCTTGAATGTAAGGGTGAATTACAAAGTGTGTTTGAATTAATCAAGGAAATGGAATGATCGTATAAGATTGTGGCATGTGGTGATACAATTTCATACACTCAATGTATGAAAACCTCCTTATAAGTAATATGCAATTTTGAAAAGTCTAAATTTAGGAAACCATGTTTTATGATATATTGCAAGAAAATACGTAAAAATAATTCTCTTGGTAATTGTAAGATCAAATATTATAATTTTGATGAAGTATTTTATACTTGTTTGAAGGTTCATTTTTAGATTGAATTTTCAATAGTAGTTTATTATGATTTTATTCTTACATAAAAAATGAATTCATTTAATACAAGAATATGTAAGACAACACATTTATTTTACACATATTTTGTCCTCTTAAAAAGAAATATTAAATTAGTATGTAATAATCAAAAGGAATTTTGGAGTTATATCTCACAATACCTCTTCTAATATCTAGCACATACTCATCCTCTAGCATGGGACACAAGGCGAAGAACTTTATTATTGGAGTTATATCTCACAATCCCTCCTCTGATATCTACAACATACTCATCCTCTAGCATGGGACACAAGGCAAACAACTTTAGGTAGGCCATAGTCATAATAAAGTTCTTTGGTAACTCTATTTTCCTCTATTAATACAACTTCCTCTCTTCTTAATTTTATTATACTTTATTTTAATAATGCGTACCTGAAATTCTTTCGAAGTAGCGTGGATCTCGTCTCAATACCCCGTTTCCAAAAAAGAAATTGAAGGATATCATTTTCCTTTACAATAGTGAATATAGCAATTAAGTACCCCTTCAACATCATAATGATGTCCTCAGTCACAGGATAAATCGAATTTCATCCTTTAAGTTCAAATTTCAGCGAATTTTTACTCTTCCTAAACTTCATTCAAATTTTATGATATTTAATATAATATTTGTTATTGAATATAATATTATTTTATTTTAAATTAATATTGAGTTATTTAGTTTAATTATTTAGCAATGTCAAACTATTTTGACAATTTTGTGGATTTATTACTTATATTTAAAAATTAATAAATTTACATGATGTAAATTTAGTATTTATTTATTTTTTGGACTTTTACCCTTGTCGAATTTCATCCAAATTTACGAACTCGAACTCAAATTCGAACCTTGTGGCTTAGATGATATCAAAAAAATTCATATCCTTCCAATGATCAAAAACACAAGAACCAAGAATTTTAGGAGTAAGAGATGCCCTCATGAATTCATAAAGCACGACTCCTTGGACATTTCCTCCATAAGGATGTGGATTTACAAAATTGGATCTATTTGTAGGTAACTAACATTTTTTATGCTATCTAATAATGAAGATTTCACCACAATCCTTTGGGCATAACTATGTGGAAACTAAACTAGCTCACCCTTGGAGGAAGCCAGATTCTCCTTTAAGGAAGTATTTTGAAGTTTGATAATTCTGCTAAAGAAGAGACTATAGCTCATCTGGACTCTTCGCCTTGTGCTAGAGATAGAAAATATCTATGATATATGCAAGAAATTATTATAAGTTGGTATTAGGAAGGACCGTTTACAAAATTTCTTCTTAACTAATCGGTCTGGCCAATATCAAATTTAATTAGGAATGAATCATTATAATGCTGTTTATATCAAAAGAGTCCATCATATGTAGTATATGAAAGGGTCTTGTCGGTTTGAATACACATAAATTTGGCTGGATAGGGATGTGTGCATTTTATAATACAAAGAATAAGTCCATGAGAGTGGGTTTATGGCTTTATGCAGAGAGATTGTAAGCTCATGTTAACGGTAGATCTTAGTTTTATCGGAAGGTTGGGCTTAGCAAAGGATTGTAGCTGATGGACTGTTGGACATGCTAAGTGTAGTAGCTGTCTCTGTCTAAATTAGGTTTGAGTTGCGAAAGGAAGGATTGATGTACTAATGTGCATTTACATTTATACAGTATAAGGAAGCTTCCTCGTATTTATATGAGTAATTTATGTGTCTCTTTTTTATATTATTTCATGTATGATTCCATTAAAAGAGCTTGCAAACCTAAAGCTAGAAGCAGACTTGGCTCGTCATTGAATTAATTAAGGGAGTGCTATTCTTATGCTGTTCAAGTGAACTTTGATTAATTGGAATTCCTCAATTAAAGGCTGATAAACCAGTGCATATTTTCCTAGGTTCAAGTGTCCCCTACATTACACATTATGGGTCAAGTGCAGTGCAGGCCTTGGGGTGGAAAATGCATCAACATAAATCACATGCTCAAGAAAATGCAATTTTAAAATACTTAAGGTTCGGATGGAGTAGAACATATAAGATACTATGCTGCAATGAAATACCAAAGGAAAACTGTATTTGTAAATAATATATTAAAAATTGGCATGCTTATCATGCATGCACTATTGAACTTGAAAGCGATTAAATATTACAAGTTCACAATTACAGACCTGAAAATTTCAAATCCCTTCACAACATCTCGTGACACTCAATATTCCAAACAAACGTTATTCTCAACATGTTTCTCAGCCATTATTTTGTAAACAACTGAGTGGTTGACTTCTCTGATATTATATACTATCCACAGAGAGAAGTTTCACATGTACTCTGATTGTTAAATTTACTTCCAATTGTATTTGTCTACTCATGTCCATTTCCGATAACTAATGTGCATGATGAATGAAATAACATTGGCCCTTCAGTGTGATAATTCTAACACTCAAGTTGCATAATTTTTGTATTGTTAATTCAGGTCTTCGAGTAAAGGTCACGTTGTTTGATTTGACAGAAAAATGCATTCCCTCCTCTAAATGGTAGAACAGAAGATAAGTAAACTGATTTGCCAGCTATTGAATGTGACAATGATTATATCTTTGTGTATTAATTTCATGATATCTAAAGACTGTTTGTACAAAATTTACTTTATTTATCCTTAATGTCAATGTTCCAATACTTGGTTGTGTTTATCATTTATACCCATCTATCTTGGAGAAATATTTCATTCCTAAATTCCAAGAAAGCTCCCAGTGCAGAGCTGCAGTAAATTGCAATTAATAAGTCTTGTATGGTTTTCCATAGTCGGTCAAGCATTAATTTTTTAGTTTTCATGCGAAACTTTGGCAAAAGGGATTTATTGAGGACAGACCCTTTTATTCCTGAGAAAGACAAACTCTATAAATTTGTCTAATAATAATATATTAATAATATTTATGAGTTTACCATAGGAATTACAAGTTGAAAGTTCAGTGATCAAATTTATGATTTCTCATATGCATTGGATATATTATTTTGGTACTTCCATTCATGCCAAGAAACAATATACATTTATATTTCCTTTGACAAGTCAAAACTCAGATTTCAATTTGCCATGCAAGCCTTAAGTTACTATCAAACCCATGTATTATGATGATGGATCATAAACTAAATAATATTAAATTAATGTGCACAATTGTGCGACAACAATTAATGGAAATGAAAAGCGCATTGTCTCAATCACATACAACATCCGAGTAAAATAAGAAAGTTCTGCGTTTACAATCTTGCACACTCACAAGTTCCACATCAAAAACCTCGAACTGCTTTGAACTGAAAAAGGTGGATGGTCCTACCTGCAACAGTTGTAACCCATCAAATAACACAATTTGGAACTGGTGCATAGAGGATAGCAGTGTAAATAAAAAATAATCCACTCAAAACAGCTAACATTCCTAGGTCAGAGAAGTTTATGCTTTGCTTCTATGATCAAGATATTCAACTATGGAACAATAATAGCATTAATATAAAAATTGCTACGCATCTTAAATTGAACTGGAGACAGCTATAGCAATCTGAGTGATTTGCAATGTATTAAAGGAACCAGAGTACCATTGTAATTGAATTAAACTTCTATCAGACTCTGTATCCTTTTAGTTTTATCAGTGTACACACACACACACACACACACACACACATGAGGATCTGATATGTGTCTTTTCTCCTGCAGGTATTGATTCAATAATGATTTGAATGCAATTATAATCTCCAATTCAAAAACCCGATCTTATACAAATGTTCAATCTCTTCTTATAGAGGTTGCGTGCTGTTTTTTAAATTATTTTTCCTTTTGATACCTTTTGGCATCCACTTATGGTCTTTTTTTCTTTTAGCCGGTACGTTGTGTTAAATTCAATTGCTTAAGTCATAAAATATCATTTTCTCGACAAATATTTCCAGTCCTGTGCTCATTTCCAAGGCAAAGAACTTACGTTAGTCATTTCACTATTAAAAACTCTAGAAGAATACTGTACATAAGAGTAAGTAATCATATATTTTCTTATTACTTAGTGTATTGGTTTAGTTTAGTTTCCACAAAGCTTCCTCTCATAATTTGAATAGAGGTTTTACCTAGCACACGATTTTATTTTGAGTACTTCTGAAAAACTAACTTAAAATGATAACAATCTTTAGAAAATAGAACAAGGCTCAAGCTATTAAAGTATGTAAATAAAAGAAATGAGTAACCACAACAGTAATATAAGAAAATACCGGCAACGATTTGGAGATTCCTCTAGAAGAGTGAGGTGTTGATTCTCCACAAGTCACTATCTCCTTTGAGTTGTTACGATGGCCTTCTTGCTTTAAAGAAATCTTTCAAGGGCTTCTTCCCGTAAAAGGAAATGCATTATTCAATATAAATTTCCAATGCTCTCACAAACTCCCTAAGCCCATGTGACACTCTCAAAGACTCAGACAGCCAGCAGCAAGACTTTACAGGCAATTTCCTAAAACAACACTAAGGAATACCTTTTAAGGACTTATCTTAGGAATTTTATAAGAAAAGAAACTGAAAGGAACCTTTCAGACACTTTTTGATGTACTCAGACCATAGAGAGGCCCTGTCTCTCATTTCTGCAAATGTTCAACCCATAGTCAAGCATGCTCTGCCCATCTAGCTTGTAAGAGGGACGATTTCAGCTAGTGTGCAACAACTACAACATGTTTGACTACAGTCAAACCTATCAATTTTTCTTTTACTTCTGTCAGGTCTGATTCTCCTGTCCGTGAAGACCTCTAGTACTTCTTCCTCTATCTTTTCTTACAATCAACTTCTGCAACTGGACTCATAGACTATGACGTGATTGAAATGTAAGGGTTAACGAAAACATAACTGAGTTACTTAGCCCACTTGACTAACTTAGCTAATCAAAATTTGGATCAAAAAATGAAAGAGCAAAGTGATCATAATGAGAGTGGCTTTGAGGAGGTAGTTGAAACTTGAGAATAGGAACGAGCAACAAAGGAATGCTGATGGAAACTAATCCTCATGAGTGAAGTAAGATCAAAGTTGGAAGTACTACTATATGTGTAAACATACATGTCTATGTATATATACACACACATCCTTCTCTGTGAAGTCCATCTGCTTCTCTGCAACTGGAACTGGGTAAGGCTCTCTACTAGCTGCTGGCAAGAAAGAAACTCGTTACTTCTGGAGATTAGAGCAGTTTGTATACCTAGTTGGAACCTTTTTATTGAGGGCAACAGTACGTAAGTGGCTTAGTACTACCTATATAGTGGTGAGTGCTGCAGATCAAATGAGATAATGAGATGCGACCAGTCATTCACAATGGATTAACTTGAATGCTGCAAAAAAAATGGCAACGGAGATAAAGATTCTGAGAAAATGTGTGAAAAGACAGATTCTGAACATATTGACAAAACAAAACCCATAGAAGACAGATTTAATTCAGAACGGGGAAGCCCCGCTCACTCTGGAGAAGGGATTATGGCGGTGACCAACCATTGAACATACCAGGGGAAACAGGAAGCTAAGAACATTTTTTGGAGGTCACGGAGGTGTGTGCCCTGTCTATCTAACTGGGGTTGGGCCCTACTATAACTATATTAGCAGCCGGAGCATCAAGTCCAGATGGTTTTTATGGGCTGCGCCATATATATCATAGTAGCATTACAATAAAAAAAGTCATAATTAATAAACAAGTAATCATAACATGTCACATTTGCTATGCCATTTCCAGAGTTCACCTAGTTATATATGTTTAGAAGTTAAAACATGAATGCATTATTCATGATTATTTCGCTACTGAAGTTGATAAGACAAAACAGAATGACTAATAGTTGGCATTGTCTGATTAAGAGATAACAGAGGTGACACTCTATATCTTTAGGAAAAAGTAAAATGATGTCAGATAATTAGAGATGGACATTAATTACACTGGATACTCCTTCTAACATATGACCATGCAATTTGAACCTTTTGGTTAATGCCCTACAATAATTATAATTTGTCAAGATGGCTATAAAAGAGAAGAGTACAATAGTGCACAAATAAATATGTTAACTCACTGGTGGACCAAGTTCTGGTGGAACAACTATTCTCCGCTTCCCACCTGGCCTCATTGATCGAATACCCTCTTCAAAACCTTAATGTCAAGAAGCAACATTTGCACAGTTGTCAATGTTATTCAAGATTGTAAAACAAATTTCTAAAACGCATTAAAATTACTGATTTCTTTCTTCTTAAACACCAATAAATAAGATTTCAAATATCGTATGCGTGAACTTTTGATAAGTAATAATATGCATCAATGTATAGATGCTTGCCTGGAACCAATCCATTGATGCCAACACGTGTCTTAGCTGGCCCACCTTGTTGATAGCTGCTATCTATTCGACGACCTGACTCATTATATCCTTGGTAATTAAAAACTATCTGTCAAACACAGCAATTTTTAAGTCAGCAGTCTGAACATTTATACATAATGTCATAAACTGATCTCCAGAGTAACCACACTTCCATATTAAAAGTATTGAAATACCAAAACAATAGGATGCTTAATCTCAGTAGCAGAAAAACAACAATTTGCAAATAAAAGCATGTGTCTTACAAAATAGCAATCTTAAAACCAAATGAAAAACTCGAGACAATCATCAAACTATGCTAAACTTCCAACCCAAGAAAATAAATTTCAGTAAAATGCTCAAAAAGCATAATGAGAAATGCCATTGGTGTTATACGACCAAGTGAGATTATGATTAGCATTTACATAGTCTGAGCCATTGGCCATCTTAACACACATGACAAAAGGATTGTTAGGCTGTTTCCAATAAAAATTATCTACTTTTCTAGAAATGTACAAAACTAACAAATATTGTTAGTGTTACTTAGAGGCAATAGTAAAATTTGAAGCCTACGAATTTGTTATTAAATAAAAAAGGAGATCAAAATATCCTACAATTCATATAATCAAAGCATAGAAACACAAGGACGTGTCCCCGTCGTTTTTCCCTGGCATCTCCAAGACGGGGACGCATCCAAGATGGGGGGACAGCATTCCCGCATCCCCAGCAGTGCCACCATTGGGTTGTCATTTTGTCAAGGACGGTGGGGGATCTCATCATCTCCTAGGGAGATAGGGAGACAGGGAAATGTCCCTCGACCCCTCCAAGGACAAACGAGTGTCCACTGTTTCTTGCAACCTAAAAAGTGAAAAAAATAAATAAATAAATAAATAATTGCAAGGCTTTATATTAATTTTTTATTATGTTTTTTGGCCCCAGGGTATGTGGGGCCCACTTAGAGGTTGAAATCCCATAAAACCTCTATGTTTTCTCATTTCTATTCATTTTATGGTTTTCCAATTTCTGCAACAGCAGCAAGAAGAAGAGTGAAGAGTTCATAAAAGGGTGTATGTTCGAGTGAAGAGAGTGAATGAGCAAGAAGAAGAGAAGGAAGACTTTTCAGCTTCTTCAAGAGATTTTTCAAGCAACAGGTAGGGTTTTTCATGGTTTTTTAATTTTATTTTCTGATTTTTCAAGTCAAGTTCATTGTTTTTCGTTTTTCGTTCGTATTTTTTAGTTTTTAGTTGAATTTCATTTTTAGATTTTAGTAGATGCTTATTGTTTCATTTCCAAATTTTTGTTTCCTAAATTTTAATCACAAAAACTGTGATTTTGAAACAGGGCATAGGCTGAAAGAATGTATTTATTTATTTATCATTTTGTTAAATGCAGTGTGAAAATGAGCTCCCACGGTCATGACTCAAGTCGCACTAATGATGAGGTAGAATTAGAGGCACATTCTCAAAGTAGCCAACAAAATTATAAATCTCAACATGATGAAGAGAATGAGCAAACTGAAACTCAATCCATAGATAATTGGCCACCTGGCCCACCATCTACAGATTGCCCCTCCACTCTTTTGGCAAAGTGGGCTAAGGGTAATTATGATCCTAAATCTCCTCTTAGACAGTTTGCAACAAGGATAAATGCACGAACACCATCAGGTGGTGGTACAAGGAAGTGGAAATGCAACATTTGTGGGATAGAATGGTTTGGTAGCATCACTAGAGTGAACGCACAGTTCCTCTTTTGGTCAGGAAAAGGTGTCAGTGCATGTGATTTCTTGAGGAAATAAAAATCTGCATTACAAAATTGAGTTCACCATGCTTTGGGGTGTTCCATATAACTTCGGAGTTAGGATGCCTACTACCTTACCTGGTAGGCAACAGATTCAGACTCTTCAGTAGGCTTATGACCAAGGGCAGCCACATATTCTCATTCCCGGACTGCAACAGAGAGCTACATCATTTGGAGGGGTAGCTTTAGGTCCTTCCACATGTAGTGCTATGGCTGAAGCACAATCGAACAGGGGGAATAAAGGTGTCATTTGAAAGTAACCCCATAGCTGATTTATTTAATGCCCACATGAAAGAGGAGATAGAGGATTCCATTGGTAGATTTCTTTTTTCCAATGGCATACCTCTTCATGTGACATGGGCTCCTTTTTGTAAGGAGATGATGCAATTGGTGGAAAGGGAGGAGAACCATCATTTGTGCCACCATGTGAGCACAAATTGTGGATTACAGCCTTGGATAAAGAGTATGCCAACATTGGTACACATATGGAGAACATGAGGCTAGTTTGAAAGAAGCATGGGTGCAACATCATCATGGATAGGTGGAAAAACATTAGAAACCATCCACTCATCAATATCATAGTTACATGCACAAAGGGGTCCCTTTTTCTTCGGGCTATTGACTACTTAGGGCATCGAAAGGAAGATAATTTTCAGCTTGACATCCTTTCGGCACTATTGAAGAGGTTGAGCCACAAAATGTGGTCTAAATAGTGATAGATGCAACACCTGTGTATAAAGCTATAAGAAGACTTGTCGAGGCAGCATACAAACATATTTGGTAGACTCTATGTTGAGTGCATGCCATGAACAATGCATTAAAGGACATGGGGAAGATTGCATGGATTAAGGGAGTAGTAAGCAATGGTAGAGATGTGCAAATATTTATTTGCAATCACCACACATCACATGCCCTTTTCAGGACCTTCGCAAAGGAGTTCCTGAAGCCAGTTGAGACCCAATATGCATCCTACTTAAATCTTTTGGAAAGAATGCTTGAGTTGCAAGAGTCATTGCAACTCATGGTTATGGCAAATGAGTGGAATAGGTGGGATGGGTCTCGGGCAAAGCAGGGGGCGAGGATGAAGGAGATAGTGAAGAGTGATGTATTTTGGAGTGATACCAAATATATAGTTGATATCATCACTCCATTTTTCCAGGTCATCAAATATAGGGATGGGGATGCACCTAGCCTTGGAGAGGTGTATGAGTGCATCGATTCTATGCTTGGCCAAATGAGGATACTTGTACAAGAGAGGGACCCTAGTTTAGCACTCTACAACGAGCACATTTGGCTTATTATTCAGCATAGATGGGACAGCCTCAACACTCCCTTACACATGGTTGCTTAAGCATTGAATTTGAAGTTGTATATGCCTAGGCTTGGGAGAGTTACACTACTGAATGATGATGAGGTAATCTATTATCAATTTATCATGTTATCATGCTACTCACTGTAACCCTAATCATGTTATGTCTTAGAACATAGAAGTTAGAAGTTAGCACACTTACACTTATGAATTTCAAATTTTTAAATTTCTTGATTTTAAAATTTGAATTTCTAGTGAATTGTTTAACAAATGCATTCATAGGATGTATGACACTGAGATGGCAAGGAAGGTTCGCACTAAGTGGACCAAGAGAAAAGGCGAGCATAAAAACAATGGTACAATAGGATCCAATTTTGTGGTGGAATTGTCATGGACCCAAATCAACAACTACCACTCTATCCATTCGTCTCCTATCTCAAGTTTCTTGATTTTCAACTATAGAACCTAAGTTCTACTTATTAAAATTTTATGTTTTCATTTTCAGTTTCACTTTAAATTATGAATTTCAATGTTTTGATTCTCATACTAGTCATTTGATTGCTATATTAAGTATCTAGTTCTTCAGCTTGTGAGAGGAACTAGTCTACTTATTGCTTCATCCACTCTCTTAAGAGGAACAAACTTACCTCTAAGAGAAAAGAGAAGCTAGTGGTTGTACATTGTGCCTTGCATATCAATAATTGCAAGACACGTGTGTACAAGGAGAGCCCTGCAACACGATGGGATGTAGAGCTAGAAAAGCCATCATCGATTGATGCGGATGAGAATACTTCCGATGCAGAGTTGGTTGGTGTTTCTCACATGGCTCTTACCCTTGGAGAGTCTAAGAGTTCGGATGATGATGAGTTTGTTGAGCTTGATAGGGATAATTAGAGGCCTCTAGGCTTCTGCATTTTGGTGGTCCTTAGGCCTTGACATTTTGATTTTGTACTTGTTTTTTGTCTTAGATATATGAACCATTGAACATTGAACATTGTGATCATATCATACTTGATGCTACTTGATGTAATTACCTTTATGATGACATTGATGAGATAGTGATACCCATAATTTTGATAAATTGGTATCTATGACTTGAATTTGAATCTTCGATTATTAAATTATTAACTTATTTGATAGAAGTTAGTAGTTAGAACTTAGATCTCTTTCATTTGTCAAATTTCAATGCAATGTAAAACTAGCAATAGCGGTCATGATGAATTTATACTTCATCTTTATGTCTTATATTGTTATACAACTTTTCATAATTAGCATTTTAAGTACCATATGTAAGTGTATACTATATACACCCCCTGTCCCCTGTTGTCATCCCCAATTTGAAGCCCCTCTATCCCCTCATCCCAGAAACCTATCCCCTAGTCTCCCCATCCCCTAAGTGGTGTAACTATGAATCAAAGTCGTCATAAGAGTACATGCAGCTATAATTGAAATATGTAGCAGTTTTGCGCATTAGTTTTTGAATTGGATCAATGACATGACTAAATCATAGGAAACCAATTGGTCTTGCCTAGATATTTATAGTAAGAATATGCCAAATCATCCAAAAATAGAAAATGGACAATTAATGTGCAATTTGTAAAAACAAATGCATTCATTGATATCTTAAAAATTTTAAATGCTTGCATTTCGTTGAGACCAAAGCTTCCAAATGGTTAAAGATTTTCAAACTAAATATGGAATCCCACACCCAAAAAGATAATGATATTCATAAATTTGTAGAACTTGATATTGCTTTGTATGTCCATAAACCTATGTAGCATTGATCAAAAGCAATGTCATTGGTTTACCCTACCTGGTTGCTAGATCCGTTTATAATTTGTATGGGTCTAGGAGTGGGTGCAATTCTGCAAGGAGTGCATCGAGAGACGCGCTAGGGACTATGGATTTGTCTAAAACAAACTTGGGTAATTCATAACAAATTCATTAGATCCATCCAACTAAATGAAACCCACAATTATTTATGCTTAGTTTTTTTCTATTTGGAAGACTTTACTAGGAGACACCGAAACAAATTCCTAACCCTAAAAGTGACTTAAAAAGAATTTTAAAGGCAATCAAACTAGTGTCACCTCATTATGAAATGGGTAGATGGACTACCCCCAAAGGAAAGTGGAACAACAACTCTCTTGTCTTTTGCGGCAAAGACGTTGAAATTGAGTGGTACTTCATCATACAGTGTGCAGCATATGAGTATATCTATAAGAAGTTTGAAGATACTTTGAAGTTGAGCAGTCTAAACGAGCTCTTTGAGGAGACAAGACCTCACAAGTTTGCACAAACTTCTTGGTCAAGATTCACAATAGAATAGATGACATAAAACCATTTATAGCTTGTGCAATTTTTAGCTTCCTCTAATTTTAGTGTTCTCTATGTTATCCCAATGTCAACTATTGTTAGATAATTTATCTATAGATCTTGTCATGCAAGATATGTGATTTTTTAGTGGAAGTTTGTAATACTTCCAACCAAAACTTTAACTAGAGATTGTCGAAGTTAACTTTTACTTTGCATAGAGCTTTTTCGAGCTAGAGTTGAAGTGTAGTTAGCTTCCCTCTTTATTTTCATGCAATGTCTTATAAACCTTATAAAAAGTGACATTTTGCATTCAGAATTTTATAGTGAAATAAGGGCATGCATCCTTACCCCAGACCCTCGTGTCCCTAGGGCACGGGAATGGGAATGAGGTGTCCCTTGCCATTTCCCAAGAGTCACCCAGCCATTGTCGAAATATGGGGATGACACTAAGTCCTCGAAAGGATAGAGGCACCTAGGTGTCCCTTGACCATTTCAAGGGTGTTCATGCATTCCTCGAAAACAAACTGTCTTAAGTGGATTTGCACACAAAAACATAAATAATTTGCATTCCCAAGGGAGTACAAGCACATCAATTTGGGGAGAAAAGTTCTTCAAAAATGAAGAATTTCAAAGGCCATGCAAGATGGAAAATGTGCTTGGCAGCAGGGAGTGCACCCTATGAACTTCCCTAGTACCACGCAAGGAGTGTTACTACTACTCATTCTAATCAACTTCATAATATTTTTGATATAATAGAAATCTTCCATTCACTAATTCGATAACTTCATTTGTCAAATAGAAAATTTATTTAGTAGCTTTCTAATATTCTATTGATATTCAAATTTCATTATTCAATGTTCAAGTATTTGTATTTAGTATTTGCAATTTTACTATTTTACTTCTTAATATATTTTCATAACCAGCATTTCAAGTACTATATGTATAGTATATAGTATACACAATACCCCACCCCCCGTCATCCCCAAATTTGTGCCCTTACCCCCTTGTCCCCCTACCCCTGATGCGCAGTGGCACACTAGATTTTTAATGGTAATTTTCACACCTACTTTTTGCTGAAAAAAAAATTTTGTTGAGTATATACAACTATTATCTACAATTCATTATTTGTTCAAATCAAATGTTTATTCTTCTTCTAAGTTGATATAGCGATGTTTCATCTCATTTTTTATGTATCTTAAGTAAGATTGAATTGTTTCTACTAGATTTGCAAGCTTGGTTTTGCAAGTCTACCCAAAGTTGGAGATTGTGGATTCATACCAATCCCTTCAATTAATCGACCAAAAGTGTTAGTGTATTTATGCTTCAATCCATTCGATCTTTATGTGTACTTAAATTGCTCAATCTCTTTTTTCAGCTCAATATAAGCATGTAGTAGTCATTAAGAAAGCATTAGAAATTTTTTTGCCTTGGGCTAAAGAGTGTCTCAGCTATTTTCCCAAGGTAAATCCATAATGACACTTTTAATTTTATTCCACATGATTATGATACACCCAAAATACCACTGTAAATATTCTACATAGCAAGTATTTCTTGTGTAGATTAGGTTAAATTTTATTTACAAAGAGCTTTGTAATGTCCCTAACTAGGACTTCATTTACCCTAAAATGCCCAACTAGGGTTTTGATTTCACTTGGAAATGGCAATTTACTTAGTCTTTGTAATGATCCCTACTAGGAGGCTACTGATTTCTACTGATTAACATCTATCATTATGTGTTTAAATCATATAAGTTACGAAACAGTTACTGATTCAGAATTGTAAGAATTTGCTTGTAGCAACAACCCAAGATTTAAAGGCCAAAGAAGGGCACAAAGACAAGAGAGACAAGAAGGACAAGAAAAACCTATATTATCATCGAAGATGCAATAACTGAATTGAACTGCAGTATATAGATAATGAATAAGCTAACTGAACTCAATTGATAAAGAATACTATATATAAGTGTCTGCTTACATAGGCAAGGCAATAATAGACAATGATAAGTAGGAGATAACTTATCACCCACAATAGGTGGAATCACATGTCAACCAAAGGTGGATCATCCTACATTATGCAATGAAGCATGTGCAACATGTGGAGGATGATAAATTGATAAGTGCACTAAAGGTGGAGACAATACATTAAGTGGAAATGTGATAACTACTATCAGCACCTAAAGTGGAGTTTCTTCTACACTATGTGCAACTACATATGCAAACTCCAATGTGTCTCAAATGCAAACTACCATGTACCCAAGATCCTAAGTAGGCTTAAGTAAAGTGTAATTAGCAATTATTTAATTACACTGACACCTCCCCTTAAGTTCAACTTAGAAGACTGCAGACTTAATCTCACAATGCAAGATGGGTCCTAGCCACTATGTCATGTTAGGTTCCCATGTACAATATGGAATGCAACCTCTCAGAAATAAAGAAAGGAAGAAGACCTAGTGGAACAAAACTCCCACACAAAAGAGAGACGAAGACATTAAAGAACCCGCACAGATGAATTAGAAGGACAAAACCATATGTGAGGAAAAGGTCTCCCCCATAAGAGAGAAGAAGAGAGACCAAGTACCCCCCAATGTAAAAGTACAGCAATAGTATATGCTTAGTTGGATGAAGTAACTACCCCTAATGTGGAATGTACACCAATGGTAAGTGCTCAATTGGATGAAGTAATTGCTCCATGATCATCAAACAATGTTCCTCCCTTTAGGAAGAAATAAATACAAAGGTGTATGTAAGATGGCTCCCCAATCTAAATACATAGATAGATGAAGGAAAACTTTTCAAAAAGTCTAGTCTCTAAAAGCTGCCCAAATTTCCTCATGTCAATGTTGAAGGTCCTTCCAAAACTGCTAGAAAGACAAGTTAGGATCTAATGACAAGGATTGCAGAACATGATCCAAAGACCAAAATATCTCCTCTGAAGGTAAAGAGACCTCCAAATGTTGTACATAAGGATCCGTAGTCACATCCAAATCGAAGAATGATCATGTGGAGAATGAACAAGAGTGTCGTAGTGTTCCCTTGCAACAACTGAAGAAGGATCAATTTCATTGAAGAGAAGATTAATATCATCAATAATTTGTAATGTAGGACTCCACAAACAAGCATTCAATGGCAAGCAAGTAATTATCCCATGAATCCATACCTAGCAGATAAGGTATCTCCAATTGTACAAAATCACAAGGAGCTAAAGTTGTAGCAATGAAAATATGCTAAAGAGATTGAGTTGTGGCTGTGTCATTCGAATGTCTGAAAGATCGCTCACAAGTGAACCTATTAAATCAAGAGTTTGTCGAGCCCAATGAGGTCTAGTAAAAGATGCAAAAGAAGTATCATCAATTGCAAGTGGACCTTGCAAAGGTGTAGACCTGTGTGTCAAAGTTGAGGTAGAATCGTCATCCAAGTCACTATCACACTTTCCACAGGGTGAAGGATGAGGAGTAGAGATTTAGCTAGAACAGATTTCCTCTAAGTATACACTCCTCTCAACAAATATCTCATGAGTCTCTGGATCAATAAGTCTATATGCCTTAACACCTTAAGGTGATCCAACAAATATGCAAGGCTTACTCTAAGGTTCCAATGCCTTGCATTTCTATGGAGGTATTTGTGCCCAAGCTAGACAATCAAAGACTCTAAAGTATCTCACAGTTGGTTTTCTACCACACCAAGCCTCAAAAGGAGTGATGGCCTTGAAAGCTTTATGAGGCGCCCAATTTTGAATGTGTGTGGCACAACTTATAACTTCTGCCCAAAAACCTGGACCAAAAGACTTGACATGAATCATGCAACTAGCCATCTTCTAAAGGAGATTCTATTCTTTCCCTCTACCACAACATTTTGTTGTGAAGTGTGTGCAACTATGTTGAAGATCATGCCCTCAAGCATTTTAAAGTTATCAAGTCTACTGTTAAAATATTCTCATCCATTGTCTGTGTCAAATCTTGACTTGTTTCCCTGATTTCTTCTCAACGTGATCCTTGAAGGCTAGAAATCTATCAAACACTCCACTCTTACAATCAAGAAAGTAGACGCATTTGAAGTGGGAGAAGTTGTCAATGAAAGTGAGGACATTGTGAGCCTTGTCAAATAATGGGATTGGAAATGGGCCTATTACATCACTGTAAACTAGTTGAAGAAATTTTGAAGCTCTTTGTGACTTTCCCTTGTTAACTTTATCTTCTAGATACTCTCTCATAGATACCCTGAACAAACACCATCTAAATAGTTGATAGGAGGTAGACTTGTGACCAAATCCTTGGAGCTAAGTTGTTGAAGATAGCAGTAAGTGAAATGTATAAAGCGCCCATGCCATAGCTTGCTTTAAGAATTTGAGTAAGAAAGGCAGTAGAAGGAGAATTAAGCACAGAGCAAGAGAATGGGCAAAGCCTTGTGTTACAATTGGCTTTCCCCAACTGCAACCAAAGTATCATCCTTAAGTTCTTTAACCACAATTGAGTCAAGTAGAAACTCTAACTCCCATTCCATTTCCATAGTGAATGATTTGGTAAATTGAAAGTGAATTGTTGCTCAAGTTAGGAACACAGATAACATCCTCAAATGATCCATCATCCATGGCAACTAGACCTTTTCCTTCAATATCTATTTCAGTATCATCTCCTATTAAGTTGTGAGGTACCTTTGTTGGCTGCAATGAAGAAAAAAGCTCCTTTGTAGAACCCATGAGATGAGTTGTACCCAAGTCAAGTATTCATTCATGTGATGAACTTGTAGTTGCCACAAACACTTTCCCTTTTTCTTTTGATTGTGAGGAAGTGGAAGGTATGGAATCCTTCTCATGGTAAGTTGATGGCAAATTGATGTTGTGGCAATGATGCTCGTCATGACCAAACTTCTTGCAATATGAACAAGTTGGCATCTCCTTCATATTTGAATTTCTCTTCTTGTTGGAGGACGAAGAATTGCCTTGATGTGGAGAGCAATATTGTAGTTTCTCTTTTTGTGTCCTTGGGTTTCACCATTTTTGCTTCTTGTAGGAACTCTTTCCTTGATTCCCTTATTCCCATGATTTGCTACCAAAGCCTTGGAAATTTAAGACTTGAGAATCTGTGTGCTCATCAATTTTGATTGCTCAAACATCCACCTCTATGAAGGTATCAAATATGGGCATAGTGTATGAAGTGCCCATTATCAACCGATGGATTTGGAAGCTAGAAAAAAGGCTTCACATTCCAATGGTAGCTTGCCCAATGAATTGTAGATCAAATATGCATCCGTTTTGTCAATTCCACAATCCTTGAGCTTTGCTCTTCGCTCATTTGCCTTAATAACAGTCCTAGATTGTATCAAAACTCTTGGGGTCCAAATTCATGAGATCATTTTCAAGTTGATAAACCCTAATCACATCAACTTGGCCATACAAAGTACCAAATTTATCCCAAGCCTCCTTGACTATTTTACATTTGCCAATATGGAAGATAAGGTCATCTTACTTACGCAAAGTTCCAAGAGCCATAGTATTTTTAAGAATCAATTATAATTAAGCATTTGGATCAGCTTTAGGACCACTTTAAGATACTATTATTCCATCAACATATTGAATTAACCCTTTTTTCGTCATCTTACTCCATGCTTTAAATTTCCATGATGCATAGTTATGTGAAGTTAAGAGTGGAAATTTAGTGGAACCCATAATGCAAAAATAAAAGAACCCATCATTTGTTCTATATGCAAACTATTATGTATGCATTATCCTAAGAAAGCTAAAGTGCAATTAGTAATTATTTAATTACACTAGCAATAATGCATATTTAAGCCTTAATTCCTTACTTGTAATCAATAACCTTAAGAAGGATGAGGACTTACTTGTCATAAGGCGCTTGATACCAATCTGCAAGTAAGCTCCCTCAATTCTTCAAGACCCCACCCTTATTCCATCTTGGGAGTTTACAGCTACATTGTGAGGTTTTACTCCACCAAGTGATATACATACATACATACATACATATATAGATAAAATTCTGATTTCATTATTATTACTATTATTATTATTATATAAGACCATATAAGAAATTCTCATACCCTATCAAAATTCAGACATAATATTTTGTAAAAAGTGCGTAACCAGTACATGCTTGTCAACAAAATGAATGATTCATTCCGTCTCTCCACTATTCCTTGAAGATTATCAAATATAGTTATAATTTGTTTCACAGATATAAACATATACCCTCTCATCTCTTTTATGGATGTTAGACATAATCTGATTCTCTGATCCTCCCCATTGATGCCCCCAAAATGATTTGGAAATGTCTTTACATACATATATATTTTACTTGGAATGACAAGCCACATTGCAAGATGTAATGTCCCCACTATTAGGGTTAGTTTGGGACAAGTAATACCTGCAAAATAATGGTTAGAATCACAACAATAACAAAACTAACTATATTATTCTACCCTCTAATTTAACCCCAATCTTAAGGACGTCTCCAAATCGAGCTTCTTAGCTCATAGCTACCTCGTCGTCTTCCTGAGAGCGCACCCCTTAAGAATATTTTGGCACATCAATTATCGGAAATGGCGGACAATGGAGATCTTAATATCTCCATGCTCCATGCTTTGATATCGATTCTCGACCATGGCGGACAATGAAGATCTTAATATCTCACATGCTCCATGCTTCGAGTTCACATTGATTCTTAGCCATAGGGGACAATGGAGGTCTTAATATCTCACATGCTCCATGCTTCGAGTTCACATTGATATCCATGGTGCTTACCCCATAGATTAACAAAATATTATCCACAAATATGATTTATTAATATAAATAAATTCATAAATATAATTAAACAAATATAATCCATAAACATACCTTTCATACCTTCTTCTTTTCTTAGTCAATGTGGCTCTATCCTTATTTGGCCCTTCAATGAATTATTCCTTCTAGAATTATCTCAACTCTATATTTACTTTTTAAAATTCTTCATTTCCTAATTATAAGGAAAGGACATGTAAAGTTCTTGTAATCTCTATATTAGTATTTCTCTCGTCAATAATGTCAAACGATGGGGCAATTGCAAAGGCCATAGGGTCTGCTTGGGAGGTAGTACGGTTAGAATAGGTCGTATGATCAGTTAGGTGCAGGGCCAAGTTGGATGATGTACGGTAAGAGCAAGAGGTCGTACGGTTGCAAGCCAATTTGGATGGTTGACTGACAGGAACAGAGGCTGTACGGTGTGATTCTGGATGGACGGAAGGGTGTCTGTATGGTAGACTCAGGATGTCGTACAGTGGCCATACGGTGGTAATGTATAGTGGAACAAACTTGACCGTATGTTGTGTGAAGGGAGGTATGAGGGTCGTATGGTATAGGGAGATAGTGATGTATGGTTTGATGTGCAGAGGAAAATGGAGGGGGGTCGTACAGGCTAGGAGCAGGGGCAGGAGCGTACTTGTATATGGAAACACACAGATTTGACTCCGAGATATTATTAATATTGAATATAATCAAAGTAACTGGATCACGACAAACCAAAGGCAATTCTAGAAGACAACAATATTAGTAAACAAGATTAATGCTCTAATTCGCCAGATCCAAGCCAAGTAGTACATAAACGGAATAGGGTGAGGGTTGAATCCCACAGAAACCTAAAAGCCAAGTAGGGAAGATCTTTCGCTTCTGAAATGGCGAACAACAGAGAATCCCAAGTGGAATTCGCAATACAAAGAAGAAGAAAACAAATCGCATACCAACTACTACCTACATGTCGTGCCTATATACCCTTAAGAGAAACTTTCTGAGAGTTTAAAAAGATAGCCAACGGCCACACCTACTAATGGAAACAATTAAATAAAAATGGGTCTGAGATAATACTAAATCTATTGGCCCATTAATAAAGGTTTGATTAATTATTTATTTTATGACGAGAACATTACAGTCCTCCCGTCTCAAAATTTGCTTGTCCTCAAGCAAATGCAATGCCGGATGCTACAGAATGTGTTCACTTTCCCAAGTCGCGTCGTCCAAGGGCAAGTGTTTCTAGTGTACCAAGTATTCCCTCAAGGTATGGTTTCGCAAAGCCTTTTCATGTACATCAATGATCTCGACTGGTTCCAATATGAGCTTCTCTTCTTCATTGAGCGATGGAAGATCTATCGTTACTGTGATGTTCTGTCCCATAGCTTTCTTCAGGCAAGAGACATGAAAGACATTATGGATGTGGCTTCCTTCTAAAAGTTCCAGCTCATAGGCAACTTCATTGATGTGGCGAGCTACACAATAAGGACCATAAAACCGTGTATTCAATTTTTCTTTCCCTTTTTGCCTTCAATAAGGACTATTTGTATGGCTGGAGTTTGAGGTAGACCAAGTCTCCCACTTCGAAACTTCTCTCGATCCAATGTTTGTCAGCGTACATCTTTTGTTGATTATGCGCCCTTTGTAAGTTCTCTTTCAAGAATCTCAAGATGTCTTGCCCTTCCTAAGCCAATCCCTCGCCCTTGGTGCACAACTGTCACCTAGCACCATGTCGATAAATGAAAGGGGTTCATACCTGTATAGTGCCTTGAAGGGTGCCATCCTAATGCACATGTGATAAGCGGTATTGTTACAATACTCCCCCAGATGCATCCATTTGACTTATGCCAGTTGTTGTGCCAAAACGTAGTTCTGGAGGTAGCCTTCTATCCACTTGTTCACAATCTTCGTCTATCTGTTTATCTAAGAGTGGTAGCTAGTACTTGGCGAAAATTATGTTCCTGCCAACCGAAACAATTATGTCCTGAAAATACTGATAAACCGACCATCCTTGTCACTAACAATGTTTCGGGGTAACCCATGCAGACAAAAAACTTCTCTAAAAAATAAATTTGCTACTTGCACGGCCTAAAAGTCTACGAGGATGGTGAAGAAGTGTGCATACTTCGTCAGTTTGTCCACCACCACAAAGATACAATCCTTTCCGCTTACTTTAGGAAGTTCGGTAATGAAGTCCATAGAGATACTTTCCCACTTCCGTTCTAGTATAGGCAAGGGCTACTGTAACCTAGCAGGTAAAGTGTGTTCAGATTTGTTTTGTTGACAAACTGCACATTCCCGTACATACTGCAATACTTCTCATTTAAGTCCCTTCCATGAAAACCTCTCCTTGAGCTGTCTATAGGTTTTGAGAAACCCTTGGTGTACGGCCAAGGGTGAGTCATGTATTTCCTTTAGGATTTCCTCCTTCAGTTTGGATCCGGGCACTAAGTATACCCGATCCTATAGTAAATGATGTCATCCGCCACCTTGTATCATTCATCCTGCATGTCATCGTCCATTAGCTTACATGCAAATGTGTTTTTGGAATATTCCACCAATAAGTGTGCTTTCCAGTCAACTGAGATTTGGGATAGTAAACAGATGGCAAGTTTTCTTGACAGGGCATCTGCAACCACATTGTTCTTCCCCTTCACATTTTCAATGTCAAAATCAAAAGCCCGAATCTTACTTACCCATTTTTGTTGCCTTTCGTTTAGATCTCGTTGCTCCAAAAAATACCTCAAACTATTATGATCAGTACGAACGACAAACTTGGCACCTACCAAAAACTGTCGGAATTTGGTTAGTGCATGCATGATAGCCAACATCTCTTTGTCATAAATGGAATATAGACGCTCTACTTGTATAAGCTTCCAACTCTTATAGGCTATAGGGTGTCTATCTTGCAATAATACTGCGCCAATTCCCTCTTTGGATGCATCAAACTCTAGAATGAAAGGTTGTGTGAAATTGAGTAAGGTGAGAACCGAACAAGTGCTCATTGCTTCTTTTAACTTATCAAAAGTGTGTTGCGCTCTTTCATTCCACTGGAATGAGTCTTTCTTAGTCGGATCTGTTAATGGTGCACTGAGCTAAGAGAACCCATTTACAAACATCCAATAGTAACTACACAGTCCTAAGAACCCTCACAACTCAAAGAGCAATTTTGGTGGAGGCCAATCCAGGATAGCTTGAATCTTCTCTTGATGGACCTGCACTCCGTATTTACTAACAACGTGCCCTAGTTATACTATTTCTGTCATTCTGAATTCACACTTGGATTGTTTGGCGAACAAGGAAAGGGCCTTCATGATCCCTAGGACTTCATTTAAGTGTTTCAAGTGTTCCTCCCAAGTTTTGTTGTAAATAAGAATATCATCAAAGAATACCAGCAAGTACTTATATAGTTGTTTTTTGAAGATGTGATTCATGCAAGACTGAAAAGTAGCTGGTGCATTCGATAATCCAAACGGAATGACTAAGAACTCATAATGCCCGTAGTGACAACGAAAAGCCGTCTTCTCCACATCTTCCCGCATGTGGATCTGATGGTATTCGGAATGGAGATCTATTTTAAAAAAATAAACCGCACAATGCAGCTCATCCAACAATTCATCAATCCTAGGAATAGGGTATTTGTTTTTTAGTGTCTTGTTATTCAGTGCATGGTAGTTCACACACATGTACATCGTCCCATCCTTCTTTTTTACCAAAACCACTGATGATGCAAAAGGGCTAGAGTTGGGACTGATCCATCCTTTCTCGATCAGCTCCTGAATTGTCTTTTTGATCTCATCTTTGAATTTTTTGGGATGACGGTATGGCGTGGTGATAACAGGTTTGGCACCAGCTTCCAACTCGATGGTATGTTCAAACCCATGATGGGGGGGTATGCAGGGAGGAATGTCTATAATAAAATTATCATAAGTACTCAAGATATTTTGAAGATCATCATTCCGGTATGGTGTCTGTTGCCCTTTTATAGGTTCCACCGAAACAAAACAATGTGCAACCCATGCAATGTGATCATGCCAAAAGATTGCCTCCATCCATTGTGCGGAAACTTCCTTCGATCCCTTATTGGCCATCCCACGGAAAACAACCTTCTTCCCATCGACAACAAAAGTGAAGTCAATCCGTTTGAAGCTATGGGTGTATTCATCAAGTGTCTCCATCCACTATATGCCCAAAATAATCTCCATGTCTCTAAGTCCACTATAAAGAAATCCTCCATCATAGTGTGGTTAGCCATGGTAATACTCAGTTGGGGAACAAGGTGCATACAGGGAAAAAGTGTCCCTGTGGCAACCTTGACCTAGACCTCTTCTTTTCACCAAAGACGAGTTTATGAAGTTTAGATTGGCTTCGCTATCGAGCATCACAATGGCCCTTTGTCCTTGAAAGGTCCCCCGTACACGAAATAGCATACTTCTCAGGCTCCCAACTAAGGTGATGGTTCCTCCACGCCGTACCAATGCAGCGGTTCTCTCTGTATGGATCAGATTAACCATTTTGCTCCCGATTGTCCTCATCATCGGATACAACTTCAATGTAGTGAATTTCCCTTTACTAAAACATTTGTGCCCAAGTTCCCACAATCCCTTGCAATTGAAACATAATTTATTCCATCAAAGCTCCTGTCTAGTAGCTTCGTCCAACAAAGGCTTCTTCGACATAGATATGTCATTTTTGTCTCTTGGAAATACTAGCAGTTTGGAGTGTGAGTAACCTCGAGGATGATGTCGATGATACTACCATGCTTCGCATCTTTTTTATAGCCTCCGAAAAGGGTGGTAGGGTTGAAACATTTTACCCAACCCCTCAATGGTTTCGTCAGTCCGTCCATGAAGAGCACTATATGTCTCCTTTCGGAAATGTCTGTGACCAAAACAAAGAGTTTCTGAAATTTTGTGATGTACAGGTCGACCGATCCAGTTTGCCTCACCTGTGCCAAGTCTTTGAAATTAAATTTTGGATCTTTACAATCGAATCAATCTATCAATCTTTTAGTGAAATCCGCATAAGTATTTATTTGGTCGTGCTCCACTGTGATGGTGCCATGATGTCACCATTCATGTGCCACTCCCTCCAAGTGTAGTGCTACAAATTTGATTGCTTCTTCTTCTGGCATTGGATTAAGTTGGAAGTATCAACCTTCATTACCCATGCTTGGGCAGATATGGATCCGGATCCGTCAAATGGTGACGGATTTACCTTACTCAACTTTCTTCTGAGATCATCGCTAAAATATCCTCGATTTCCACCTCCGGAATATCTCATTCTCAATTCTACGTAATCTTTGTAGGATATATCCTCCAAATTTGCATTCTTCCAGTCTTCTCTCAACTGTTCTTGAACTTCCTCAAAGGTTGTCTACTTTCCTCCGTGTGGTACCTCCATCCGCAGAGGGAAAAACAACATGGAAGGTCAAGAGCGTGTTGGATGAGGGTTTGCCTTACCTGACATCGAGTTCGTGCTATGACCATTTTGTTCACCAGATATTTTATTGTCTACCAATTTCCTAAGAGTTTCTTCCATAAGTCATTGAGTATGATTGATCTGAGCCTGATTCCTCGAAAGATCCCTTAGTAGCGCCATGAGTTCGGCAGGAGTGGATTCTTGATCCACCATTCTATCAACTGAATGGGATCTTCTCTTTCAGCTATAAACTTTCATTCACTGTCCACAAGCTAGGAGAATCGTTTGCTCTGATACCACTATAAAGTTCTCGTTCCCCTACGTCTTCTCTGTATCAATATTTCTCCCGTCAATAACTGATAATGTCAAACGATGGGGCAATTGCAAAGGTCATACAATCTGATTGGGAGGCAATACGGTTAGAATAGGTTGTACGGTCAGTTAGGTGTAGGACCAAGTTGCACAATGTACGATCGGAGCAAGAGGTCGTACGGTGTGTGGACGGAAGGGTGTTCATACTGTAGATTGAAGATGTACAGTGGTACTGTATAGTGGAATAGACTTCACCGTATGTGTGTGAAGGAAGGTATGAGGGTCGTACAGTAAAGGGAGATAGTCATGTACAATTTGATGTGGAGGGAAAAATGGAGAGGGGTCATATGAACTGGGAGCAGGGGCATAGTTGCATACAAAAAACATAGATTCGACTCCAAGATATTATTAATATTGAATATAATCAAAGTAACTGGATCACCACAAACAGAATGTAACTCCAAAAGACTAATATTAGCAAACAAAATTAATGCGCCGATTTGCCAAGTCCGAGCCAAGTAGTACACAGATGAAATAGGGTGAGGGTTGAATCCCACTGAAACCAGAATAGCCAAGTAGGGAAGATTTTTCACTTCCAAAATGGCGAACAACAGAGAATCCCAACTGGAATTCGCAATACAAAGAAGAAAACAAATTGCATACCAACTACTACCTATGTGTCGTGCTTAAATATCCTTCGGAGAAACTTTCTGAGGGTTTACAAAGATAGCTGATGGCCACACCTACCTACAGAAACAATTAAATAAAAATGGGTCTGAGATATACTAAATCAACCGGCCCATTAACAAAAGTTTGATTAATTATTTATTTTATAACGGGAACATTACAAGACAAAATATACTTTTTTGTTTCTTCTTTTCCAAGAGTCGCAACCTTTCATAATACAAATCCTTTGAAAAGTCACAACACTTCATAGTTATAATTCTTTTGAAAAGTCACAACACTTCATAAATAAAATCCTTTGGAAAAGTCTCAATACTTTAAAATCACAATATTTTTGAAGAGTCACAACTATTCATAACTATAACCCTTTCAAAAGTTCACATCCTTTCAATATCATTGATACCTTTTCAGAAAGTCACTTCTTTATTTTCATCATATTACTTTCCTCTTCCATTTTTCCTTTTTGAACTCCTCTTTTTCCCCTCTCTAAAATAAACTCTCCTCCCTTTTATACCTTAATTTTACATCTCTTGACTTTTCATTAGATTTAGTTAATTTATATTATTCTATGTTATATTATTTATTTACTTACTTATTTGAGTTTATTATTATTTATTATTAAATTCGATTTAGAAAGTTAACATACTTTCTACAATATTGTCTCTTATATTTAATTTTATTTGTTTATTTACTCATTGAGATTTTACTATTTTTTCATTACTTAAAATATCTGTTGAGTTGTCATTTTGCACAATGCTTAACGGCAAGAATCCTTTCGAACTCCTCCCTTAAAAAGCTAATCTAGGATCAACTTTAAGGTTTCGGGCGATCTTACGACCTATTGGGATCCGCTCAATTGAAGATAAATGTGTATGTTCATGAGGAGGCCTTTGCTGATTCCAACCAATTTCGCATAAAATGTTTGATCTACTGTATTGAAAAGTAACCACAAAAGATATATTTTTAGTATTTTTTGTTTTACAATGAATGAAATTTATCGATGCAACTATATGAATTCCTATTTTAACCAAGTGTTAGCAAAGCAAATAACAAAGATAAGGTAACGAGAGATTAAAGCAAATAACTTGAAATGGAAATTCCTAACGAACATAAACTACGAGAACAACATGTCTACGAGTTAAATCGTCGAAAAGATCGGGTAGGAAACCAATGAAAATAGAAGCAGCGCTTACTCAATTCCACTAATGCAATCGTCAATGGGAACTCAATAATAATTGAAAGATGTTCCACTTCTCATCAAATCGCAAGGCCACGGAAAGTGCGCTCATACGAGACAAGAAGCTATGCAGGAACAATAGGTGATCTTTTCTCCAACTCAATACGTCAATGGAATTCCTTACCATGAGGCAAACACCAGAACTAAAAGGTCGCACAATCATAACAACACAATAAAACCATTGGCTCCATTATTATTCATGAACATGCATTCACAAAGTAACAAACTCCAACAAGATTAACTACACTCAGAATAAAAGCACCAATAGAATATATTATTGCATCAAAATAACGGCTTGGAGTACATATTACATCCATGTATTTATAAGAAATCATCTCCTCCCTTTGTGCTAGGGGAGAGAGTTCTTAAAATGCAAGTCATGCTAAAAACTAATAAACAAATCTAATTATATATAAATTGACTCTCTAAATGGTGCTAAGTAGGTCTCCACCCTTGTTTATATCAATTAATGCGTACATGAGCCTTTACATGACTTAAAACAATCAAAGAAGTAGATAAGAAGAAAGAAGTTGCAAGAGGATCTGAGAGTCACTAAAAGCTCTAAAAATGGAAGCTTGACCTTCTCTGAATGTTTCTGGGAGTTGACCTGTCGTCAAAATGTGTTTATGGTGCATGGAATGCTCTTAAAATAGCAACTAGTAGTTAACTGTCGACACACTACTGCTTCTTCAAAATTGTCAGCGCACCTTTGAAAATAGCGCACCTACACACCTTGATGACAGGTTCCAAAAAAAGCAAAATTTTCCCAAATGTCAAAAATTGAATTTCCAACATCTGCGTTTTCTTCCCCTTTACACCAAAACAATGTCTAAATGTTTCCCTTTGAATTTCTTGATTATCTCCGTTACTCAAATCCAAAGTTCCATATTTATCCTTAACAGCCTACCAATAATTACTAAATTCTATCCTGGTTGCCACAAAATCCTCAAGTTTGGTGTCCAGCTCCAACAATACCTCCTCAATCTTGAATTCTTGCCTAATATCTTCATCTAACGAAGCATTTTCGAAGGTTCTTCGGAATTGTCGGACCACTGATTGCATCGAGTTGAGTTTGGTTTTTGACTTGTCTTCAAAAATCTCAAGGCAAGCAGCGTTATAATACCTTTCTACTTCCATAATTTGCTCTTCAATTTGATCCCTTATCCTTTGAATATCCTCATGCAGTCCCTCCATGACTTTATTACCAGTAGATATTTTCTCTATCCAATCATCAAGCTTATCAAGCTCCTTTGCTATATAAACTTCCATGAGCGTACAATACCTTTGACCTTTTATTGATGTCAAAGCCTATAGGTCTTTTGCCCAAGTATGTACCTCATCCATGATCCCAAAATCCTAGTTCACTATGGACACCAATGTATCCGCACTCGACTAAATATGGTGTAACAAGTTCAAATTGCCTTGTATTATCTGTACACCTTTCTCCTCAAAATTGTCACACCATTGTTGACATGCATCCAAAAATGAATCCAACTATAGATTACCCTTCTCTTTTCTCTCTAGTGCCGCAGCAAGAGTGATCTCAGGATAATCTAGGTCTGTTGGGCCCACAACTCCATGCAAAAAGCCTCTTAGAAGCTCGTTTTGTTTCCTCAACATAAACAGCTTAGACTCATCTCGATCTATGTGCCTAAACACCTCCTTCATGCCCGTAGTAATCATTATTTTTGGAGTATCTACTGTGGGCCTTCCTAACATGACCTCCTTGATTTGGTAATCTTTAGGAGTCAATTCCTTTGTGTCAACGTGTGGAGGAGGGATAGCTATGTGTGCAAGCAAGTCCTGATCTTGATTTTTCATAATGAAGGCCATTGGTCGTGCATCACCCATGGGTGGCTCAGGCTTCTTGATAGCTTTAATCAGCTCTCCCATTCCCTCATCGGCAGTTAGATCTAGCTGCTTCTTTTTCCGAAACAAAACCTCCCTCTTCAACCATGCCAGTGTGGTGCCCATTGGAGACATGTATTTGACTGAAGAGATGGTTTCTACTATAGGTCCCTTTCCCTTATCAGTCCTCTCTGGAGTCTTCTCCCTTTGAGATAGATCAATAGTTGGAGCCTCTGTATCTGCTTGGGCTAAGGTCCTAGCCTCTATATCATGAGGAGTTTGCTGAGGCTCTTCAAGTATTCGCCCCTCCTCCAATACTTCATTGGCTTGCAGTTGTTGGGGCTCTGCTTCCTCCGCTACTTGTTCTTCTATTTCCGTAGTGAGAGGAAGTGGTGTTGTTGAGCCTTTATTCAAGAAAGACAAATCTTGAGATTATGGTGTTGGTATTCCCAAAGGTCCTTGGGATAGAGGCGGCATTTGATTCCAGTCCTCTCCTAGGGATTCATTGGTGGGAGTGTCTCTTATCTTCTCACCCACCATCTCAGTGCCTACTAGCATGAAATCGAAATCAAAGAGGTCAAAGACATCTGTTTCTTGCCCTTGCATATCCTCAATCCATTGTTGCTCATCCTCTAATGTAGACACATGAATAGGCTTTCAAAGCAAAAGGAGGCGTAATAGTTGAACTTCTTCTCCTTTCCTCTTCTATAGCTCGAGCAGCACGAGTCCTTTGACTCAAGGGGACATATTCGATCTCCTTCCCTTCTTCTTCCACCTCAGCTTCGGGGATTGTCTCAGGCACTTGTGGGGGTGGAGTTTTTTCCTTCTTCAATCTTCTCCTTCGTGTCCCCACCATAGTGGGCTTAATCCTAGCCTTTTTAGAAACTAAGGGGGACGCTTCTTCCTCTATACCTATTGGTGATACCCTCTGTTCTTCCTCTTCTTGTCCCCCCTGCACCTATTCTTCCTGTGCCTATTCTTCCTGTGGGGGCACTTGCGGTTCTTGGCCAATTTCTTGTTCAAGCTCTTGAGCATCATGCTCAGCTTGTTCTTTGCTAGACACCCTCTTCCTTTT
Source organism: Cupressus sempervirens (assembly GCA_028749045.1). NCBI lineage: Eukaryota > Viridiplantae > Streptophyta > Pinopsida > Cupressales > Cupressaceae > Cupressus > Cupressus sempervirens. The sequence continues at coordinate 383,942,911 of CM053785.1, forward strand.
ATTCTTTCCCTTATCCGCCCTAAAGTACTCAACCACCCTCTCATGTTGATGTACCGTTTCCAACCTCATAGGGGATTGAGCAGGGAAGATTGGTACTGTAACTTTGCACCTTTACCCTTCACCAAGCATGCTATGGCACTGGATCAAGTTTGAAAGGTTTCTTGACCCAATCCTTCGTTAGTTGAACTATATGCCTGGCTCTATGATTAATGTCTACATTTTCATCTCTTCCTATCTCCACATTCATAATAGGCCTGTGTAAATCTTGTCCCTATTGTATACATGTCTTTTGTGTCTTTCTCGACAACCTTTAACAGGATCTTCATCTTGAGTGCCTTTTCTGCCAAATATAGTCATCCTACAATGATCCCTTATGCGGATATCATAGTCATCTACTGCATTCATCCAATGGTCTTCCAATGCATCTTCATGTACAAACTGCTTCCCTACCAGATGTTGCACCATCCCTATGTTGTCAAAATAGGGGCGAGGGGAGTTGCACTCTTCTAAGGGATATTGATCCCATTCTCAATCAAGCGTGGCAATATCTTGCTTTTGTTTGACTTCAAAAGCACTGATGCTCATGGGCCATACCCAAGTCTTCTTATGTTGTTTTCTCACTCTATCGCATGCAAATGTGAGTTGCCTGACAATCTTCAACAAAATGAGCCTATCCGATGGATACCTTGGGAGTTTCTTTGGGTTCTCCAATGTATCAAAAACCCTTAGGTAGGTGAATATTTTGAACTGGATGTAGTACACACCGATCTCTATGATCCTAGCCGCTGCTTCTACTAACATCCTTTTGGCATAATCACCCTCTATGAATTGGATGAATGCACCCTAGGTTTATATGGACCCCGGGCCCAAGGTGCGTACCCTTCGGAGGAATGCACACTGAGCACACCTACACAGCCTGATGGGGTGCGCATGTGCACTAGTGCACATTTTTGCATTAAAAGACACAAAAGTCTCACTTTTCTCTCCAATTCTAACACCTAGACTTCCTTAGTCAGAGACTAAGCCTTGACTTGGACTCTTAGGGAATCCAAAAATGAGCTAGGCCCCGGACTAGGGGTCTCGGAGACAAAAATTTACTAAGGGGCCCCTATTTTGTAGGAGAAATGGGGCGTGTGTTGTGAAACCACAACAATACCATACTAAATATTATTTCAATAATAACATAGATTAAATAATTATTATTTCCTAGTTTTATATTTTAGTATTAGTTTTAATATAACTTTATTATTATTATTTATTTAATAACATTTTATTATCTACTTATTATTAAAATTCTATCTTAAAATGGGGATATGACAGTCCGCCCTTCTTCAAATTGCTTGTCCTCAAGCAGTTAGTTAATCTCTTCTGTTGAGTTGAAATATATATTTCTTTTAGTCCAAATTCTTAGGTTGCTATCATGGATATGTTTGTATCTTTTCTATTCGTCATTAACTTTCTACATTAGTCTTTCATATAAATTAATTTTCTAGATCTCCTTTAACCCTTCAAGATGGCAAGATCATGCTCTAAGACCACTGTAATGTCCCCACCATTAGGTTAGTTTGAGACAAGTAATACTTGCAAAATAATGGTTAGAATCACAACAATAACAAAACCAACTATATTATTCTACCCTCTAATTTAACCCCAATCTTAAGGACGTATCCAAATTGGGCTTCCTAGCTTATAGCTACCTTGTCTTCTTCTTGGGAGCGCACCCCTTAAGATTCTTCTTGGGCATCCTCTATCCAAGGCTAATCACATATGCATATGTTAAAAACATCAAAATATTTTGGCACATCAATTATTGGCCATGGTGGACAATGGAGATCTTAATATCTCCATGCTCCATGCTCCATGCTTCGATATCAATTCTTGGCCATGGCGGACAATGGAGATCATAATATCTCACATGCTCCATGCTTCAAGTTCACATTGATTCTCGGCCATGGCGGACAATGGAGATCTTAATATATCGCATGCTCCATGCTTCAAGTTCACATTGATATCCATGGTGCTTACCCCATAGGTTAACAAAATATTATCCACAAGTATGATTCATTAATATAAATAAATTCATAAATATAATTAAACAAATATAATTCATAAACATACCTTTCTTACCTTCTTCTTTTCTTGGTCCATGTGGTTTTATCCGTATTTGGCCCTCCAATGAATTATTCCTTCTAGAGTTATCTCAACTCTATATTTACTTTCTAAAATTCTTCCTTTTCTAATTACAAGGAAAGAACAAAATATGTTTTTTTGTTTCTTCTTTTCCAAGAGTTGCAACCTTTCATAATACAAATCCTTTGAAAAGTCACAACACTTCATAGTTGATGAATATAGAGCAGCAATGCATAGATTCTATGACAAGGTTAGAGCCAAAAACAAAAATAGTGAAGGAATGTCTGAATGTTTTGGTGGAGCCTTGTTGTTAAACAAGGACATCATTTATCCCTAACCTTGTTTGGCTTATACATTGATAAAAATTAGAAACTTGGTTAAACAAAATGGATGGAGAAGGTGTTCAATTGGTAAGGGATGTGGTAGAAATAGTACAAATCCTTGATAAGTCCACTAGAAAGAAGACCTAGCAAAGTGAGTACAAAGAATCTTATTGGTTTGAAAAGTGAGGAGCAAAAAGCAATTTAATAGATTAGTGAAGTTGAAACAAGTTGTCTAGGGTGGCCAAATCAATCATATGAAATTTATTTTCTGAGCACCAATCCTGCAAACTTTTCAATTATTGTGCATGATTCAAAAGCATCTTGAGGGTTGAGTAATCTTGAACCACCCAAAAAGAATTTCCTTCCTTTCATTTGCTCCCTTTTGGTTAGTCTACATGATAGACTCACTTATATTGTAGTCTGAAGTGTGGTTTAATTTTTGGTGAACAAATTTACTTGTGTATTTGGGAGCATGTATAATCTACCACATCATTGCAATGGCTATTAGTTGTACCATTGGTGTCAAACGGGGCACACAGGCAAAAGAAATTATTTTTCCTTACCAAAGATAGAGTGAACCCTCACAAAACTACACAGACTAAAAAGTTGTCAAGGTGTCAAATCTTACCACAAACTCAAGAAAGCCATGTAGGATCCAGCCTGTGCATTAGAAGTGAGCTATGTTAAGAAGCCACTCTCTAGATGAAAGGTGAATAATGATACTCTTTTTGTTGATTTTCTTAGGCTCTCTAGAATGGTCAAAAATGTTCAAGTTGCATTTAGAGGCATATAGGAATGGCTATCAAACTGAAAATTTGCAGTGTCAAAGCTGAAGTGATAGGTTTCTAGGTAGTTAAACTACAAACAAGTGCAGAAAAAACCTTTTAGTTCTTGCATATATGGGAAACATCAAGTGTCACTTCCTTCTGTAGAGGATTCTAAAGTTGAGCCATTGTCATAGTTGAAGACATGTTGAGGTTCTATAGACATGAGAATTGGAGTAAAAGGGAAGAGTAAGAACAGTATGGTTCACAAGAATAGTTGGCTTACAAAATGGGTTAGCTTGTACCACAAAGAGTCTATATGTAGGCTGAATATTCATTGAGCTAGGTAGCGTTTCATGGAATTTTAAAGTGACTGATAGGGTGTACAAATCTTCCGCGAATATTACAGATTCAATTTTCCTGATAATTCATTGTTCTTTCATGTTCTTGTGTAGTCATGGTGTAACTCAAGGCGAATGTTGGCCAATTGTTCATTGACCCACTTGCATTTGCAACTTTCTTCCCTCCCTCCTCTCATTGTCACATCTTAACTACTAATTCTTACGAAGTTAATCAGTATTGATGAGTAAGGTAATATATTCTCCCACAATCCTTGTGCCTATAAAGAGGCTAATGGGAGGTTTACTCAATCCAAATGGTCGGGAATACCTAGGGATGACATCAAGGAAGGGACAAGTTTCAGGATATGATTAAAGGACTAGTCATTCCGAAATAGTAATTTGATTCTATCCTATTTGTTCTTCATTAAATATCCATAGTGGAAGCACTTGATGATCGTATGAAAGATTCTATCTCCTGACCATATCTCAAATTGATCATGTCTACATTTTAGACAAAAGCCTTCCAATAAGTGGCAGGAGTATCTTGTCTTTCCATGTGAATGATTTCAGGAAGAATATGGAAGTGCCATGAATGTTGTTTCAACTCTGTGATGAGTATTTTGGGATAACATGCAGCTTTGTCAAGAGCTGTGGAAAATTATTTTTGCTTCCGGTGGTTGAATGAGGCCTAAACATTCCTCCAGAGTTGAGCACCCAGACAAGAAATACAAATGTTTTCATGGTTTGGTTCATAGTTCCCAGACTTGTCATGAGTCACCCCAGTCAACGAGTCGGGTCACCCATGCCAAGTCAAAACAACTTGTGACCCTAACCCTCCAAGTCACGATGGCTGACTAGCTTGACTCTGTTGACTCGCTTGGGTGACTTGGCTGACTTGGCTGACTCATCTAACTCACCTGATTTTTAATTGCAGTTTTTTAATTTTTCTTAATACATCTAAAATTTACCTAACTTACATAATCGATGTATATTTATGTATGTGATCAAATTACCTTCTATTTCATGATGTTATTTTGTCTTTAAGCTTTATTCAATAATGGGTGCATGGAATGTTCTTTAAATCCTAAAACAATTCTAAATTTCAAGGGTTTTGTCGCTTTGTCGAGTCCAAGCCAGTTCATGAGTTGAGTTACCCTTGCTGAGTCAGGTTTGGGTCCGAATCTAGTAATTATGGTTTGGTTTTTCTGTATGTTTCAGATATCATAAACTCTTGGTATGTTTTGTTTCCTCTGTCCATGACAGCATACTATGAGTTTGTTAGAAAGATAATTAAATGTTGTAGCCAAACTACATGGTAATATAGATCCATTTAGTAATGTTAGACGCAGTCCAAGTCATTGCATGAAGATGAACACTTTGGACAATCAATTGTGTAAACCTAGGACCTAAAAGATTAGAGAGAAAACCAAGAAAGAAGAAGAATAAAAAGCAAAAATAAAAAATGTTTTATACAGGTATTACATCCCAATTTTCAACCCAATTTAAAATGTTCATATAGCTGTTGAGGTTCACATGAAGTCAACTGACAGTTAAATTTGTTATAATCTTGTGAAATGGTAAGATGGCTAATCGTTATAATTTCATATGAAGATAACTTGCTAGTTGATTATTTATCATGAATTCATGGAATTGAAAAGGCGGTTAGTCATTATGATCATTTATGATTAATAACTTGTTATGGTAATATGATTAAACTGCGGATAATGTTCTTGTAGGAACACGTCAAAGGGGTGGAAGCATTGTCAGAAAAGAATTGGGCACAGGAGCATCACCATCACTAGGCAAATGGGTATGAATCATGAATCATCATGGTTGAGGACCTAGAGACTACATAACAGGATACACACATTAGACACGTATGAGCTATTAAATAAACATTTAAAATAATAATCATTTTAACTTAATGCGTACCTCGAATGGCTTTAGGTCAAGTTTTCCACCATATCATTATAATACATATTTATGTACATACACAGATATAAATTAAAGGTGATATCATAGTCTTATTTTTATACAAGATTTTATCTAATATGTACATTTAAATGCATGTACACGAAGATAAAATAAATCTTCTACGATGAAACATGTATTTAGATATACATATTTAAAAGGTACGACCTTGGATAAACAATTACCATGTGCCATCTTAATAAGATATATTTACGTGCAAGTAAATAAATATGTTTATAATATTCTTTTGACTTATAACCTTCAAATTCTTTTCCTTATTTATTCAATTCTTTGCTAGAAACTGAATCGCACACTTGGCATATTATATCGACGTCCAAGAAGCCAAGACATTCTTTAAGAGTTACGGCTTCTTGAAAGCCTTGAGATATTGAATGCCTCTATATATATTTGGGAGCCGTGAGAAATGAAAAAGGAGAAATTGATTTTCTCTCCCCAATCTATTTCTGCTATCTCTCCGCATTTTTCTTCACATTCTTTCCCTCTACATATTTCCTTGCCACGATATTCCCATTTCATTGAATACTTTTGCTGAAAAACGTGATTGGTAATCACACTGAGCTTTGTGTTTGGAGTTATTTCCAAGAAGGAACTGGTTAATAGTGTCCAGCCAAGGCTCCAATACATTCCGAACTTACCAAAGTTGTGCGTTCAAAATTACTCCAATGGAAGAACTGGATTGTTGGCGCCCAGTCAAGGCTCTTCCTTCTTCCAACAAATCAAGTTATGTGGTCAACTTTCCTTAATCGATTGATATTTATATATATTTTCTTTATCAAATTACTACTGCATTTGTACTTACAGCAGTAAGGTACATTTCTATGAAATATTGAACTTCATCTTTGTTTGGTGTCACCGAATAGTTTCTCAGAAAGCCAGTTATTTCCTTGCTGAGTTGAGATCAATTATTCATGACAAGTCTATACATCTTTAACTTTTACTGTTGTATGATAGAATTGAATTGTATTGCTACAATTCTTAAGATTATTTTCCAAGTTATAAAAGCTGATTATATACTGGAACATGTAATTTCCATACACTAGCTGAGGATCAGCAAAATGAGTTGGTTTACTTTGAGATATAAACCCTAGGGACTCACCCGGCTGAATGGCCAAGGAAGAGGTGAAAAGGTGATAAAGGAATCTGCATTAGTATGAAAACAAAATCAGATGTGACATAACAATTATTTATTATTTTAAAAGGAATCATTTGATAGCTCATGCATGTTCAAATTCATTCTCTGTTGTCAAGTCGAGTGGTGTGATTAAGTACCAGGATGCTCAGTGGCTGACAAGGTGTTCCATGTCTATTCCGGGTAGGGAGGGTCTTTCTAGTTAGAGAAAGTGTTGGGATAAGTTTGAGGTCCGAGATTGGGAGCTTAAGCCCCTGACAATGTTTCCCCTCTCCACAAGATGTCAGGACGTGCATCAGATAAAGATAAGTTGAGTATTTCAAACATTTATTGGTAACAAGTATTTTTACTTTTATGATATTTATACAAGTAGAAGATATGATCGATTAATTTATATTGTTGAATTCAGTTATTTCCTTTAATGAAAGCAACATTTCTTGTCAATGCAATTGGTAACCATTTAGATCGGTTGACCTTCCAACTAAATATGGAATATATCTATAGGATTGTTATTTCAATCTTTCATTTATAAGAATAATGATTATGAGCATATCTTCTAATCTTATGTTATTGCCACAGTTAGCAATAGGAAGAAAAGGAATGAAACAGAGATATTTGACACCCAAAATGATACAGTGGTATCTAATGTCCTAAATGATACAATGGTATTTGATGCTCTAAATGATACAGTGGTATCTGACGCCCCAAATGATACAGTGGTATCTACTGCCCTAAATGATCCAATAGTAAATGATGCCCTAAATGATCAATTGATAATAGATGCCCTAATTGATACAGTGGTATGCGATGCCCTAAATGATTCAATGGCAATCGATGCCCTAATTGATATAGTGGTATTTGATAGTAATCGTCATTTGATTTTGATATAGTGGTATTGGATGGTAATTGTCATTTGATCCTAAGTGGTATTTGTGGACTAACTTGGGCGTTGCAGAAGCATTCCTAGATTGATTTCGATTTCAAATTCCATGGTATGTAGATTTTTAATTTCCATAGTAAATTAATTGATGGTGTTTTCAATTGTTAGTTATGAAATTTTTGTTTAACTCATTGTAACTGTTAATCTCATTCACATGAACATAATTGATATAACTATCTTCCTATGAATATGATATAATCGTTGTATATCTTTGATATGATAATTGTTAGTTAGGACCTGGAAAAAGCGGTTGTTACATATGGTATCAGAGCATTGGGTTCAACGCTGAAACCTTGGGCCCAAAACCATTTTTGAGAAACTGAGAATGTAATCTTGAAAAAGATTTATGTTACATAATTGAATATTTTACAAGCAAGCTGGAAAAATCACACCGAGAAATCATCCAGAATAGCCGGGGAAGGGCTGAGATGATGGTGTGGTTCATATGAAATGGACAAATGGATAAACTACAATATCATAAAGATGAATCAGAACTAAGAAAAATGACATGATTGGCAAGTTGAGTGTTGGTGATCAAGACTGTTCATTTTGCCCATCTAATCCTTGACCAAGGTTGTTTAGAGGCATGCTTGCCTAATTTGATCACAAGATGTCAGTAGTGCTAGTTAATTAGACATGTCCACCTATTACTGAGTGGACATTCTAAACACTAGTATGCTCGGGTGGCAGGATGAGAATGGTACATGTGCCTTATCCCAAGAGGGAGGGTCATTCTCAATAGAGAATGAGAAGATTAACCTAGGTCCAAACGCCGAGGCTTGCACAATACAAACTAGCTGCTATAACCTTGATGAGATGTTATCTAAACCCTGATGATGGCTAGATATTTCTTTTTAGTTACATGTTTCCAGCGATATACTTTAAGCAATTATATTCCTATTCATATGAAATGGTAGTAATATTTTGTTATCTATTTTGTACTCGAATTGAAAGAAAAATAAAAATAAAAATTGTGAGTCATGAATTTGAGAACTCTTTTTTTTAACAATGATAATTCTTTCTAATGTTGATTAAATGACAAGAAGGCCATTTTGTGCTCTAGTAGGGAGTAAGCACACTTGCATAATTGAAACTATCAATGCTTATTTATAGATGTAACTTTTGTTTGGCTTAAGTTTTTCCTTGAAACATTACACTGGCAAGACGGCCATGGAAGCCTCAGTCACATTAATGGAAAATATAAAATTTCAAATATTTGCAGGTGAATGATGAGCATGCTCAAATGAGCTACTCAATATGAACCCTATGTAAAATTATTTTAGATGCTTATGATCAATCTATGACCCAAGGATGGGTTGAGCTAAGAAAATTCAGCATGATAGGTAGAGTTCCATGGAAATGTAAGAGTTTTTGTGGACTCAAATTCTAAGCCACAAACAGAATATGGTAGACAAAACATTCAAGCATCAAGCTGCACCTCATCTCAGGAATTGCGTGTGGGCATGTAGTCCAAGTGTTAAGAGATTGGAACACCTATAGTGTGGTACCTTGTTAAACATAACCTCTATGATTTTGATTGATGATCTTTCATAATATATCATGTTTCTACCTTTTGACATACTGCTATACATGTATAATACACATGCAATGTTGACTTTACATACTGAGCTATTGTCTATTGTTTTGTAGATGAAGTGTATATCCTATCATGAGATGATTATTATAATGAAATGTTATTGTGATAAGATGGGCATGAAGGCCGAGGTTACATAAATGGAAAAACATGGATTCACTAACCTTTTTTTAGGTGATCTATGAAGAATGATTTACTCATTATGAGTACCATACGCCAGACGATATGCATGAGTGATTTAAATTATATGATCAAGTTATGATCTAGACCATGTTAGCTGAGGAATTACAAATTTTGAATACTTATCTTACTCTTAATTATTGAAGGCTGAAAATTCTCTTATGAAATAATTGAACTTACGATATGGTGAGTGTCTACATGAGTAGGACAGGAATATGAAACAGAATATCCTAAAAACATGATCAACTCAAGTGATGTTGAAATGACCAGTGTATGATACAGTAAACTCAGGTGAGTGTGTGTTTCATTTTTTATTTTATGATATCATGGAGGCGTTTCTCTGGAAGCATTGAGGTAAAGGAATAATAGACTTTGAATTTTGATCATGACTTAGATTTTGATTCAATTTTGAAAAGAAATGATATCATGATGCTATATATACATCTTGTATTTGGAATACTCTTTTAGTGTGTAAAAATTTCAGAGATCATCGAGGACGATGAAACACAAAAGGGAACGGTACGTTACATTCCAAATGTTGGCCCCATTTAAAATACTCCTTTATAATGTTAGTTACAATTTCAAGTTCATCGAGGACGATGAAACACAAGGGGAATGAAGTCAGTTGACAGTTAAAATGTTCAACCCAATTTAAAATGTTCATATAGCCGTTGAGGTTCACATGAAGTCAGTTGACAGTTAAATTTGTTATAATCCTGTGAAATGGTAAGATGGTTAGTTGTTATAATTTTATATGAAAATAACATGCTAGTTGATTATTTATCATGAATTCATGGAATTGAAAAGGCAATTAGCCGTTATGATCATTTATGATTAATAACTTGTTATAATAATATGATTTAACTGCAGAGAATTTCGTTGTAGGGAGCACGTCAAAAGGGTGGAAGCATTGTCAAAAAAGAATTGGGCACAGGAGCATCACCATCACTAGGAAAATGGGTATGAATCATGAATCACCATGGTTGAGGACCTAGCGACTGCATAACAAGATACACACATTAGACACGCATGAACTATTAAATAAACATTTAAAATATTAATCATTTTAACTTAATTAATGCATACCTCAAATGGCTTTAGGTCAACTTTTCCACCACATCATTCTAATACATAGTTATGTACATACACAAATATAAATTAAAGGTGACATCATAGTATTATTTTTATACAAGATTTTATCTATTTAATATGTACATTTAAATGCATGTACATGAAGATAAAATAAATCTTCTAAGATGAAACATGTATTTAGATATACATATTTAAAAGATACGACCTTGGATAAACAATTACCATGTGCCATCTTAATAAGATATATTTATGTGCAAGTAAATAAATATGTTTATAATATTCTTTTGACTTATAACCTTTAAATTCTTTTCCTTATTTATTCAATTCTTTGTTAGAAACCAAATTGGACACTTGGCATATTATATCCGCGTCCAAGAAGGCAAGACATTCTTTAAGAGTTACGGCTTCTTGAAAGCCTTGAGATATTGAATGCCTCTATATATATTTGGGAGCCGTGAGAAACGAAAAAGGAGGAACTGATTTTCTCTCCCCAATCTATTTCCAATATCTCTCTGCATTTTTCCTCACATTCTTTCCCTCTACATATTTCCTTGCCACAATATTCCCATTTCATTGAATACTTTTGCTGAAAAACGTGATTGGTAATCACACTGAGGTTTGTGTTTGGAGTTATTTCCGTCAAGGAACTGGTTAATAGCGTCCAACCAAGGCTCCAATACTTTACGAACTTACCAGAGTTGTGCGTTCGGAAATACTCTAGTGGAAGAACTAGATCGTTAGTGCCTAGTCAAGGCTCTTCTTCCAACACATTAGGTTATGTGGTCAACTTTCCTTAATCGATTGCTATTTATATTTTATTATTTTATCAAATTACTACTGCATTTGAACTTACAACAGTAAGGTACATTTCCATGAAATATTGAACTTCATCTTTGTTTGGTGTCACCGAATAGTTTCTCAGAAAACCAGTTATTTCCTTGCTGAGTCGAGATCAATTATTCATGACAAGTCTATACATCTTTAATTTTTATTGTTGTATGACAAAATCGAATTGTATTGCTACAAGTCTTAAGATTATTTTCCTCAAGATATAAAAGCTAATTATATACTAGAACATGTAATTTCCATACACTAGTTGAGGATCAACAAAATGAGTTGGTTTACTCTGAGATATAAATACCAGGGACTCACCCTGCTGAATGGCCAAGGAAGAGGTGAAGAGGTGATAAAGGAATCTGCATTAGCATGAAAACAGATCAGATGTGACATAACAATTATTTATTATTTTAAAAGGAATCATTTGATAGCTCATGCATGTTCAAATCCATTCTCTGTTGTCAAGTCGAGTGGTGTGATTAAGTACCAAGATGCTTAGTGCCTGACAAGGTGTTAAATGTCTATTCCAAGTAGGGAGGGCCTTTCTAGTTAGAGAAAGTGTGGGGATAAGTTTGAGGTCCGAGGTTGGGAGGTTAAGCTCCTGACAATGTTTCCCCTCTCCACGAGATGTCAAGATGTGCATCAGATAAAGATAAGTTGAGCATTTCAAACATGGATTGGTAACAGGTAATTTTACTTTTATGATATTTATACAAGTAGAAGATATGATGGATTAATTTATATCGTCGAATTCAGTTATTTCCTTTAATGAAAGCAACCTTTCTTGTCAATGGAATTGGTAACCATTTAGATCGGTTGACCTTCCAACTAAATATGGAATATATCTATAGGATTGTTATTTCAATCTTTCATTTGTAAAAATAATGATTATAAGCATATCTTCTAATTTTATGTTATTGCCATAATTAGCAATAGGAAGAAAAGGAATGAAATAGAGGTATCTGATGCCCCAAATGATACAGTGGTATCTAATGTCCTGAATGATACAATGGTATCTGATGTCCTAAATGATACAGTGGTATCTGACGCCCCAAATGATACAGTGGTATCTGCTGCCCTAAATGATCCAATAGTTAATGATGCCCTAAATGATCCATTGATAATAGATGCCCTAATTGATACAGTGGTATGCAATGCCTTAAATGATCCAATGGTAATCAATGCCCTAATTGATATAGTGGTATTTGATAGTATGATTTGATATAGTGGTATTGGATGGTAATTGTCATTTGATACTAAGTGGTATTTGTGGACTAACTTGGGCGTTTGCAAAAGCATTCCTAGATTGATTTCAGTTTCGAATTCTATGGTATGTAAATTTTTTATTTCCATAGTAAATTCATTGATGGTGTTTTCAATTGTTAGTTATGAAATTTCCGTTTAACTGATTGTAACTGTTAATCTCATTCACATGAATGTAACTGATATAATTGTCTTCCTATGAATATGATATAATAATTGTATATCTTTGATATGATAGTTGTTAGTTAAAACCTGGAAAAAGTGATTGTTACAACAGGTCACAGGGATTTTCATGAAAGGACTAACAAACAAAATGAAAGAAATAGTTCAAATCACAATAGTCCTGGAAATGAGGAAGAAAATTTCAACTTGTTTTTTCAGATCCATAGAGTTGATGAGGAACCGCACTACAAAATAACTCAAATAGATGATGAGGAAGATAAAGATGAGTTACAACAATGGGATGCAATCATAAAGAAAATGGTTGAAACAGCTAACAATGGAAATGCAATATTAGCAAAGATTTGTAAGATTCAGCCGGATAATATCTTGGAAAAGATATGATTATCAAGAAATAATATTATCTCTCCACAAAGAAAAGAAAACAATGAAGAAAGGCTGGATGGGTGGAGATAGGAAAGAGCAGAGCAAATCCAAGAGGAGGCGAACACATTATCAAAATATAACCCACCTCATAGGAAAAACTTGGACTCACAATTCGCTACCAGCCATGCTAACCCATTGTATGATTATAGACAAAGTAAAAATCAGAATAGTAATTTTGCAAGGCGTCACAACAATCAATATGTTGGGATTTCAGGACAGCGTACTAGAGGTATCCCACAAAACACTGCAAATCTCAGGCAGCCCTATGGTGTAAATCAGAACAATAGAAATATCAACCAGAATAACCAGGGTTATTCAGCACAAAATCAAGGGATGAGAAATTAGGTTATGAGACAACCTACGGTCATTGAAAGGTATCGACAGCTTGATTTTGATGGAATAAGAGGATATCCCAATCCAATCTCCAATGATTTGAGAACTGCTATTCCAAAGTTTTCTGGGAATGAAGTAGAATCTGTTGAGCAACATGTCATTAACTTGAAAAATGCAATTGACGATTTTGATGAAGATCATGAGGATGTCTTCATGAAGCTTCTTGTCCAATCCTTGATAGAGGACGCAACTGAATGGTATAGGAGTCTCCCAGATGTGTCTATAACTGGATGGTGCGACTATTGATCAGTTCCTAGAACAATTCAAAGACCATAATGATACATCTTTTGCTTCGCACGAATTAAGGAGTATCAATAAAAATGCAAATGAATCGATTTTTTAGTTTAACAAAAGATTTAATAAAGTATTAAATAGAATTCCAAGAGAAACTAGGCCAATTGATTCTTTTTTAATTGATTTCTATCTAAGTGTGTTTGATAGCAAGACTCACTATGAGATAAGATCTCATAGACCAAGTTCCTTACCACATGCTTTCAAAGTGGCTATGACAATACAAAACAACAGAAAAGTGGCTGGCAAGATAAACAAGAGAGATGATGTGAAGTTATATAATCCTAAAGCACCTAAGAAGAATGAATTAAAAGAAATTATGGATATGTTTAAGGACATAAAGATGAAACAAAGTAGAAATGACAGATGACCTTTTCAAAGAAATGATAGACCAAGACTGCAAGATATGCCATATAATACGAACTAGAAAGATGGAAAGCCAAAAAGACAGAATCATATCAAAGATACTCCAGATCCTCTCAAGAAGGTTAATATGATTGATGATGGGCTGTGATGTGAAATTTGCAGGTTGCCCCATGTTCCTAAACATTGTGTCGTAGCACAATCCATCCTAGAAGAGAATCAAGAAGGAGAAGAGCAACATGCTATTAATGCTCTATCATCTTAACCTTTGTGGGGCAAAGATGATGATGACTTTTCAGAAGAAGATCAGAATTCAGATTATCATTTCAAGAGAATAAATCAACATCACATCCAAAAAGTATTTTCAAATGAGGAGACACCTACTCTTCAAAGATTGACGACTAAGGAAAGAAAAAAATATACTATTGCAATCGTCAATCAAGCCAAACAAACATACCAGCAAAGAAACAAAACTTCAGGTACAAATCAAGGTAATCCTACCAATATGTTCACAAAGAATTTACAACACGGAGAGGTGTCTAAGAAGAATGGTAATCAGAATCAAGCTAAACAAACAGAGATTAATCAGCCTCCTAAATTGACCAAACAGCAAACTAAGCATAACAGTAAGCAAGTATCTAATTGTCATGCTTTTTTTAATCATGCATTATCTCAGTTGAAAATTGTTGTTCCATTGATGGAGATGATGAAATTTCCTAACTACAACGAGGAAACTATGAAGATTTTATCTAGCATAGAAGATGTTAGTAATGAGAATGATACAAGAAATAGTGAAGATCCTCCAGTTGTATATTTTGGAACAACATTAAATAAGAATTCAAATGAAGTTGATTCATTCTATTCAACTTTATTGATTAATAACAAGTTAGTTAAAAATTGTATGATTGATTTTGATGTGGCAGTTAATATTATGTTTGTCGATGTTATGAAAAAAATTGGTCTTGAAGTGGATACACCTTATGGAAAATGTTATGCTATGGACAATAGATCTATTCCAGTAGTAGGTATTATAAAAAATGTTGAATTTTGTTTTCCTACATTTCCTCAAATATCATATAAGACTAACATTACTGTAGCTGAGATTTCAGCGAGTTATGGTATGGTATTATCTCGATAATGGTCGAACTTGGTAGGTGGTCATGTGCAGCTCAATTTATCTTATGCTACTATACCAATAGGATGTAAGGAAATCATGATTGAAAGAGAACCATGGTCTTACTGCCCCATTGAAGATTATAATCCAGATTCTGAAGTTAACTTCTACCAATCCGACATGAGCAATCTTCAGGTAAGCATATCCAAACCAGTTTTTGAGGTTACCGATCCCATTAAGATGCATGTTCAGGAAGGTTATGACAGGGTTTGGCAAATGTACTTCGATGGGGCCTATAGTAAAGAGGGTAATGGAGCTGGTGTTATATTTGTTTCACATTAAATATTCATTTTTGCTTAACTTTGAATGCACAAACAATATTGCAGAATATGAAGCTTTAATTATTGGCCTGAATATTGCTAGAGTTGATGGGATTAAGTTGCTTTCCGTTTTAGGGGATTCTTACTTGGTCGTAGCTCAAATCAGACATAAATTTGCAACTAGAAAATCAAATTTGAAACAATACAAATATTGTGTGGGACTTAATAGGATATTTCAACACATTTTCTATTAAATGCGTAGATAGATCAAATAACTATTTGGCTGATATAATGGCTAATCTTGCAATCAGGGAAATTGATCTCCTGCTTGATGAGGTTGTGCAGGTGGAAATGAAGAATAGACCATTGATACCCGACAATGTGCAGAACTGGCAAGTTTTTGAAGACAATAAGGATCTTATCAAGTTTTTTACTTGCGAAGAGGATTACGAGAATCAAAACATCGACTAGAATGCATGTATAGAGGAAAAGGACAGGAAAGAAACATTATTGGTAAGGAAATAGTTCAATTGAAAACTAATAAAAATTTTAAAGGTTTGGTAGAGCTTTAAAGAGGTTTTGATGAAAGAGAAAGTTTAAAACCTAGCAAGTCGGCTAAAATTCAAAATAACATCGAAGAAATTAACTTAGTAAATGAACACTCTCCTAAAAATGTTTACATAGGAAAGAAACTATCCAAAATTAGGTCTGATTTGATTTCCCTATTAAGAAAATATAGGCATGTTTTTCGCCTGGAGCTATGACAAGTTGAAAGCTTATCGGGAAGATTTATTCCAACATGAGATACCCTTGAAGTCCAATGCTAAACCCTTTAGGCAGAGGCAGAGACCTATTAACCCAACTTTAGCCCCAAAAATGAAGGAGTTGATTAAGTTGAGGGATGTCGATATCATTAAACCCATCAGACATTCAACTTGGGTTTCTAACCTAGTTCCAGTTAGAAAGAAGAACAATGATATTAGGTTGTGTAGATTTTAGAAACTTAAATATATCATCTTTGAAAGACGATTATGCTTTGCCGAATATGGAAATCCTATTACAAAAGGTAACTAGAAAACAAATATTGTCTACGATGGATAGATTCTTCGAGCATAATCAAGCTAAAGTCAGAAAATCTAAACAGTATAAAACAACATTCACAACTCCTTAGGGTACATATGTCTATGCTAGAATGCCCTCTGGTTTAACCAACGTTAGGGCTACTTTTCAAAGAGCAATGGATGTTGCTTTTGATGGATTAATTGATTTGATTATGGTAGTTTATCAAGATGATCTTACTGCTTACTCTAAAAGGGCAGAAGACCATTGCAAAAACTTGGAGAAAATTTTTATAAGAGCCCTTGAGTATGGAATTTCCCTTAATCCTAAGAAATGTCATTTTGGAGTCACAGAAGGAAAACTCTTAGGACATATTGTCTCTAAAGAAGGCGTAAGGATAGATCTCGAAAGAGTAGCCGCCATTGACAACATTCAAATCCCTAAAATAGTTAAGGGCATCTAATCTTTTTTCGGACAGATTAATTTTGTGAGAAGGTTTGTTTCTAACTTCGCTGAAATTATTAAACCAATCACTAAAATGCTTAAGAAAGGAGCAAAAATAGCATGGAATAATAAACCTATAGAGGCATTTGCAAAAATAAAGACAGCTATCAAGGAAGCTCCCATTCTTAAATCTCTTGATTTTAAGAAACCCCTCTAAATCTTCTCATTTGCCTCTTATCATACCATAGCTACTGTGATGCTACAAAAGAATGAAGAAGGTCATGAGGAGCCAATTGCTTTTTTTAGTAAAAGCTTACAGGCCACCGAACTTAATTACAATATCAATGAGAAGCAAGCCTATGCCCTTGTTAAAGCGGTCAAGTCTTTTAGACCTTACTTGGTTCGAGCTGAAATCATTGCCTATGTGCCTAATGCAGCTATCAAAGATATCTTTAGACAATCTGAGACTACAAGAAGAAGATATAGATGGATGAACCAAATTCAAGAATTCAACATAGAAATTAAAATTACAAAACTGGTTAGAGGACAAGGAATAGCTAAGCTCATGGCATAATCGAATTTAGAAGCTGTACAAGTTAATCAGATCACTAGTGACCACACTGAGTAGTATCGAAAAGTGTCCTTGGTACACTAATATAGTTTATTATCTAAGGCATATGAACTGTAAATTTTATAATCTAAATGATAATTAGAAAAGGACCATTAAGTTACAAGCCGCAAAGTATGTTCTTATTCAACGAGATTTGTATTGGAAGAACCAAGATGGTGTTCTACTTTTTTGTTTAGATATATCTCAATCTGAAGTCATTCTTAAAGATATGCATGAAGGAGTATGTGGTGGTCACTTAACAGCAAGAACCATGGCACATAAAATTTTGCGAGCACGTTATTGCTGGCCCCAACTTTTTAAGGACTGTCATGCAAATGTATGAAAATGTGAAGCATGTCAAATATTTTCAGGCAAACTAAAATATGATGGTGCCCTTCCATTAAGGACGTTACAAGCAAAGGAACCATTCCAAATGTGGGGAATTGACTTCATTGGGGAAATTGGTGACAAATCAAGTGGAGGTCATAGTTAGATCCTAGTAGCGACTGACTATTTCACCAAATGGGTAAAGGCCATACCTAACCAGCAATCTATGAGAAAAGTCGTGATCAAGTTCCTTATAGAGAATATTCTAACCAAGTTCAGGGTCCCTCGGAAGATTATAGCGGATAATGGGATGTGTTTTTGATCTAACAAATTTACTGACTTTTGCAGAAAATATGGTATAACCATGTCATATTCATCTCCTTACCATCCTAAAGGGAAACGGACAAGCTAAGTCCAGCAACAAAAATATTCTAAAGATTATCAAAAGGATGTTGAACAACAACAAGCATGCTTGGGACTCTAAGTTAAATTTGGCATTATGGGTGGACAAGATCACTGTGAAAAAGTCTACCAGTCTCTCCTTTTAATTTAGTCTATGGCAAGGAAGCAAGACTTCCTCTTAACAATTTACTTCTAGTTTACAAGTTCATTACTGAAGAACAATTAGATGATATTGATTTTATGAAAAATAGATTGAATGCGCTGGTTGAACTAGATGGAATCAGGAGGATGCACAAGAGAAAAATATTAATAAACAACAACAAGTAAAGTCTCTTCATGGCAAAAGAACTCAGAAAAGGTCTTTCAAAGTGGGAGATTGGGTTCTAAAATGGAATGCCAAGGATCAGGAAAAAGGCAAACATGGAAAGTTTGAGGCCTTGTGGTTAGGACCGTTTATCATTTTTGAAAAGGCTGGAGAACATTCTTATTTTTTGTAGGATGCGGATGGACGCATGCAGGATTTCCCAGTACACAGACAGCACTTGAAGCCATTTTTCCAATACAGCTTTCACAGGGTTTTCTTTTTCTTACCCATTTTCTTTCATACTTATTTTTAAATTTCTATTGATATTATTGTGTGAACTATTTATTGTTGTTTGTTTTGTTTTCACTGGTCTGCTTCACCCAGAGATAGCTGGGATACTCATCATACCCCACAAGGGGCATGTGTCACCAGCAAGAGCCACTGATGGATCTAGAATTTCCAAAATTTTGAGCCCCCATTTGTATATCTTTTCTGATGTTCTTATCATGCATCTCATTTTATACTTTTATTTAGATTAGAGTTAATATATGATTCCCATATCCTTGAGTTATGTTGTTCATCATATGTAAGCCTTAATCACTATTTGAGATATTACATTCCATGAGATAATTCTACGGTCCATACTGTTTTAACATTTAAATAGCTCAATTTGATTCACCTATCTGCAGATACCATTACTTCATTTTTCTAAAAACTATAAGGAATGGATAAATATGCATCTGATGTGGAACTCGCTGAAATATACAGCAGAGGCAGGGGACATTAAGTTTTCGAAATATAGGCACAGTGTGTGATAGGGGCATTTCATTGGCAAGATTTCATCAGACAGGTAAGATCTGGAAATGATTCAGGCGTTCTTGAGCATACTTATGGCAGAATCCCCAGACTATTTTTAATGATGATACTTGTTTACATGTAAAAACTGATATCAGGCTACCATATTTTTGCATCTACTTTATGGATTACACAAGATGAGACTACAGAAATTTGTACAGTGTTAACCATGCATAGATGGATATACAGATTTCATCAAAGGGAGATGAAATGTTTTTTCCTTGTAACATCTGCAGCAAGTCTGATTATCAATTTTCTGGCATGGGATTCAGAAAATATTCTAACGAATCTGTATGCAGAGCAGAAAGATATCATTCAAAGTCGACATATCATCTTGAACAAACAGCCAATAAAGATGAAATCAAAAAATTTGGAAAGAAAGATTGCCATCTAAAATCTATTCGTAAAAAGTTAAAAACCCAGATAAGACAAGCAGCGAACGAAGCAATTCACATCACAGGGCATATAGTAAGAGGCGTCAGGCGTTGAAGAAGATGGGAGTAATTATCGCCATCTAATATGACAGGATGTTTTTTATTTTATTTTTTTTCAAAAGTCTTAATAATCGCTTCATGATAACAAGATTTCAGTGATGTCCTCCATGCCCTCACGATGTAAAATACTTCCATTATAGAAGAGTATTGCATCTTCTATATTTAACTTTGAAAAAATGAAATCATCAAAGTAATAGATTTTATACAGCAGTGGCACCTTTTCACGATGAAGTTATTTATATGGTGACATCTCCAAGTGTCTGTTTGGAGACTATTATTCATCCATCAGGAAAGAGTACAAGAAGATTTACGGCTTTCATTTCCTTTTAATTATGTGTCTGATTGGTGATTGTGTGTTTGTCGCAGGTTTGGAGACAAGCATGGAGTCGGTGGATTGAATGAAATCAAACATCTCCCGATTTCACAACGTTAAAAGCTTCTGCTCTAATACGGTGATCTGCAGGGGAAGATGGAGGCGTCAGCAATTAAGAATATTATTAAAGGGTTGAAGAACAATATCTTGGAAAAGGAGGAGGATATACGAGCAATCTCCAGATTTCCACAAACTAACTGCGTGTCCCTCCTCAAGGCCGTCACGTAATTTAATACCCAAGACTGGATGAGTTGGGTGACATTTCTAATAATGTGTTTGACAAACCATGTTATAAAGTTTGTCCATAAGCATAACTTAGCATAGATTTTCCAATTAGTTATTTGTTATAGAAGGGTGTGATGCTTGGACAAGCAACCGACACCCTTCATCCTCTTATAAATACAAATTGAAAATCAAGGGAAGGATACAATTCATCTACAATATTTTCTAAATTTTGGGCATTCTTAAATTTCTTAAGCACTTGTGATATACTATTTTCCTAAGTTGCCGATGCTGGTTCTAATGCTGATGCAAGTGCGGGGTGCTGATGCGCAGATGCGCGGATTTTTTTTGGGGGGATTTTGGATGCATTTGGGTGCGTCCATACATAAATATATATTTCTATATATATATACTCTAATTTATGTATGCAAAGAAATACAAGAAATATTAAAAAATAAACCATTCTGTAGCAATTAGCATAATCAAATTGAAATAACAGCAATATGAGAATGAATGGCAATGAATGGCCTCTTATGGGGTCGTTTTAGGGTTGTGAGGTAAATAGGAGAAAAAATATAATAATAAAAACCTATTAAACACATGTTTTAATAAGTCACTTAAGTGATTGGGCACTCAAAATGGTTGGATGCTCACGGGATGCTCCTGGATGCTCAACGGATTCTCTCTGGATGCTCTCCCAAGCATCCCGTGCACATCCGTAGGAGGGGAGCAAGATTCCTGGCAGCATCCTAATGCATCTGCACCCACATCTGCCCTATTTCCAAATGCATCGGTAACTTAGCTAATTTTTGATTGGCAAAAATCAAATGATTGAACCAAGTTGCTAGGTGTTGCATTATTGGGCAAAATTTTAATGCTGTTTGGGATTGAATTGCAACGAATAGGGCACCATCACTGAGTGTTTTCAATGCAATTTTATCTAATCAGTAAGAGTTTTTATTTTATTTAAAGCTTTAGAATCAAAATATTATATAGTTCATTCTTTGTGATCAATTTTTTATTTTCTGTAAATAATTTATTATCAGAATAAGTGGACAGAATCAATTATAGCTTTTCAAACTTGATGATCACAGATATTGTGAAATACTAAATTGTTTCCATCTTTGTGTCTATTTTGTCTCCGTGTGAGTTAAAAAGCAATTTACACTAGTTTGAATATGCCTAAGTATAATTGATTCATCATATCTTGGTAATTAGATTGTTTATAATTTAAATATATAAGAAATCATAAACTTGTACATTAAAATTTGTAATATTGACTCTATCACTTTCTTCGAATTCTGGCACTGGTCATTAATTTGCTCATAGTTTCTAATCCATATGCTGGCAACCATTCTGTATTTGTCCTTTGAAAGTTGATATATCCACTCATTTTTTACAATTCATAATATCTTTTCATTCCAAATACTTTAACAAGTTATACAATCATTAATTGTGTTCTTAAGTCAGGACCTACAAGTTCGAAGTATTCATATTTTAAAGTTATCATTAAAAGTTGTACTTATTTGAGGAAGTCAAAAAAATTCTATAATCCTTGCCACTTGGGAAACTTTCATTGCATTCACATTCTAACCAATATGCTATAAGTATCTTGGACTCAAGTGATTTGTTCAGGATTAGGTACACCCACCTTGGCCTTGCAGAGCTAGAAGTGTAGGGGATTTGGTTTTATCGATCAATCCCATCATGTTGGCCATAACCAGTTGGATATTCCAGCATTGAGTTGGCAAGACTCGTAGGATTCCAAACTGCAGTTTTGGGAAAAAACACCCCCAGTGCATAATGTAATCTCCCTTTATAACTATATCCTAAAGTTCCACAATACATATTTGATATTGACAAATCTCTAGTACATAAATAGCCTACTACAAATTTATAACAGCAATTGCAGGGGACTATAGATCTACGAACAATGAATCCACCCATCCTATAATGCATTTTAAAACCTAAAAGAAGTCACACGAACAAAAACGTCTCCAAAATTGCTTACATCACTATTGACTCAATCCATGCAATGAGACAGAGACAAATGCCTATAAAATAACAATAAGCTTAAAAAAGAAAAAATCATGAAAATTCTGAAAACCCTAATTAAAATCATACTTTTAATTATTGTAATTGAAAAAATCTTATGCCCTTTCCCATTTGAATTTCATACCGAACTGAGATGATATTTTGGGTGTTCTTTAAATTTGCTAGATTTTTAACTTTTTGTTCGAAATTTTGGTGAGCCCTACATTATATGTACACAGGAAAAACAACTCAGAAATCTTCTTGCAAGCAAACGCCCATAATCCATAAGTTAGGAAGGAAAGCACCTATTAATGAATGTAAAACAATATAAAACTAAGGTGGTAAGTGGTAAGTGGTAGAGATTAGGACTAAGGATTAAATTTCCTAACACTGAAGGTGTATATCTTGAAACTAGATTTAATTAAGTTTGACCTGAAATATAGGAAACAAGTGATTGGAAAAAATAAAAAGAAGTCCAATAAAAAGTGCAGTACTGGAAAATCAAATAATGGACCTGCTGACCGGACTTGGGGAAGTCACCTTCACCTTCTTGAATGTCCCAATAGATAAGCCCTGAGTCGCACTTGACATAGTTATCAGATGTTACAACCTTCACATCAAAACCTGAATTTAATCCAATGAAACTTTGCAATCAGCCTCTAATGCCATAAGCAGAACTCTCTCATCCTTATAAGTTAACTAGAAGAAAAACACCAACAGTTGATAATGTAAATCAAGAAACATGTTTCTTAAAGGGGAGAAGATGAATATACAGAAAAGGTCATCATAATCTTAGCATAAGTACAAATCAGAATGATGTAGTTCTCAATAAATGCAACCAGCATAAGTCAGTTTCATAGCTACTATTTAGTGTTAAAGTTAAGCCATGGATAACCTGAATGCTGAAATCCATTCAACTACAAGAGTGAATAATTTCTAC
This sequence comes from Cupressus sempervirens, assembly GCA_028749045.1. Lineage (NCBI taxonomy): Eukaryota > Viridiplantae > Streptophyta > Pinopsida > Cupressales > Cupressaceae > Cupressus > Cupressus sempervirens. The sequence continues at coordinate 383,966,647 of CM053785.1, forward strand.
AACAAGTTTCAACAAGTTGTAGAAACACAATGGATACCAAAGACATATAATCATGACTCTGGGAGTGCTACCAACAAATCATACCAACGTTTTGCCAACATATTTCATCATGCTTGGTTTAAAGACTGGTCTAAATTATTTAATTAGCTACACACTGCACATGATAGATGGTCTATGTGTCCATATATACTGGCAACAGCATAAGGTTATGTACAAAAAAATATGTATGAAATATGGATCCAGAGATTCACATTTTTTAACCTTTTGCAATAAGCTGCCGGGCTGTACCATCTATGGGAGTGGAAGATCTTTTTTTATTTCTCCCCCACTCATTTGTAACAGATTGAGAAAGGATAGACGAGACTTTACTTTCCTTTTCCATAGATATCACAAACAAGTACAGGAATATATTTCCTTTTCTCTTCACTCAGATTTCATCTCACATAAACAGTAAAATCTTTTCTAATAACAAAACCAGTTCTCTTTCTGAAATTTAATCTAATACAATGCTTTGTAAAATAGATATAAAATTTGAGCATCAGATTTTAAAAGAACTTCACACATCTTAATTCAGTTTGATTTCTTTCTTCTCAAGAACGCAGAGAGAAACAACAGTCTGTTTCTCTGTGTCGAGTTAGTGCCACCAGTCAAATCATGGGTATTATTGAGCATTACCTTCTCTGATAAAGTTTGGAAAGTCTTGAGGAGCACCGTTTGCATTTTGAATGCGCTTATTTTGCTCAAGTAAACGTCTTTCATCATAAGAGGGCTTTTGATCTATTTTAGCTGATGCAGCATTTGCACATACTGTAAGCAGTGAAGATAAGCATAATGAAGATAATGATAGAAAAATCCTTCGCCCTGCCATGTTTGCACAAATTTGACCCATAGATCTCTCCCATAAATCATCCTTGCTTGCATCCAAATATTTGCTCAACAAAAAAGAGTTGCTAGAATGTCTTTCCATCTCAGATGGCTGCCTCTTTTCTGCATTATAATTTAAAGAGGTGAGAGACACAAAATCCACCCCATGCTGTTCACCTTTTCTTAGCCCACAATTGGTACACTGATTGTCTCTTCTATGAAGCTTGAACTCTTGTAGATAACAAGTCGAACTGAGAAAAGAAAAAACATTCTTCTTATGGCTCTTGGACAAGGGACTCCATAAATGTGTTGTAGGTTGTACAAACCGATTACATGATATGTGCAACCTATAATGACCAGCTGCAAACAACAGAAAGTTAGAACCAGTGATTTTTCTTAATCCGTCAAGATGAACAAAAATAGTTCTGAAGCACCTTGGTTATAGACAAAAGTCATGAAGAAGCATTACAGAAAATCTTAGAAATATGCTTTACAATGATTCCATTACAAAATTACAATATGCTTTTAAACGGAGAAAATTATATTCCTGATAGACCTTGGAAGGTTTTACAAGGAAATGAAAAGCAATAAGTAATCAAAACCTATAATAAGGATTACTACAAATATAATGATAATTCAAGCGAAATTATTTCTGTAAGGGAAAGCAATTACAGTTTCTCCTAATAAGATTAAAGTTGAACTCATAAAGGAAATGATAAATGTTACGAACGTTTTTAAGTTTCAAGATATTTGAACAAATATCATGTCAATGCTAGTTTGGCTAGTTGAAAGCTGTACCCGCTGTGCTGTCAAAAAATTTGAACACAATTTATTTTGAAACAAATTACCACATAAAAGATGACATACAATGTGTTATATGACCATGAGTGTGGTGTATGCGTGTTGTTTGTAACGAAAATTTTAGTTTAAATTTTAACTACAAGTATATTATGAAAAGCGAAAGATTCTGTCATGGTATAATGTTCTAGGTTATCTACATAAGTTTTTACCTTACAAGGGAACTTCCCCATCTAATTTGAAGGAAGGTTTTAGCTTGCAATACATTTTTTGCAAGGTTGCATGGAGACAAGGGCACTTGGGTACTTTGGAGACAGGAACAGGTACAGGTACAGCTATTTTATCAAAATAGAAGATAGGGTAATTTTGGTCCACCATTTCTTAATACAATTTAATATTTTATAGAAAATCTGAAAATATCATGACATTGAGTTTTCAAAACAAGAACACTGATAAAGTTTACTGCCAAACATTAACTTTGAAGATTAAGTACACATATTGAAGTGTCATACAATCATTTGATTAAAGTTTCAAATTGATTAGTGATTACATACTGAAATGAGCTTGATATGCAGTAAGTTGATACATAAACAATAAACTGAATCAAAAATCTTAATCAAGGTCCTTAGCTTTGATGCTCTCCACTGAGTATCCCACTAAGTACTCGATGTGAGATATGCATGCCAGTACCTGGTATACGTCCCAGGGGTATGGGTACAAGTACCCATGCAACTATGATTTTTTGGTATCCCAAAGGGAGCAAATTAAAGGCCAATGGATTTTAGCCACCATTATGGGGCAAAAGAAGCATCAATTCATTTTCTACAAATAAAAGACCATATGTGTCAATGATCCTATTTTACAATCAAGTTTGAATTGGTTAGAAGTTGATCAAAGGACATTGTAAGTAGCTTGAGAAAAAATATTTTTTATTAAAAGGTAAGCCCAAAATATTGGAGAGAAATTGCTACTATTAAGATGAGGATGAAAGAAAAGTTGGCATTGCTTCTACGAGACTGATACTCCTCATCCCCACAATCAACATTGTAGAACTGAGCAATTCTAGTGAAAAGCATTTACAAAAAGTTCACAAAGAAAAGCAACTGAAATGTATCCTTTTATGAATTCTTAATGTCATCATATAACTATACTTATACTCTCCCCAAGAGCAAAAGGGCTTCCAATTCTTTAATATAGAAAAGGATATTCTTCAAGCTTTGGACAGTTGCACATCATCAAAAGCGTGCCAAACTTCACCATGCCTACCTTATGGAAACTGTATTGGCCCTTGGCCCTAGCTGCAAATAATGATTCTTGAACAAATCAAGCAAGGATTTTCCCCTGATTTTAAACTAGCAATACCTAGCATCCAGATGAACATTTGTTAACCTTCATGATTATATGCAAGATTTTGGGTTGGTAGGAACTGCACGCAAAGATATAGCAATCCAACATTTTGTCAAAACTTAGGTTGCAACTGTTGCAGATTGGTTCCATCATCTTGAGAGTGGTTGAATTACCAATTGGAAACCGCATATACCAAGTTTTTAGTCAAGGTTCAAACATGTAGAGGATGGTTATACTTTGCTAGCTCAAATCTCAAATAGCAAGAAAAAATACTATGGGCCAATGGGAAAGTTCATTGCCAGGTTTAGTCGCCTTATAAATAGTATTCCTCCTGTTTCAGAGCCTACTCTCGAATTATATAGTGCCAGGGGCTTGGCTCATTAAATAATAATAGGGACCCTCTCACCCCCTGTATCTGACACTCCTATGTATTGGGTCTTCGGTATGGAGAGCATACTAAATCAATGAGCAACCGACCACAATCACTGCCCACTTCTCTTCAAAAATTGGATTCTAGATAGTTCCACTTTATTCTGGTTTCGGCACTTTCTTTTCCCAGAATTCATTGCCTTCAACCAGAATTCATTGTTGGCTTCGGTTTCATGCCTCTATACTACACATGCCTTTAGTTCTAAGTAACTTGTTATATTTTTTCATCAATGCTCTTCCAAAAATACTTATTTCCTTAACAAGACAAGTTTGTAGACTTATTTGTCTGAATCACAAGATCAAGCTATTGAGTAAGAAGACAATATGATCAAATGTGAGGAAGATTAAGATTAAAGGGGATTCAATCAGCCTCTCGTGCAGAGTTCGATTGATCTATCTTGTAGATTGTAGCAAATGACATGACTATTATAAAGAGAAATGCCCAAGGGTGTTCTAACTCAATAGTGCCAAGCTCCTCAAAAAAGAAATTATGTTCCTAAAAATAATAATAGCAAGCCTGGTTTTCCACCTCCTCTAGCTCAGATACTGAAGCATCTCCTCTTGTCTATATTTAGTCTATATTTCATGAAAATCATAATCATAACTGTATGGCAACTCTAGAATACTAGATGTTGAATACAACTTTGACTATGATGAGATACTGAATGATCTAAACAATCACTCACTCATTTTCATGTATATGTAGAACCAAAAAAACAAGAAAGAAATGGAAAAAGTTGAAGGAAAAGAGAAAGTTGTGACTGAACCAATTTCATATCCTTTGAGCTCTAAAGCAATTCTTTTTAAATCTAGTCCTATGGCTTCTCAAGCAGCTCCTCCTAAATTTGATTAAGTTGCTAAGCCATTTCAAGTGGTGAAAATACAGAACACTTAAGCAATTATATTCTACCCACGTTTGATATTCCTACTGGATGATGGAGACAAAAGTGCAGATTTCTTATTTGGAATATTTTCGAGAACATCCTACCAACTTGACTGAATAGTAAGCTATGCAAGAAAGAAACCTACTTAGATTTCGTCTTTGCCAAATACTTTAGTTGGGCCATCAATGAGAAAGAAATAAATCATATTCATGTACACAGATGACTAAAAGTAGGTCAATGGTATCAAAATATGCCATACAGCATATAATTTGTATCAAGATGAAGATATTTATATATGTAAAATATCACAAGCCTAGAACTCTTTAAGTTCCATAAATACACAAACAAACAAACAACAAACACTAACCTAAATAACAAACCCCAAGATATAGAATCTGATCCCAAGAACAAAACAAATTCTAATGTAGATTCTCAATCATCGATAGATGTTACATAATCTACATTTGTATACCCTATTCAGATTAATTGATCATTTTTTTAATATTCCAAAGCATGACTCATTGTAATATGGATATATCGCAGTACCCTCTTTGCTACTTTCCAACGACACATCCTTGATTCTTGCATGAACCGTAAAAGATAACTGACAGAGAAACTAATATGTAATGTCCCCTCTTCTAGCTTAAGGAATGAATGCTGGAACCTGCAACGAATCGTTAGTACATTTGAAATATATATATTAAAATCCAAAGCATGTTAGAAATTTTGAGCTAATTGTATATCAATCTAAATATTATCCTTTACTAACCGCTCCTAACCCGTCGAAAGGGACTCTTCTCAAATCACCTAACCCTCTAAGAGCATTACTTCTCGATTAGGCAATCGTCCTATAAAGAACGCCCCTCCTAAGGTCTCTTTGGGATCTATGATTATGCTCTTTGCAACACTACTTGGTAGAGATCCCACCTCTAACCAAGTCTCTTATCTTTGGCATGCATATGATTGACCACTAGATTTTATATATATATATATATATATATTGTCTCTAGAGATTCATAACAGATCTCTCTCTAGATTCCAAGTTAGAATATCGACATCCATATAGAATGCCCTCTTAGTCTCTGAGGCCTCCTTTAGAGAGACTCGACATTCAAACGAATGTCCTCTGATCTTTGAATTCTTAATTAAAGAACCCAACACCCATAGTAGATGTTCTCTACCAGTATTACTTTGGTCTCCACAAAAATATAAAATTCTTACTATGATTTATTTTGTGTCATTATAATGGAAGGATCATATAACTTATAGTGTCCCGTTGATTGCCATGTCTCTTTACTCTGTTTTTAGCCTTACTTTCTTATATATTTATAAAATTCAGGGGGATATGAAACTGTTATATATAGTGACTAGCCGTTATGGTCAATATGTCTCCATTCTTTATTGGCACTTACTTTATGATCATATATTTATTAATCACAGTATAGAGTAGTGACGGCTGCCTTTGTTTATATGTATAAATAATGTTGATTCTAGATAATTATTCTAACCTGAAAATATATAAATAATATTTACTGATTATTGTTCCTGATATGAATTTGTGTGCATATACGAATAGTAATTATTAGTGATCTGAGATTATAATTTATATATGAGTAATTTTTTATAAGATGTGTAAATTACGCTGTCATTGATTAACCAAGTTTGACTGCTTATCTGATGTAGAATTTGCAATGTCTATTATATGTTATTGGCTATTGACTGAAATATAAATCTTGTTCTAAACCTCTGTTATTGCTGACTGTATATGTATTTCGAATCTTAAGGCTCCGGTTGATGATTGATTGCTAGTGCAAGAATGGCAATACTCTTTCAATAATGGCACAGCACCAAGAAGGTAGGAAACACTCTTATGTATATTGATATTTCTCTATTCTGGACCAATCAACCTCCTGCATGTCACTCTATTTAAATATAATTCCATTCTCTTCATTTTTCTTCTTATTACATCCTTCCCTCCCATCGGTGGTCTGCTTTTATATCTCTGAAAGACAATGAAGAGACACATTACACCAAGTGTTGCTGCCCCTTAGTAATGATCATGTCTTCTTAATTAATCATCATAGTCACTACTACTTTTAAGGAAATGATTGTTTATTTAGTTGATAATCACACATCTGATTATTTGCAATGAGAATGTTTCATTGTATGAGCATGCGTAGTTAATAAACAATCCAGGTATAGTATATTTGCTATTTAATATTTAGTGGCTTATACCTTAGAGAACTCCATCTAATTGTCAAGTCCATCTTAATTATTTCATTTCGAATCAATAAATATTCATAATTTAGTAGTGTTCATGAGCACTGCTAACATTGTGATTGCTAGTTACTTATAGAACTTCATGTCACATTTTCTAATTATAACTTTTTATATTATATTTCATTGTCTTAATATCCTTATGTCAACAGTTTAATGCTCTTATATCTGCCTCTAACAAGCATTGTCTTCTCAACTCAAGTTGTATAATAAGTGTGATTGATTGCACCTTGATATAATTTTATGCATGTGGAGTTAGTTGTTCTTTCCAATCTTGTGTAGATTCTTATAGTTATTATTTTATGTTTGTATCTTATTAAAATGTATTTATTATTTATTCTTATGTAATCATTATTATTTGTTTAATTTATTTCAGAATGGGGACATGACAGTCCACCCTTCCCAACTATTGCTTGTCCTCAAGCAATTATATATTTTCTTCTTATTGTTTACTAATTGAATTGTATGTTTTGATTTTGGACAAGATCTTCTCTAGACTTCATTGACTTGGTCTTGGATCATTTCATGGTGGTATCATTTTAGATTCTATCAAACGAAAATTTGATGATAGCATGTCTCACTTTTTTTTCTTTTTTTCTTATGTTCTTATTCCAACCAAGGTTAAATTGCATATTGTTAGATACATTATTATCAGTTAGGTCCAATATATTTTTCTTTGCCTCTAGGATGACAAGATCATGCTCTGCTACCACTGTGATGTCCCCTCTTCTAGCTTAAGGAATGAATGCCAGAACCTGCAACAAATCGTTAATACATCATAGAAAAATATATATTAAAATCCAAAACATGCTAGAAATATTAAGCTAATTGTATATCAATCTAAATATTACCCCTTACTAACCCCTCCTAATCCCTCAAAAGGAACTCTTCTCAAATCACCTACCCTCTAAGAGAATAATTTCTTGATTAGGCAATTGTCATATGAAGAACGCCCTTCCTAAGGCCTCTTTGGGATCTCTGGTTATGTTCTTTGCAACACTACTTGGGAGAGATCCCACCTCTAACCAAGTCTCTTATCTCTAACATTTGCATATGATTGACCACTACAGTATATATATTGTCTCTAGAGATTCATAACGAATCTCTCACTAGATTCCAAGTTAGAATCTCAACATTCATATAGAATTCCCTCTTAGTCTCTAAGTCCTCCTTTAGAGAGACTTGAAATTCAAATGAATGTCATCTGATCTTTGAATTCTTAATTAAAGAACCCAACACCCATAGTAGATGTTCTCTACAAGTATTACCTTGGTCTCCACAAAAATATAAAATTCTTATCATGATTTATTTTGTGTCATAAATATGAAAAGATCATATAACTTATATTGTCCCTTTTTTGGGTAAATATTTTGCAACCGATAGTTTGTTAAAATCCAATCGCAAAACAGGTAGACCAGCCACAGGGTATGAGACAAACTCTCCTACCTTAATGGGAAGGCTCCCCGTTCTCACCATTCCTTGGATCAATTCAAGGTAAGCAAGAAGTTGAGAGATTTTGAAAGCGTATTACCAATATTCTTTCCTCTTAACTTTCAGGAAAGAATCCACTTACCTACGGAGCGAGTAATGGGAAAGATGAAATATCTAACTACACTTCTATCTAATAGCTGGAAATGATGATACCAATAAACCAACACCAACTCAAAGGCTGATTGAAAGCATATCAGTTTAGCTCTAGATCCCATTTTAATCTATTCTATAAGAATAACCTCTATCATTGGGGTGCAAAGACTTCTAGAAGTAGGAATTCTAATTATTTTTGTGAATTAAGATGACAATACAAGCTACAATCAAAGCTTCTAGACTATGTATTACCACAACCACTCCCATTCAAAGCTCCAGCTCTAATTGTTTCTCAACTCACTATGATCTATGATTAAACACACAATAATAACATGTATCAAAGACAATAGGCACAAATTAAGTCAAAGCTTCTGGTTTTCTCTATCACAATTGCTTCCATTCAAAGCTTTGAATGCAATTGCTTCTTTTATTCACTTTTCTCCCAAATTGGTACTACACAATCAAAGTTATGCTTGCACAAGTTTGGCAAAGCTTTCTTGCATACTACAAAAGATGATTTTTGCAATGAAAGGGCACTCTTTTATATAGGCAAAGGAGTTGAGAAAAAAGTGGAGGAAAAAGTGGGTGGAACTCAACCAACGTTGACCTGATTAAACTAGGTGAGAGAAATTATTGGATTGCATGTCATAAGGAGATGTAATCGAATTACATATAATTACATATTTTCATGCAATTCATTCTCTCCAACTACAAACATGAAAACTAAAGAAGGAAGAAGACGGAAGAGAGTTGAAACAATCCTAGGTATTGCTCTGAAGGGCCTTGTACTTGGCGATGCTTGCGAGATCGGGGATTCTTGTATTCTGCACCATTGCATCCTCTTAGATGAGTTTCTAGTTGTCATTTGAAAACCTGATGTGATCAAGTTTTTTCTCGTTCGAGTTGTCGTGAATTCTCGTTTGTAGATTGGCACATTCTGGAATCTCTGACACTTTGAAAACCTTCTTGATAGTGTCCGGATGTAAACTCAGAACAACTTTCCATTAGCACCTTTAACTCTCTTTTTTTTTTTTTTTTGAAGCAAAGTGTTTGGCGAATTCCCACACGAACTCAAGTTGTAGGCCAGCCACTGGGAAAGTGGAGACCAAATGAATTACTGCTTCCTTGGATTTGAAGCATATCTTCTCGACGAATGTCTCTATCCTTCAAAGAAGTTCTAACATAACTTGAAGAGTGCGCCGCAACATGAAGATGAAAACATCTTCCAATGATATTGGATCCATGAAAAATTTGGGATTTGAGTTACAATGACAAATCCATCATGTAATAACCCTGCCTGGCTATAGCTCTAACAAATACTAATATTTCTAACTTTTGACATTATGTCATAACATTTAGCATACAATGCCAATACTGCTGAGAAGAACTCCAGGGCTGACTTAATCACATTCACCAAGATTAGGCAATTTTTGAACAACACTGATGATGACCAAGCTCAATTCAATGGCATTTGATTTACCATGCCATGTAACTTAAAAAAAACTGAACTCCTCCATATTTATCTCTCAATTCAATTTACATCAGCATTGAATCAAATTACATCTCAAAATTTCCCATACTTTCTTCCAAGCAACAGTAATGATGAAAATGGAAGATGCAAACCTGAAGAAATTGATCCACAATACCTCAACTGCAGGATCATTTACATCAGCATTGAATCAAATTACATCTCACAATTTCACACACTTTCTTCCAAGCAACAGTAATGACAGAAATGGAAGATGCAAACATGATGAAATTGATCCACAATACCTCAGCTGCAAGATCAATGCTCAATTCTAAAACTCCAAACCCTTAGCCAGATGCTTCAATAAGTATATAATAATCAAGATTATTCTCCTTAGCTACAGCAAATATAGTAGGAGATGTTGGCCAATTGTATACTTCAACACAATTGCCAAGAACTTCTCAAACTCAACCCTTATACTTCAGCAAGGGCCACAAAATATTAGAACACAAAAAAAGCCACAAAGGCATCAAAAGAAAATAAAATATCCAAGCATTGTTTTTCTCAACAAATGGGCTTGTATTTATAACCTTCACATTCCCTTTTGTTGCCATAATGTAACTTCACTCAGGAAGCTTCACCACACAACATTCATTAGAAGCTTCTATTAGATTCTCTCACTTGACTTGGCTTAACTAATTAATAAATGGCACTTTCGACTAATAACTCAACCTTCAACTTAAGTGAAATTATAACTTTATAATAAGTCATTTAATTATTTAATAATCATTTGGCCACTAAAAATATAATAACTCCCAAAATACTCATCATTTAAATATGTCATCTGAAATAGGAGTCATACCTATTATTTCTCCATGTGACCAAATGCACTTTCCAAAAATAGAAAAGGTCCATCTCGATCAACACCAACTTACCACAAATAGTAAGTAAACAAAACTAAGCCCAAATGAAGTCCAATCTGAGCCAAATGAAGACCAACCCGTAACTTACTGAATTTTGGAGAAGATAAGACCCTCTCAAGTCAAGCCACTACCTCAAAAGACCCTGTATCCACAATAATTAACCTACAAGGATCACATTAATAAGCTAATCCATGAAACTCTGATTGTAACAACCGGTTTCCTACTAACTAAATTTCAATATTGAACTAAACTAATTTCTATTCCTTATTCACATGATTAAGATTTTCCAACGGTTATATAAACTAAAATAATTCTATATTAGAATGTTGTAATATCAAGAATACAATTTGAAAACATTTACAACTAATTCAGCTAAAAGTAAATATTTAACTACCTCTAGTTTTAACTGAAATAAATGGCAAATGATCTTGAAAAGAAATTCAAAATGAAATGAACGTTTAACTATCTCAAAGTGTTAACTATTTTTAAAATAAACAACTTTCCAACTTGAATATAAATACTAAACTTACAGGATTAAGGGATCATACAGATTAATTTGTAAAGCTTCCTCAATAGGTTGTTCAAGCTCTGGCTTTGGTGAGAGGAGAAGCATTGGCATAGGCTTAACCTCCCAGTCCCGGACCATTACTTATCCCCACAGGTTCTAATTAAATAGAACTGCCCTCCCTACCCCGAGGTCGGGCTTGGGATGTTCATTGATCCAACCATTAGAGTATCCAAGTGGGTTGAGGTCCCAACAGTTATTCGACAAAATAACTGAAGCGTATGGACAACAACAAGATCAATTGTTCTCACAAATCTGCCTATTTCCACCTTGGCCAAGGATTTCATAATGTGAGTTTACAACCCGATCTCCACCACTCAGCTTGACAACTTATTTCAGAAGGGGAAACTTGCATGAGCTAATGCATTAGTTTAATTAGGTATGTATTGTTTACTGATAACATTCTTGTATTTTCTTTTTACAGGTTCATCTACACCTCCTCAACATAATTAGGCGATCAAGCCGATGATTCCTTGGTGCCATCAAATTAGCTTTACTTAGAGACTTTTCACCATATTCTGGCATTTTCCTGTTGATTACCTTGGTGCTTACAGTTCATTATCTCAATCTCTGTTAATAATTTTTATAGCAGGATGTATGTGATTTGAACTTGAGGGCAAGACATCATTCTGAAAAGAAAAGAAATACAAGTAAATGTACATTCGATCAGTATGAGAGATGTTTGATTTAATATATGTTAATGGTAATGATAATGAAGTAATCAGTTGGCAGATTGGAAACAAAATAGCTCCATTGTTTATAACTGGAATATTCATACTTCAATTTGAAGATACAAGGAAAAGATTAACTGGTTCTAAAATGCAGTATCATATATTCCAAGCGGTATTTCTCATAAAGGACTGTCGACCCAAGATAGCAGGCATGATAACATGGAAGTATAAATAAAAGAAAATTAAGAATGATATAAGAGTTGGATCTCTTACTCGACTCTCTCTAAAAACCAATCCTAAGATGAGTGTGCACTTGATTAACTGCCTACCCTAGCTCTGCGGATTGTAAATGGATTCGATCTAACTTCAAGCGGATTGCAAGCAAGGCCAATCATAATCTCTGCAAACAGCTAACATAAAGCTTCGGGTTGCCAACGAAAGAACACTGATAAGGAATATAGATGCAAGACACCAAAACAGGATGATTGTCGAGAATGAATAAAGGTTTAGCCCAACCTTACGACTACCATCAATTTCAAGATCAAATTTGAATCTTTATCAATTCGGCTAAAAGAAAGAAATTAGAAAGGAGGGAAGATGGAAAAAGAAAAGGAAGATGAAGAGTTTTTAAAATAATTCATATTATTTATATCTGTTTTATTTTCTTGATTAAGCTTGTAGGTACGTAATGGTAAGGTGACATTATTGGATTAATAATTTTAATGTAATGGTGTCACTTTATAATTATTTATTTATGATCATAGTTAAGAGAATAAAATAATATAAATGTTATTATTATTTAATATATTCTCAAAGTTAAGAATTTATGTTTATTTTGTATTGCTTTTAATATATTGTTTTTACTTATAGCTCATGCAGTTACACCATGAAATATGTTGCCAAGCCCTAATGACCTTGCCAGGATGGTTTTTAGGTCAAACCTGTCATTTCTGATGACTGAACCTTATAACCATCCCATTCCGATGACCTCGTTTCACAATGCTTCCCCTCTCTCTCCGTTCTTCATCCTGCAATCATTCAAAATGACATTCTCGCCAAAACATCAATTCAAGATTTATAAGTTGTTAATTAAAATCATCATAATAACTGACTTGTTCATTATATATGTACAACGGCTACCATTAACTGTCTCTATTTCACATGATCATGAATAAGTTAATACAACGGCTAGAATTAACTAACACAATTTCATATGATGATTAGATCGATACAACGGCTATAATTAACTAATTCAATTTCACATGAACATGAAGGATTAAGTAATGACTTATAACTAACATGTTATAACAACGGCTACAATTAACTGATTCAAATTCACATGAATATGAAGAAATAAATTGGGTTCAACAGCTATAATCAGCTTAAAATTTTAAGACAAAAATTGGGATGTAACACTGATACTAACAAAAATGGGGACATTACAGTACTCCCTCTTCGAGATTGCTTGTCCTCAAGCAATCTGGCAACATAGTGAACTCCAACCTCCACCTGGATCCCAAATGAAGAAGTGTGTGACATCCCTGTCGACACTGAACCAACTGCAAACCAGCATTATCAAGACCAACCATATGTCTTGCAGCATAGCACCCAAAACTTGTGTTGATGATGTAGAAGTCAAAAATGTCACCAGAAGGCAACTCCATAAAAGATCTATGCATCCTCTTCTTCCTTGTTTCCACCCACATAATAAAAATTGGACTGGAATCCTGATCATCACCAACAATCCCTATAAAATACATATCTACAAGAGAACCATATGCACTCGTGCCAATTGTATCAACAATAGGTGTAGCCACATCAAAATAGTTGTCACAGGAACATCACCAACTACCGCAACAGAAAAGTGAACTGAATCTGCACATGGTGAAAACTGAGTCCAACTCCACTCAGGTGAGTGATCAATATCAACCTCAAACAGCGGATTGTCATAAGACAATGTTGCATCCATGTCAAATATAGGATTATCCACGAAGTGAACCTCACCACTGTGTTGATCTGAATTATAACATGACTCTACCTCGACACCACTCACCTCATCATCATTGACATGTGTGCTATCATCAGGGCACACATCTACAACCACTGCATGCATATTGCTAAACTCCTTGCTAGATGACTCAACTGACACAAAAGTGAAATCTGATATGATAGTATCCTCGCATGCTTCTACTCCCACTATCATTGCATCGCTATCAAATACACAATCCTAGGAACTCATGCCAACAACTGCATCATCTGACTCAACCTGACATGAATTCTCATCACATTCCACCACAACTGTGCCCAACTCATGCGGTGTCTCATAAGAAATGAGAAAGTCCCGTGCATTTGTAGCCGCAACTATATCATCACATTTCGCTCTTCGAAAAAGCGATATCATGCTTTGCTCAAATCTTGGATTTGAAATCAGTTGGGTCATCCGTTTGTGATTTTGATTCAACTCATTCACCAACACATCCGACTATATCACAATACCCTGTATCTTAGATTCTCCATCCCTAGGCGGAGAAGTACACAGAAGTATGCCCTTTGTCAATATAATGAATACAAAACCTCCTGTCACTATCCCTAACACTGAAAACCAAATCACAAAATCAATCTGACAATCTATGAAGTAAGCACTAATCAAAATAATAACTGAGCCCAATTCCTATAGGCTGGCAGGAAACCACTCTGATACCACTGTAATAACCCTACCTGGCTATAGCTCTAACAAATACTAATATTTCTGACTTTTGACATTACGTCATAACATTTAGCATACAATGCCAATACTATTGAAAAGAACTCCAAGGCTGACTAAATCACATTCACCAAGATTAGGCAATTTTTTAACAACACTGATGATGACCAAGCTCAATTCAATGGCAATGATAGATTTGCATTTGATTTACTATGCCATGTAACTTAAAAAAAACTGAACTACTCCATATTTATCTCTCAATTCAATTTACATCAGCAATGAATCAAATTACATCTTAGAATTTCACACACTTTCTACCAAGCAATAGTAATGACAAAACTGGAAGATGCAAACCTTAAAAAATTGATCCACAATACCTCAACTACAGGATCAATGCACAATTCTAAAACTCCAAACCCTTAGCTAGAGGCTTCAATAAGTATATAATAATCAAGATTATTCTCCTTAGCTACAGCAAATACAATAGGAGATGTTGGCCAATTGTATACTTCAGCACAATTGCCAAGAACTTCTCAAACTCAACCCTTATACTTCAGCAAAGGCCACAAAATATCAAAACTCGGAATAAGCCACAAAGGCATCAAAAGAAAATAAAATATCCAAGCATTGCTTTTCTCAATAAATGGGCTTGTATTTATAACCTCCAGATTCCCTTTCAAAATGTAACTTCACTCAAGAAGCTTCACCACACAACATTAATTAGAAGCTTTCATTAGATTCTCTCACTTGACTTGGCTTAACTAATTAATAAATAGCACTTTCCACTGATAACTCAACCTTCAACTTAAGTGAAATTATAAAATTAAACTATAACTTTATAATAAGCCATTTAATTATTTAATAATAGTTTGGCCACTAAAAATTTAATAACTCCCAAAATACTCATCATTAAAAATGTCGTCTGAAATAGGAGTCATACCTATTATTTCTCCATGTGACCAAATGCACTTTCCAAAAATAGAAAGGGTCCATCTCGATCAACACCAACTTACCACAAATATTAAGTATACAAAACTGAGCCCAAATGAAGTCCAATCTAAGCCAAACGAAGACCAACCTATAGCTTAGTGAATTGCGGAGAAGATAAGACCCTATCAAGTCAAGACACTACCCCAAAAGACCCTCTATCCACAATAATTAGCCTACAAGAATCACATTAATAAGCTAATCCATGAAACTTTGATACTGACAAAAATGGGGACATTACACATGAGGGATGAGTGTTCAAAGTATGGATTAGAAACTTATGAAACAACATATGATGACTGGAAATGAACTGGAAAGCATATGTATTTAGGCAAAAAGGGCCAAAATCAGATTCTCAAGGGTGGATTACACGTGGGCAAAGATGGGCTTTTAAAGGTATGGCCAAGAATGCAAGTTGGAATGCGTATGGATGTGCGCAAATGGCGACTTTGGTGTTTAAAGAGTAACCTACCAAAGTCGGATTCTCCGGATGCAATTACATGTAAAGTGATTTACATGTAATCATGACTTGATGTAAACACGTAAGACGGAATTACATGTAAGTGGGTGTGGAGGTACTTACATTTAAATGCGGATGGAGGATGAGATTACATGTAAATGCTCTTGGAATGTAATTGCATATATTGGGAAAGGGATGTAATATGCTTTGACATGTGTTGGTGAAATATGGAAAGATATGATACATTTGCATGGAAAGGTGGAAAGTGAAAAGGTGTGATATGCTCTTGCATTCTTGGGAAAAATCCTTAACCTTTCTGAAAAAAGGAAATCAAAATAAAAAGCAAAAACATGCACAAAACAAAAACATACATTTGGTTTTTTATTCAAACATGACAAATACCAAGTTGCTTTCCTATGCAAATTCGAAATTGGAATTTGGAGAAATTCCAAGCACTTGAAAATGAAAATTTTCATCTTATTTAAAGAAGATCTGCAAAATACATGGCATATCTTTGGAAAAATGTACAAGGATAAACCAAAATATGCAATGAAATAGAAAAGGACTAAAAAATTCAACTTACTTGGTGATCAAAAAGCCAAATGTGGAAGATTAATAGGTTTGAAAGAATGTTTCTCCTCCAAATTTGAATCTTCAAACAACTACTTGACCTTTCCAAGACTTGCAAATGATGATCTCCATGCTCAAATACTTGGGCGTTTTCGCATGTAGAAGGTAAAATGCAAGTTTAAAACCCATGTAATACAAAAGCCTTTTCATGTGATGCAGTCAAAAGGATGTTTTTGGGCAAAAACGTGCCCTCCAAATGCACAAGTTTGGGTCGTTTTGATGTCCTTGGTAAAAAACGCGATTCCCATATGCCAAATCTTACATCAAAACTCCAAAACGCCTTCTCCATTTGCAAACACATGGGTTGGAAGTGCAAATTTCTGAGCATTTTTGACAACAAACGTGCCCTACAAATGCAAATACATGAAACGCTTTTTCTGGAAATGATGAAAAACATTGGTCTCTTATGCATATACATGCATTCAAATGCCAAATCGTAACCTCCAAATGCAAATGCATGGGCTGGAAATGCAATTTTCTGGTCGTTTTTAACACAAAGGTGGCTCCAAAATGCATATATATTGATCGTTTTTTACTTCTAAATGCAAAAACGTCTTCCCCAAATGATAAAACATGGATCCAAATGCAAAAACATGGAGAAAACTCCAGTTTTCTGGGAGTTTTAGCAAACACGTGGCCAAAAATTGGAAGTGTTTGAAGTGTTTTTGACATAGGGAAGCAACAATAGGTTCCTCAAATGCATTTGCATGTGTTGGAATGCAAAATCAGGGTCTATGGATGCATTTACATGTTTCAAATGTATTCATATGATTGCCAAAAGTGCAAATTGCACTCTCAAGGAGCCATTACATGTTTTGGGAAATATGCATTTGGAGGTTGAGAAGGCAAATTCCATTCTCAATGCCCAAACGCATGTATTAAATTGCATGTATTTGGCTAACAATGCAAATCACACTCTCCATGTGCTATTGCATATTTTAAAAACTTGTAAACATGTAAATGGGTTGAAAGTTGTATTTGCGCAACTTAAGTGATCAATTAAGCACTGTTTAGTTGATTTTTAAGGAAACATCACTTAATTGGATCAAAAATAACATTTACACTATATAATTAATAATATCATGTGCAAATATTATTTCAAAAAGCAATATTTAACTTAGATATTTTAAATAAGACCTAAAGTAACTCAAAAATTAATCAAACTATATAGTTAATCAAGTCACCTAAGTGAAAATTTTAAAAAGCAACTTGACATGAAAATATAATATAAAGTGCTCTATAGTCACTTAAGTGATAAAGTCACTTAAAAACATAACATAAAGTGAATTTCTATTATATTTTTCAAAAAGTGAATGTCAACATTAAAATATAACATGATATTTTAAATATGCAATTGCATCTAGAGAGTCCACCTTTTGGGCACTTAAATGATTATATCTTTTCACTGTCAAGTCCGATTAAGCCCTAAGATATACCAAATCGAAGGGAAAACTGAAATAAATGGATTGAACAAAACTAAAAAACCTAAAGCAAACAAACACACATTCAAAAATGCATAAAAAGATGTTGAAGGCTGTGAAAATCAAGCATAGGCTTAATAAAATGAAAAAAAAAAAAAGAACTTGACAAAAGCCTTTAGTAAATGATTCATTAAACAAATTAAGGTCGATTGATTGATCAATGTTTAGCCAATTAAATAATGAACTATCTCAAAGAAATACAAAAATAAGTTGAAAAAGTTTCATATTGTTACCTACATTTTGTGGTGAAAAAATACAGGGCAACACCTTTGATTGTCATGTCTCTTTACTTTGTCTGTTTTTAGCCTTACTTTCTTATATCTTTATATAATTAAGGGGAATATGGAACTGTTATATATAGTGACTAGCCGCTATGGTCAATATGTCTCCATTCTTTATTGGCGCCTACTTTATGATCATATATTTATTAACCACAGTATAGGGTAGTGACGGCTTCTTTATTTATATGTATAAGTAATGTTGATTCTAGATAATTATTCTGATCTGAAATTATATAAATAATATTTACTGACTATTGTTCTTGATATGAATGGGTGTGCATATACTAATAGTAATTTTTAGTGATCTGAGAGTATAATTTATATATGAGTAATTTCTTATAAGATGTGCAAATTATGCTGTCATTGATTAACCGAGTTTAACTGCTTATCTGATGTAGAATTTGTAATGTCCATTATATGTTGTTGGCTATTGTTGCTCCAGCTGTATGTTTTAATGCTTATGCGATATTGGACCATCGGCTCTGGTTGGCTACTCTATTCTTACCTGCTTTGTCCTTAATCTCATAGTTGATTCCCATAAGGAAACCCAGATAATTCATATCTGACGCTGAGTATGGTGTTCAATGAGAAAGGGAATTAACTGGAACATAAATCTTGTTCTAACCCTCTGTTATTGCTGACTGTATATGCATGAATCTTAAGGCTCCGGTTGATGATTGATTGCTAGTGCAAGAATGGCAATACTCTTTCAATAACTGCACAACACCAAGAAGGTAGGAAACACTCTTATGTATATTGATATTTCTCTATTCTGGACCAATCAACCTCCTGCCTGTCACACTATTTAAATATAATTCCATTCTCTTCATTTTTCATCCTATTATATCCTTCCTTCCCATCGGTGGTCTGCTTTTAGATCTTTGAAAGATAATGAAGAGACACGTTACACCAAGTGTTGCCGCCCCTTAGTAATGATCATGTCTTCTTAATTAATCATCGTAGTCACTACTATTGTTAAAGGAAATGATTGTTTATAAAGTTGATAATATAACATCTGATTATTTGCAGTGACAATGTTTCATTGTATGTGCATAAGTAGTTAATAAACAATCCCGGTATAGTATATGTGCTATTTAATATTTAGGAGCTTATACCTTAAATAACTCCATCTAATGTCAAGTCTATCTTAATTATTTCATGTGGAATCAATAAATATTCATAATTTAGTAATGTTCATAAACACCACTAGCATTGTAATTGCTAGTTACTTATAGAACTTCATGCCACATTTTCGAATTATAACTTTTTGTATTATATTTCATTGTCAGGAAATGATTGTTTATAAAGTTGATAATATAACATCTGATTATTTGCAGTGACAATGTTTCATTGTATGTGCATAAGTAGTTAATAAACAATCCCGGTATAGTATATGTGCTATTTAATATTTAGGAGCTTATACCTTAAATAACTCCATCTAATGTCAAGTCTATCTTAATTATTTCATGTGGAATCAATAAATATTCATAATTTAGTAATGTTAATAAACACCACTAGCATTGTAATTGCTAGTTACTTATAGAACTTCATGCCACATTTTCGAATTATAACTTTTTGTATTATATTTCATTGTCTTAATATCCTTATCTCAACAGTTTGATGCTCTTATATCTGCCTCTAACAAGCATAGTCTTCTCAACTCGCATTGTATAATAAGTGCGATTGATTGTACCTTGATATAATTTTATGTATTGTGGAGGGAGTTGTTCTTTCCAATCTTGTGTAGATTCTTATAGTTGTTATTTTATGATTATATTTTATTGAAATTTATTTGTTTATTTATTATTTATTCTTATGTGTTGTCTTGCATTTTGTCACCACAAAATGCAAATAACAACACGAAACTTTTTCAAACTAGTTTCACATTTCTCTAAGCTTGAATTTGATATTCAATTGCTTAATTTTGATCGATCCATCCATTTCAATTCATTTATCAAATCATTTTACTGAAGGCCTTTGTCAAGTCTTTTTCGTATTGTTTTCTATCGAGCCTTTACTTGATTTTTGAAGCCTTCATTGTCTTTTTGTTTTCTTTCGAGTTTTCTTTTGTTGGTTTTTAGTCCTTTGGTTTTGCTCATGTCATGTCTTTCGCTCTTCCCTTTGATTTGGTCTAACCTAGAGCTCAATCAGAGTTGTCAGTCAAGAGATGCCCGTTTTAGTGCCTCAAAAGTGGACATTTTTGGTGCAACAACACGAATTAAAAATATGATGTTATATTTTTAATTTGACTTTCACTTTTTGATAAATATATCTTAAATTCATTTTTTCTTATGTTTTAAAGTTACTTTAACTTTAAATTTTTCACTTAAAGTGACTATAGTGCACTTTATGTTATAATTTTAAGTTGAGTTACTTTTTTAATTTTTCACTTAAAGTGACTATATAACTATATATAGTTTCAATTTAATTTTTTATTTTTAAATCAAATGCTTGTTTAAATGTTACTTTTTAAATGATCTTTAAATGTTATATTTTTAAATATGATAGATAAATATTGTTTATGACCCATTTAGTAACATTTTTATAAATTTAAGTGGATTAAATGACTTAAAGTTATCAAAAGTGGACATGTTATATGCAATTACATGTAAAATTCATCAAAAGTGGACATTTTACATGTCACTGCATATAAAGTTCATTTTGATAGACCTTTTTGATGTCATTACATCAAAAGTCTATCATAAGTGGACCTTTTTGATGCCACTGCATCAAAAGTGAAGTTTTTATGTCTTTACATCCAAAATGTGAGATGTATTTTAAAACATGCATCCTCCTCCAAAAGGTCAAATTTTGCTTGTATGCACATTTTAAAACATGCTCTTGACTCCAAAAAGTCTGATTTTATACTAAAGCATGTTTTAATATATGTCTTGGCCTCCAAAAAGTCCGCTTTTGAAGAACTTCATGTCTTTGACCTCCAAGAATCCGAGTTTGATCAAAAGTGAAGATTTTCTTGATGGATTTACATAAAATCTTTTCCATTTGAGGCATTTTTGATGGGCAATGAGTTTTCTTGCATTCAAAATGGATTCAACAAGCTAAAAAACATTTTTGGAAGCTCCAAACTAGGGCACTTTTTGAAGAAATCAGCAAATAACTCCATTTTTTGTCCATGTTTTTGCTCCATTCCAAATCGATTTGACTTTATTTGGTGTTTGCATGGCATGTTGGTGCATTATTTTAAGTATAAACATCAAAACAATTTGCTCATGCACCATGGTGAAAAACGTCTTTTGCTAAAAACATCCCAAGCACATGCATTTTGAAAACATTGGATTTTGGAGCAATTTTAGGACATGTTTTGGCATCTTTCAACAACTATTTCTTGTTTGCTGCCCTTTCCTATTCGAATTTGTAAAAGGTTGAAAGATTCAAACGTTTTTGGAGAATTTTTCAGCATTGGAGCATCTTTTTCCTTTATTTTTGGCACTTGATCCTCATGTAAGTTGACTTTCTTCTTTCTTGCTATTTAATTTGTGCTTATCTTGTTGATTTTATGCACATAATTGCTTGATGATTGCCACTTGTTGAAATCTATGCCATGGAAGTGCATTTTGCCTTTAAAAATGAAGAAATGGTTCATTTTTATGTTTTTGGTTTTTCCCCAGACTCCAAATTCGAATTTGCATGTTGAAGTGCATTGCATCTTGACATGTTTGAGTCACTCTCCAAAGGTATGTTTTTCTTCTGAGTTTTTGTGTTATGTGCTTGCTTGCCGGTTTTCTCCACTTTGGAGAAATTACAAGTTCTTTTGCAAGAACTTGTTGTTGCTTCACTTCATGCAAAAGCATCATCACATTCCACATTCCGTTTTTGTGTCACGACACCTCACCTCTCATTTGACGAACACGACTACATGTTTTCCATCTCATTCACCATCCGCACATGCATGTAATCCCATTTTCCGCTTCCATTTTCACTCATCTCACTTTTTGCATCCATTCCCACGATACGATTACATGAAATGTCTTACATGTAATTACATCCAAAAGGTCTGATTTTGATTAAAAGTCACTTTTTGAAAAGTCAAAAAGATGTCATTTTCATCTTCCATGTACTTTGACTTCTCCTTTTCACCAAAGATGACTATAAAGTTCATTATCCATCTTCCATTTTCCATTTCCATCCCTCCATATGCATTCGCGCCTTTATGAGAAATTACATGTTTCCGCATCTTTCCATGCTTTCCATCTCATTCGTCATTCGCATTTACATATAAAGTGTATCTTCCATCTGCATTCGCATCTCAACTCATCTTTTATTCCCTATTACATGTTGCACTTACATGTAATCATTTTTCATACAATAACATCTTGAAAACCCTAAGTCATGTTTGAAAATCAGCAATCTCCATTTGCACACATTCCCATGCGCCAAACACTTTACTTAAAAAAGAAAAAAGAAAAAAAGAAGATAAGAGTGCTGATGGAAAGTTGTTCCGAGTTTACATCTAGACATCGTTGAAAAGGTTTTCAAAGTGTCAAAGAATTCAGAATGTGCCCATCTACAAAAGGAAAATTCACAACTTGAGTGAGGAAAGCTTGAACATGTCAAATTTTTCAAATGACAACGGACAATTCATCAAAGAGAGTCAAAGGTTATCAAAAGAAGCAAGACCATGGTTATCAAGGTGAATGCAGTGGCAAGGCAAGAGCCTACAACACAACGATAACTTGTGAACCTCTCATGTGGGAGGTCTTGGGTTCGAATTCGCTTAACACATAAAATAAATAATTGCAACAAATAACAATAATGAATCTAGGCTTCGGCCATTTTTCGATCAAAAAAAAGGGTGAATGCAGTGGCACAAAATACAGGAACTCCTAATCCAATTATCATCTGGGATAGCATCGCCAAGGACAAGGCTCTTCAGAACAATCCCTAGGATTGTTTCATTTCTCTTTTGTCTTTCTTCTTCTTCTTGTTTCATGTTTGTAATTGAAGAGGATGTATTACATGAAAATGTGTAATTACATGTAATGCGAGTTGCATGTACATAAGAAGGTGTAATGCAAGTTGCATGTAACACTATAGTTTCTTTTTTAGTTAGACTACGTCAAAGTTGGTTGAGTTGCTCCCACTTTTTCCTCCACTTTTTTCTCAACTCCTGTGCCTATATAAAAGAGTGCCCCCTCATTGTAAAATCATCTTTTGTTGTATGCAAGAAAGCTCTACCACATTTGTGCAAGCATAACCTTGATTGTGTAGTACAAATTTGGGAGAAAAGTGAATAAAAGAAGCAATTGGATTCAAAGCTTTGACTGGAAGCAATTGTGATAGAGCAAATTAGAAGATTTGACTGTAATTTGTGTTACAAATGTAAAAGGCGGAATACTTGAATGAATTAATCAGAGATCAAATTGATCTATATATACAAAGAGGAGAGTCGAATAGAATAGAAACATTCTATTCTAGAGTACACCTAAATATTAGAAACATTCTAATATTTACAGAGATATAATAAGATACAATAGTGAGCATTAAAAAGAAACATGAAGGTTATTTTAATACCCCCCCTTAATGCTCAATCTATTAACTACACCAATAGATCCCCTGAATTTAATAAACTTGTCAGGACCAAGGGGTTTTGTGAAAATATCTACTGATTGCTCTAAGGTAGGAACATAGCGTAACTGAATAGATCCATCTTCTACTAATTGTCAGAGGTAATGGCAATGAAGCTCTATGTGCTTGGTTCGTTCATGAAACATTGGGTTCTTGGCAAGTTTGAGTACGCCCTGATTGTCTAAAAACAAAGAAGTTGGACCTGCTTGAGGAATATGCATATCTGCAAGCATTTGTCGGAGCCAAACTACTTCACAAGCTGCCTTGACAGCTCCTCTATATTCTGCTTCTGTAGAGGAGAGTGTATGTGCCTATTGCTTCTTACTGGTCCAAGTAACTGCTGCAGATCCAATACTAAACACATAGCCAGAAGTAGATTTCTTGTCATCAACTGAGCCGACCCAATCATAATTGGTGAATCCACTGAGCTAAGGAGTAGTACTCCTTGTGTAAAGAAGACCATAATTTGAAGTACCATGTACATAGCGTAACACACGTTTCGCTGCAATCCAATGATCGGTCGTGGGGTTTGTCATGAACCGTGAGATGTAGTTGATTGCAAAACTAAGATCAAGTCTAGTAGTAGTATGGTAGATGAGACTACCTACTAGCTGCCTGAAGATTGTTTCATCTACAGGAGGAGAAACAGATTGTGCGAACAATTTCAGACCAGTCTCCATAGGAGTGGAGGCAGATTTGCAATCCTGCATTCGAAACTTCTGGCATACTTGGACTGAGACAAAAAAATACTATTGTCAGTCTGCCAAACCTCAATACCTAAACAATAATGAAGCAATCCGAGTTCTATCATATCAAAAGTTCTGCATAGATCCTGTTTGATTTCTAAAATCAAATGTTCTGAATTTCCAGTAATGATCAAATCATCCACATAGACAACAAGAAAAAGAATATCATTACCAGAGTGTTTAATATACAGATTACTGTCTGACGGACTACGCTGAAATCCTTGAGCAACCAAGTAATGATCAATCTTTATGTACCAAGCCCTAGGGGCCTGTTTAAGACCATAGAGGGCCTTCTGGAGTCTACATACTTTGTGTTCTGAACCGGCAACCTTAAAACCTAAGGGCTGCGTCATGTAGACTTCTTCCTGTAATTCACCATTGAGAAAGGCACTCTTCACATCCATCTGATGAACTTTCCAACCATACTGAGCTGCAATTGCAAGAAGAATGCGAATAGTGCTCATCTTGGCTATCGGTGCAAATGTCTCCTCATAATCAATGCCTTTGCGCTGGGTGAATCCTCAAGCAACAAGTCTGGCTTTGTATTTGTCCAAGGTACCATCTGCATGGTACTTGACCTTATAGACCCATTTACAGCTAATGGGTTTCTTCCCAAGAGGGAGATCTGAAAGAACCCAAGTGTGGTTCTTTTGAAGACTCTGAAGCTCAGCATCTATTGCTTGTTCTCATTCTGGAATTCCTTTGGCCTCTGCATATATCTGGGGCTCAGGGATACTGTGGATGTTGGCCATAAGAGCTATATTAACTGTGTTGTGCTGAAGGCTCTTATTTCTGGAGGTTCTACCCTCAATGAGTTCATCAGGACGAAGATCACTACTCATTTGAGCCCACCATTTTGGCCGAAGAGTCGAGGAGCCAATATCAGATGTTGTCGGAATAGTTGGATGAGAAGCAGGAGCAGGAGTTGTATTATCTGGAAGTGACTGAGGTGGTGTATCAGTAGCATCAGATGACTCATATAAAATAGAAGAACCCAAATCAGAGATTGCTGAAGACTGAATCTCGGAATGTGGTGGGGAGTCAGAGAGCGGAAATGGTCCAAATTCCTCATCAAACACAATATCACGACTGAAGATTAAACGATCAGTATTTACATCAATCAGTCTGCAGGCCTTATGTGTGTGACTGTATCCTGTAAACATAAGTTTTTGGCTTTTGGAATCCAATTTAGTGCGTTTGGCATTAGGAATCCATACATATGCCAGAGAGCCAAAAACTTTCAAATGGTTGATCCTAGGTTTGCGACCAGACCAGGCTTCTTCAGGAGTCTTATGATTAATTGCAAGGGTGGGTGACCGGTTAAGAAGGTAGACAGCTGTGGATACTGCTTCTGCCCAATATTTTCTAGGAACATTTCTATGTTCTAGCATAGCCCTAGCCATTTCTGTGATGGTACGGTTTCAATGCTCTACAACACCATTTCGCTGAGGGGTGTGAGGTGTGGTGAACTGACGTCTAATGCCATGAGTAGTACAGAAGGCAGAGAAAGCAGAAGAATAGAATTCCCCCCCATTATCGATCCTAAGAGTACGGATGGAGGAACCAAACTCTTTTTCTACTAGAGCTTTAAACTGCTGAAATACAAGAAAGGCATTTGATTTTTGCTTAAGAAAATATACCCACATTTTGCGACTAAAATCATCCACAAAGAGTAAAAAATACCTGTTCCCAGTAATAGAAGGAGTATTCATAGGACCACATACATCAGCATGGACTAGTTGGAGTACTTTGTATGCCCGCCATGATTCACCATTCTCAAATGGTGTCCTCTGTTGCTTCCCTGCTTGGCAAGCTCCGCAAATGCAATGGTTCTAGGTCTGAATATTAGGTAGGCCATGGACTAAATTATCTCAAACAAGTTGTGCTAGATATTGAATGTTCAGATGACCGTATCGCTGATGCCAGAGACTGCTAAGAGCGGATGATTCGGCGATGAAGGCATGCTCAAGGGAATCGCTTGAATCTACAAGCCTATAAATACCATGATCCTCAAGACCGAAAGCAAGGGTAGTGCGAGAAGCACGATCAATAATCGAACACTTATTTCCACTGAAAACAACATCCAACTGAGGAGAGTGCTTCATAATCTAACAGACAGAAGATTATGTTTCATGCCAGGAACATAACATACATTGAGAAACATGAGTTTTCTTCCTCCAGACTGAATCTGAACATTGCCCTTGCCGACAATATTGTATTCTTCGCCGCCTCCAAAGATTACTGAGTCAGAATAGGGAGTGAATTCAACAAACCAATCACTCCTATGAGTGAAATGTCGAGAGGCACCAGAATCGATGTACCAGGCAGAAGATTTCACATGATTTGCAGCTATGTTGGCCATAAAGGCATGGTAGATAGATTCTTTCTGCTCTGAGTGTTGGGCAGCATTGACGTGCTGTTTAATTGAGTCCGACTTCTAATGCTGCTGATACAGATGCTTATAATATGTGAATATTTCAAATGGCACAAACTTTGAGGTGAGAAAATGAAAGACCCAGAAAAATTGGAGTACCCAGAAAAGAGCTCGAAAAATCCAAAAATAAAATGTTGTCAAAATTCGGATCCGTTGGCTCAAAAATCGAGGCACAAAAAACGAGGCACCCACAAAAATCTGATGAAGACCCATTTGAGATTTCAAAAAACCCACCAAGAATATGTGATCAGAAAATTTTTCCGAAGTCAAAAAACTAGGGTTTTGAGCAGAATAACAATCGACGGCCAAAAAGGTCAAAAAGGCAGAAAAATGATGTTTGCAGGTAAAAAAAAAAACAAAACCCAGCAGCTAAAATGCGAGAAAAATATCCAACAGGGATAGACAGACCCGTTTTTGAAAAAAAAAACCAAAAAATCCCACTTTTTGAGATGTGGATGTAGACAGATTTGAAAAAACGACCTCCAGATTTGAAAAAACGCCCTTCAGATTTGTGATTTATAGACTAAGCCACGGGTTTCCAAGAACGCCAATAGCTGAAGACACAATTTTTCAGTCGATTTGCACAGAGGATTTAAACCTTAGCTCTGATACCATGTTACAAATGTAAATGGCGGAATACTTGAATGAATTAATCAGAGATCAAACTGATCTATATATACAAAGAGGAGAGTCGAATAGAATAGAAACATTCTATTCTAGACTACACCTAAATATTAGAAACATTCTAATATTTACAGAGATATAATAAGATAATAGTGAGCATTAAAAAGAAACATGAAGGTTATTTTAATAATTTGTGCATATTTTCTTGATTCATGTTATTATTGTGTGTTAAAAAATAGAGCATAGTGATTTAAGAAGCAATCGGAGCCAAAGCTTTGACTGGGAGCGGTTGTGGAAATATATAGCTAGAAGCTTTGTCTGTAGCTTATACTTCTTTCTTAATTCGCAAAATAGTTAAGTTATTATTATTACTTTTAGGAGTTTGTGTGCTAGTTGTAAAGCTTTTCCATATAGAAATACGACCGGACTTAGAGCCAAACAGGTACATTTTCAGCTAACCTTTGAGTTAGTGAAGGTTTATCGATATCACTGTTTCTAGCTATTGATATAAGTATAGTTAGAGATCCACCCTGCCCATTACTCACTCCACGAGTAAGTGGATTCTTTCTTGAAAGATAAGAAGAAAGGATATTGGTAACAGCCATTTTATAAAATCTCTCAACTTCTTGCTTACCTTTTATAAAATCTCTCGAATTCTTGCTTACCTTGAGTTGATCCAAGGAACAGTGAGAAGGGAGAGCCTTCCCTTTAAGGTAGAAGAGACTTTGTCTCACACGTTGTGGCTGGTCATCCTATTTTGCGACTGGATTTTTGCCCAAAACTGTCGGTTGCAAAATATCCACCCAACATTATCTAATCATTATTATTTTATTTTTTTTATTTTAGAATGGAGACATGATATAATACCAAGTCTGGTATAAGTAGAGCAAATTAAATTTCAACTATTAATAGAGAGTAGCATCTATCTTTTCTAAGCTACAAGTGATGACCAAGTCATCAACATATGCATTAAGAATACAAATATCCCCCCTTGATCCTTGAGGTAAAAATTTGGATCATACTGATGTCAACTAAAACAATGTAGCAAATGTTCATGAATTTTAACCAGGAGATAGACTTTTTGCATACCCTTTCTTCTTTACCAGGTGCAATATATCCTTTTCGTTGGTTCACAAGTGCTCTTCCTTAAGGTCTCCATTAAGAAAGGTGTTCTTCACATCCATTTGGTATAGGTTCCCTCCATGCTATGAAAATGATTTCTTGATCATTTCTAAGGGAGAAGTTTCTCCATAATCAATCCCTTCCTTGTGGGCATGACCTTAACCACAAGTCTAGCCTTATACTTATCTATAAAAAAACAAGTCTAGCCTTAAGACTTTAGACTTAGTGATCCTGAATGGGCCTTCCTGCTCTCTTGGCTCTAGTCTTTTCACCTGCTAGCCTCACTACAGCAGCATGAACATTGTTGACTATGTTCTTTCTGGTACTTCCTCATCCCCTCCATCAATCGCTTCACCATCTCTTGCCTCCACCAAGCAAATCAGTTCCTCCTTGGCTTTACCCTAAGGGTCTCCCCTCCCCCCACCCCTCCTCCCCCTCTCCCCGAACCAAGGTGACTCCCCCCACCCGTACCTCCTTTTGCTTCACTAAGTGTGATCATGACCTCTTTTACATCCACCTTAGATGGCACCTCCCCTAGAATTCCTTCACCAATTTCAGGGATCTTCCCTCCATTTTTGATTTTTTGGCAATCGCAATTTGGGAGTTTCTCCCCCTCTTCATTCCCCACCGCACCTCCTCCCTTTCTCATAGTCCCCAGCATAGGATCACTTGCCCCACGAATCAATGGTTTGACGAGGACTGTTGTAATACCCCCTCTAATAACGAAATTTAATGATTGATATCCATATTTGGAAAAACTGATTATTACTAATTAATCAATAAATCACCATATTTTAATTGAATAATATTATTAACAATTACATAGATAACATCATTAATATTTAAATAACCAAATATAATGAGGAAAATCCAAGTTAAACTAATTAATAAATTTACCAAGAAAGTTATGAACTAAGTAGATCAATAATAATAAAGATTGACATGTCAGTCCTCACATATCAAACCACATGGCCCTTGCACAGGAGTAGGGAAGATATATAGAACAGAAAGAAAAAGGAAAAAGAGATAACCGAAAAACAAGGAGAAAATAAAGGACAAAGTTTAATCAGCACAATCTTGGGAAATAGAAATAACTTCTGCCATTGTATTAATAAATTTCAGCACACATAATATTTAAAATGGTAAAGATATTACAGAAATCAGGTGGGAAGTATGGAGCATGTCAAATAAATTAATGTATCTTCTTTCTCATAGAAAGGTATGTAACTTAATATTTATTTGGCTTTATGCAACTCAAGTTTTTTTTTATGAATAAGAATATTTTGACTATAATAATTCATTTAATGTTTTAACCTTGATAAGTAATAAGTTCTTAGTTATAAAAAATATGAAATTAATTAAATGGATGATTGATAGAGGTAAATATACTCATTATTTCCTTTCACTTTTAGATATTTTTCTATGTAATTATAATAAAGATAATTAAAAATAATATAAGTCGATACTAGTTATATATATGGACTTATTATGTATACTAATTATATAATTCTATGAATAGAAAATTTGAAATTATATATATGTATATAAAAAATATATTTTAATCTCGTGTTGTATATGTATGAATATATATAATTTGTAATGCAAAGGAATTAGAGTGTTTATAGTCAATCCCTTTATTCTCTCGCTATAATCTTGGGAGTTGATAGTTGGTGTTGTGTAGGGAAAGGCAAAGTAAATCTAGAGAGTATACTGGTGTCAAGCACCCTACAATAAGTAAATCCACACTCTCCTTAGGATGAGTTTAGGAGGGAAGTAAGGAATAAAGGCTTAAACATACTAGCTCCGAAATACATTACAAAATATATTATTTCCTTAAATCAAATTAGTTGATCACAAAATGAGTGTTTAACATTGGCTAATAACATCCTTTGAGAAAGGGTCATTAGAATTGCAAATCCTTTCACTGTTCAATTCACTCAACCTTCTCCACTCCCCCCCCCCCCCATTTGTCCAATTGAGGCCCACTTACCATCCCTTTCTTCGGCATAAGAAGCGAACTTTCTTCATGATGCATTGTAGATCCATTTGTGCCTCTCTCCTATAGTCTTTGAAGCTCTTCTAGTGCACCATGTTCCCTCGCCACCTCCCCTCCCTCCACCCTAGATCACACCTCCACCCTCTATGATATCCCCGACAAGCAACCTCTCCACCTCACCCCCTACCACATCACCACCTCTTCACATTCTCCAATGTCAGTGAGGCTATTAGATGTATGAACACTAGCAGGACACCGGATAAGGAAGCATTCCAAGCGAAGCTCTTCAAGCTTTGTATTACTGTTTTGGGCTCCTTTCTCATAGTGGTCTTTAACAAAGTAGTTTGCATTGGTTTTTGTGACTATTGGTCGTCGCATATTATATATCCAATCCATAAGACCGGGTCAGTCTCAGACCCCGACAACTACAGGACCGTCGTGGTCAAGGATATGTGTACCAAACTTCACGCCATTGTGTTGAACACTATCTTATCCAAGGAGCTTGACTCGTGGCAATATCAGCCTAGGGGACAAGTTGGCTTTCATACAAATTTTCAGCCTATGGACCATATTTTAACTTTGCAGACTATCATTAAGGAGGTGTCACACTACTCAGTGGAAGTCTACAATTGCTTTATAAACTTCCACAAAGCCTTTGATTATGTTGCTTGAACAATTCTCTCCCAAAGGCTTAGGGACCTTGGGATTTCAAAGACCCACTTGACGACTATCGTGAGATTATATGAGAGCATGATGGACAGGATTCGGACTCCTCAAGGTTTTCAGATCCTATCCCGAGCATCACCAGGTGAAGCAAGAATATCCTCTCTCCCCTACTCTATAGTATTTATATTGATGATCTAGAGACTTTCCTCTGGGACTTCTCACTCCATGGTGATGCCTACTATTTACACTAGGGTTTGATCTCCATTTTACTGTTTGTTAACGATGTTCTTTTGGCTTCATCCCCAAATGGACTCCAGCAGCTTCTTGATGGATTGACCTCCTTTTGTGACTTGCAACAATTAGCTATAAACCTGGGCAAGACCCACGTGATGGCCTTCAATTGCCCAAACACCTCGCATCTCCATTTCCACTTTCAAGGTGCAGATCACATCCTCCTACACTTATCTAGAGGTTAAGTTCTCTAGTCCCCGTTTCAGTTTGAGACTTATCATGCATCCTTGGGTTAATAAGAGGCTCGGCTCCCTAGCTATTCTTGAGAGAGAGTGCTTCAAACATCACTTCCAGGATACCACGACCAAAATGTTCCTTTTGAACTCTTTAGTGAAGTTGACCGTCCTCTATAGCTCTATGGTGTGGGGGCCCTCTCTCTTGGACTCTGATTAGGCTTCGATTGAGAGAGTCCAGACCCTTCTTCGATGCATTATCAAATGTCATTGGCCCACCCCCCACAATATCATCTTGGTTGAGTTTTGGGCTCATCCTTTCAGGCTTGGGACCATCTTTGATTTGGTTTGGTTTCTCCACCAGCTCCAAAGCTTCACATACTCTACCGAGGGTTGTCACAAATATTCCTACTTGGCCTATTGCTCTTTTGAGGTGGTGGCGGGCTCCGATTCTACTAGCAGAGCTCCCTATTGGTTTGCCCGGGTTTTTGCTCTTCTTGGCTTGTTTTGGATTGTAATGAATCACCTTCCCTCCTTTTAGTTGTCCTTGGATGCCCCAGCTCATCTCCTTCCCTCTCAATAGGAATTGTATGAGCACGTCAGGCTCAACATCTACAGATAGTATATTATCACGACATGGAGTAACCCTTAAGGGGGCTCCACCAAAGGATGGCTTTCTATGTTGAGCAATACATGGATATCCAAGATGGGGTTATTGTATGCCCTTGGTACCTCACTCACCATTGGACTCATGCCCTTCCAATCTCATTGGGGCCTTTCAGAGTGGGCTTCCACGAGATATGTATACAGACCAACCGCCGGATCAACAAAGAGGATAGGATATGTTGCCTTCGTCCCCTTGGGGAGGCAAAATCTAAGACCCATTTTGTCTTTTGTCACCCCATTTAGTATGAGATTAGGGGTGGGCTCTACTGCTTGTTCAAAGAGTGCACGTCCATTTCTTCATTCTTCAAGTATACTTATCAGCAGTGTCTTGCACTTTATCTCCAAGAGATTATGCAACTTCATGATTCCACTTTGCAGCTTTAGCTTCCATTGAGATAAACTTCAGACCAGCTCATCACCTCTTTCTTCACACCTATGTCTCTTGCCCAGGGGACGAAGTAATTGCTCAGCCCTTCTTTTGAACATACTAGGTTTGTGAGACCTCGTAGAGACCCACCCAGAAGCATCAACATACCCCCAACGAAACCTTGAGACAGTTTGGGGAATGTCCTCAACCCAAACCATATCCTTCGTTGTTGGGCTAATTCTCGTCTATGAGGAGTATTTAGTCTTTCTTTGTTCTGTTTCCTTTCCTTTACTTTCCTACTTGTTCTTTGTGGGGATACCGTTTGGTGCTCCCGTTGCTGGTTGTAGTCTTGTACGTTTTTCAGTCCCTTAGACCCTTGTGGTCTCTTGTTGGACATAAATAAATTTATCTATCTTATCTTATCTACCCCATTATGGTCTTGAAGACCCATTTATGCCCACTAAATTTCTTTCTTTATGCCCACTAAATTTCTTTCTTTCTTCGTGGAAGATCAACAAGCTCCCAAGTCTTGTTTTTCTTCAAGGATTAATATCCTGCATCCATAGCTTCCTTCCAAGGCTTTGATTTTGGTGCTTCAACAATTAACTCAATTGTGCTAGATTCACCTTATTATAGATCATGCTTCAAGTCCTTAGTGCTAAAGTTGAAGTGTCTAAGGCACCATCTAGCTTAGCATCATGAATATTACTAGTACAACACATGGACATAGGTCATGTGATATTTGTGGAGGTTGAGTCAAATCGATTATCAACATATCCATTACTTTTCTCATCCCAGTTGAAGATAAGAGCACTATTAGAGAAAGTGAAGATGTGGAAGGTAAGCTTAAACTCAGACTTCTCATCAAATATAAAATCTTTGTTGATGTATATCTTCTTTGTGGTAGAAACCATAAGTTAATAGGTCTTGTACTCATTGCTATACCCAAGAATACATTTCATGAATTTCTCATCAAGATTCTCTCTTTTTCTTAATAACATGTAAATTTGTTAGGAAAACAAATACATAAGATGAGAGATGGGTGGATTAACTCTTTTCCACAACTCTTTCAATGTGATGCCACCAAGTGCTTGGGTTGGTGCACAATTCAAAAGATAACCATTATATGCACACCTTTAGCCCAAAATGCATAACAAAAATAGAAATCCTTCATCATGCTACATATCATCTCCATGATGATGCAATTATGTCATTCAAAAACTACATTTCGTTGAAGGGTATAAGTTGCAATCAATTGGCGATGGATTCCATTTTCCTTCAAGCAAGTGGAAAATTCTATGATAGTGAATTTCCCCCTTTCATTTGAGTAAAGCACAAAAATATGATGATACATCCCCTTATCCACGAGAATTCTAAACTCTTTTAAGTAGGAAAAAGATTCATCTTGTGTTAAATTCATGGAACTTCTGCAGATGTTTACATTCCTATAGATGATTCTATTTGGGCAGATTGCTAGAAGAGCAGACTTATAGATTTCAGTGTGTCTTCTAACCTTCAATCTAGCCCTCCCTTATACCTAACTCAAGGGGCATGTTCATTGAATGGATGGACATGTCCCTCTCTAGGTTGGCCTATTTAACAACATAATTGTTTCCTCAAGATTGAATGCGCATCTACAAGGAAAATGTCGATCTGTCTAGAGGGGACAATATGTTCTAGTGACCAATACTTAAGGGAACTCATGCATCCAGATCAGACTAATCTGAAAATAAGAACACTTGTCTTGTCAAAGTTACCAGGAATTAACACTCCCTCTTAACTTGATAAGATAAGTGATAGAAACATATCTAGCAACATCAATAGAGATGACTAAGCATAGATATACAGTCTATACCTTTCTGAATTTCAAGCATGATGTATCATTAGACAAATGATACCTAAAAACACATCATATTACAAATCTTGTAATATAAGTTATCAACAGAGCTTGTGATCAAATCACTAAGCATCGTTTGTAATACAAACTATCAAATCACCTAGGCTTGTAACACAGAGTGTTTGACAAGGCTTGTGATATGAAGTATTACCTGAATTTGTGATAACAATATTGCATAGAATGCAATACTCAGGATAAAGACTAGAGAATAATTAAATTCTCCCTTTACCCAAGTTGTGACGTCTGGAGTTCTAAAAAAATGTCACTGTCACAACATGATCTTGATTTCGTCCAAGATCTAGATTCTACCAGCAATCCATTACTAGAATGCCTTACACAGGATAAAATCCAGAGAATAATTAAATTCTTCCTTAATCCAAGTTGTGACTCATAGGCACACAACATTATCATGAATTAAGATCTGCCAATACACTAGATAAAATCTGGAGAATAATTAAATTCTTCCTTTATCCAAGCTGTGATTCATAGACATAGAAATGCCTTCATCGCAACATGATCTTAAATTCATCCAAATCTACCAGTAGTTCTCTACTGGTCAGAACATTATCTCAGAGATCGTCACCTCTTATAATGTCTTTATACAAGTGTTCATTATTTCAGAGATCGTCACCTCTTAAATAACAAACACAAATGGTGAAGCCCCATAACAATCAATATGCTGACAATAATATAAATTATCATAAAAACAATTCAATCATTCTTGGATCTTTCCTGAGATGATCACTCTCAAAGAGGTTTGATAAGAATACCTACTTTCTAATTTCCAGTACTTAAGGATAAAGTCTAGAGAATAATTAAATTCTCTCTTTATCCAAGTTGTGATTCATAGACATCGAAATGTCTCTTTCATTGCCAGTAGTCCTCTATTGATTTAAAACACCATACGATCATTTGCTATCACTGCAAATTCATGTTGGAAGATTGTTTTCTATTACTGCAAACTGATGCTGCAAGACTGTTTGCTGAGGAATGCTTCCACACCATGATGTTTATAAAGGTAGGCCCATCAAATGGTTGCTCACTTTAGATTTTCCAGACTCCTACTGGATATCAAATCTTTCGAGCTCCTTATTCAAGGTTGCTTTGATGAGATGTCAGACTCCCTCTGAATCCAAAAATTCTTTCCTACAAAAACATTCTTCAAAAAATCAAGGCATATACTCTTCTTATAAAAAAAATACACATGAAAGATATTATAGACATAAGGTAAAAGAACTCAAGTATAATAGATACTTATCTTTCCATCATAACCTTGATGAAAGCTTTTGTACTTTATGAGTATACACCAACTTGACATGGTACACTCAGTCTGAGTTTGTATGACCTAGATCCTGGGGAGTCAACTCGATCTTCTAGGTAGTCTCTCTGACATATAACCTTCTTATAAGATGATACTTATGATTCTCTACTACAAATTCTTTATTACTCGGGAATCAATAAAGCATGGTCTACTCCCTCTGAGTCAAGATTCACCATTGCAGATCATTTAGCTTCTCCTTCTGTCAGGAAGGCGTACCATGCTAATATCCATGATCTTAGTGTCACAACATGATGTCACTTTATTCCATCCTTTCTAAGAGAACCATAATCTGAATAGTCATAAGATTATATAAAATGCATCTTTTCTAAATCCACAATCATTAACACTCCCTCTTGGACTTGAGGGAAGATCAAAAATGCCTTGAGTAAAATGATTTGTAGTCTCATGATGTAATCTTTATCCATGTGCATCTCATCAGTGATTCTATCCACGAGTTATCTTCAATGATGAACTCCCTCTCAAACAAAATGATCGAGTTTGCCTAAGATGATAGAATCATTAGTTCTTATTCCAAGGTTCCCTTTTATAGTGGATCAAACTTATTCTGAATGGGAGTTTCCTTTCAGTAGAGCGGCATTCGGCTTACTCGCTGTAAATTCTCCAAATATCTCCATATCTTATGATTAAAAAAAATCGAACTCTCTCTGATTCTAAGTCTTGACGGGTGCCAAGAAAACTTTCTAACTTAATGCCATCTCCCCTTCTGGAAGAACACATAAGCAATTACCAGGAACTGACAAACAATTCCATATACTACTGATCATAGAATGGAATTCATCAATCAACCTGGTACGTCAATTAATCATTTGCATTACCACTTATCCTCTTAATTTGGTTATGTTTTGTTGGTTTTTCTATGGGTGTCGATTAAATGAGACCATTCCCACAAGTCTCACCATTTCACATATCAAAAGTGGTTCTCCTCTTTGCTAGTTTAGCCCGACATATAGCATTCAATATTTTCCTTAATGGAAATGCCATGTCAGATGTTTGCCACATACGTTGCTAACTGGGAGTAGTTTTTCCTTGATTTGTTCGCAGTCTGATATTATCTCCTCATATCATAGTCTTGATCCCAAGAATAAAGCGCAATCGATCCAATTCTTTAGAAATAGCATTGCAGACTTTGATCCACACGACATTGCCATTGCTAAATTGCTATGCCCCACTAATTTGATCTATTTTTGTATTCCTTGTCATGGTATCCACGTGGGATTCAAGCGCTTTATACATGACGACACTTTCTTGTCCATGTGTCAATTCGACCATCTAACATTTGGGAAGTTTGGTGTCATCCAACCTATATTCTAAACAAAAATTG
This sequence comes from Cupressus sempervirens, assembly GCA_028749045.1. Classification (NCBI taxonomy): domain Eukaryota; kingdom Viridiplantae; phylum Streptophyta; class Pinopsida; order Cupressales; family Cupressaceae; genus Cupressus; species Cupressus sempervirens. The sequence continues at coordinate 384,004,231 of CM053785.1, forward strand.
ATGATCTCTCACATTAAAGTAATCGCAGATTTGTAAGGAGGTGACTTTCCTTAATATAATTGCCACCCTTGAGAAAATCGTTACAGGACAAGTTAATATGAGTCATCTCTTGTTCTCTGTTTTCATTTGATGTGTTAGAGCAGGAGTGTAGAAGTGTTGATTAAATTTGGCAGATAATCACTACATATTCCATGTTTTCATATCCCAATGCTCCTTCCTTACGAAAGGCATGACCATTCATATCCTCTAACGGTGGCCTTCTATGCACGCAGATGTGAATTCAAGAATAATTTGTCCAGACTGGCAAGCACATAACCATTTCTGATCATAACCATCTCCGATTAATAACCTTTTTTTTATGTATATCTCCCTATATTCCTTTCTTTCATTTGCAATTTTCAATCTTGACTCCTCAAACATATTCCATTATTACATAGCTTATGGTGATGGATCTGTATTCCAAACATAGCCACAGTTCCAAACAACTCCACCCACATGCCTCAATAATACTAACGCTGGTATTAGATAATGCTCACGCTAGAACCAGGATGCCCACTGGCGCTGCTATGAATGTACTTGCACCCAATTCAACCTAGAATGTCAAGAAAGATCAGCAAACAAAATGAAGTCCGCCTCAATACGATCTAGAGGTTCTTGATTATCTGTGTAATGTTGCACGATTTCCAGCAGGAGTCTATCATTTACTTCCCATGCCAATGCACAAACAACTATTCTCTTTAAATGTAGGTCTATAGTGATTGCGCTTCTTAATACCAGGCAATCACAGGTTCAAATAACAAAGCTAGATGACACTAGTAACGATGTTTCAGGCAAACAACTAGCTATCGTATTGAAGGAACACACTGCAGGTCATAATGGCCAGTTATAACCCCAAATCACAGTCCTGTTAGCAGGGTTTAACTGCCGTCCAATCCTCCAACAATGCAACGTCTAAGAAGCCAGGTAAATCACATCCAGATATAGGGTCTTTGCATGCTGAAAACAATATTACTTACGCATCTTTCTCAGGGATTTGCAATGCCTGAAATCTACAATGATGACCGCCCAACTTTGAAAGATAATTATTATCAATCTACAGCTCAGAATATCATTGTAGTCCCACACAATGACAATCTCTTGAATTGCCAAATTCTTCATCAAGCAATAGCTTCTCATCCATAGTAGAAACACTACAAATAGTCACAACAATCTTTAGAAACCTCAAATTAAACCCAATGAATTTGAATGGATCTACCTTCAAGCGGTTAAGCTTCCCACAAAGGAACTAGCTCTGATACCATGTTAAATTCATGGAATTTCTACAGATGTTTACATTCCTATAGATGATTCTATTTGGGCAGATTGCTAGAAGAGCAGACTTATAGATTTTGATGTGTCTTCTAATCTGCAATCTAGCCCTCCCTTATACCTAACTCAAGGGGCATGTTCATTGAATGGATATGTCCCTCTCTAGGTTGGCTTATTTAACAACATAATTGTCTCCTCAAGATTGAATGCGCATCTACAAGGAAAATGTTGATCTGTCTAGAGGGGACAATATGTTCTAGTGACCAATACTTAAGGGAACTCATGCATCCAGATCAGACTGATTTGAAAATCAAAACACTTGTCTTGTCAAAATTACAAGGAATTAACATCTTGGGTCTACAAGCAATAGAACCATATTTTTCTTGTTTGATCATCAACAAAAAGATGAAAGTACCTAAAACCATTGCAACTATGTGCCACAAATTTTCACAAGATGAAATGCAGCAGTAGCAAAGGCTAACTTGCACGATGCTAGTATTGAAGGGTGATCAATGTTTTTTTTCTAGCAACACAATTGGAACAACTAGCACTCATCTTTTTAAATGAAATCCTTTGACGACTCTACACTACTAAGAGTAAGAAAATAACTAGTGCTTCAATGACCAATTGGGGATGTCATAACATTGCGAGACCATAACTCCAAGCCACCAAGGCTTGAATATAGTTGATGGTATCCAGCCTAAATATTTTACTAATTTCATAAGCGCTTGCAACAATCCTTGAGCTTCTAGATTTATCATGAATGAAGCATGCCCTTTTCTCATCACTTTTATTGAACACAATCCTTAAGCTGTGGTTGAATAATTGATTGACATATAGGAAATTTTTGGAATGTCCTAGCACATATAGGACCTTAGTGAGCCTACAAATGATTTCTGCCAAATTGCAAGGAGATTTCACCAATACCTTGGAAGTTATAGGTGTTATCATTTCCAAGAGAAACTTTAGCATGTTGACATTTCAATGTGAGAAACTACTCCTTTTCTCCAACCATCTTCTTCAGCACCTGAGGTTACATACCAAACTGAATTTAATTAGGAACTATATTCAAAAATGATGGTAGAAAACATAGCAAGCTTATCGAGATTCATCGTCTTGAGCAAGATTGTCATATTGCTATTGTTTATTCTTTTGATCCCATCGTGCATTGTCACTTTGAAAGGTTTCTTTTGATGCATTTGATTGTTGGATGATCCTTTTCCCAAAGTGATGTATCAAAAATTTCTAACATTGTGTTGAATCCTCCCACAAATTAGACACTTCTAAGATTGAACGTAATTATCAGTTTTGGGAATTCTATAATGCAGCTTCTCAAGCCTCTTGCTTTTATAGTCTGTAGTCATTTAAAGTTCCTCCTCACTATATTTATGAGTTATACACTCTTCTTTTCGAAGTAGATTTGCTATTTTCTCAAGATTGGGTTTTTGTTCCAAGACATTTAATGTTGTCACAAATACTTTGTATTTTGAGGGAAAAGCTCATAAAATAATGGATACCAAGGTACTATCCTCAATTGTTCCATGCAAGGCTTCAACTCAACAATCCTTTCGAAAAAGGATTCCAATTGTTCTCCACTCTTCATCTTCAAGCTATGTAGTTGACTCTAGAAATTGAAGATTGATTTTGATTTTTCACCTCATACACTATCCTAAGTTGGCCCAGTACATCTTTGACTATGGACAAGTCCTTTAAAGGATTAAACTTCATCAAACACAGTAAAAATGATGATCAATTTTGCCTTCCTATTGGCTTGATCACATTTCTTTTGTTTATCAGCCACTGACAGTGTTACCAGGAGATGGGGAGACTTGGAGATCTCTGGCACAGGTACTGGTACTGGTATTGGTACCCATACGGCTATTTTTCAAAAATAGGATACAGGGGGGTACTTGGAGACAAGATTTCATTTTTTATATAATTTAATAATTCCTAAGAAATACCATAGATTCATAACATAGTGCTTTGAAAACAAGAACAATGAAAAATTATAAATATAAACATTGAACCTTAAAAGCTAAAGAGTCTAATACTAAATACAAAATAGTAAAACAGTAAAAGTAAATACTAATAGTAATGTCATATTAGTATGAAGTCAAATAATTCAAAATTCACATAACATATCTCATAATTGTTTCTGATTTTTGAATATCTCATATGATCATCATCATATCAGATTAATAATTGTTAAGATTGTCATTACATATTCAAATTTGAAATTCAAATATATATAGTTTGATACTAAATTGTTGATATGCAATAATGCAATTAGAAAACTTAGAACTATAAACAAAATTCAGAAATATATCTACTATCTAGTATGATGATGATCCTATCATCTACTCCACAAGGTTGTGATCACCTATCTCAAGGTCTTCAACTATCATGTTGTCTAGAAAATCATCTCTCCAACTCAGGTTCCTCTGATGGCAATACAATTAGGGGCAGTTCATTGGGGCCATCTAGTTCAACTGTTTCTTCCACCATGGTTGCAGCATCTCCATCATGTGCAATTTGGTCCCATTTTGTTTAAGGACACTCCATATATGCAGGATCAACATGAGAGAGAAGGCAAGTGTGCTATGAATGTACACCAAGTTCTCAGCTTTCTTTGACCCCAGTCAATTCCTCTTCAATGAATGAATAAAACCATAAATTACTCCAATTCCTCTTTGATTTCTAATGATTGTTGGTGGGGTCGGAATAAAAATGAAAAATGTTTGTAATGTTTTTTAAGTTATTAGATAGAATGACTTGAATGATTAATTCCTTTAAATTGTCATTTGTTTTACATTAAAATGAGGGCTAAAATACATAAAATAATTCAAAATTATATTTTAAATTTATTTTTTTAATCAGAGACATCGGGGAGACTTCACTTTTTGAATTCAGAGACTCAGAATGTTTAGTAGACTTTTCCATGGAGTCTTCAACCTTTTTTGAGGCCTCTGGAGACACAAAAAGTCTCTAAGACGTGTCTTCGTCTCCAAGGGGGACGCAACTCCCGGTTACATGGGCCACTGACATGTCGTTTAGTGGTACCATCAACCACATTCCAAATTTCTTCAAACTCAAGTTTTACTTTGGTTTTCCATGCATGGTAATTATTCTCACATAGCAATTGTGAATCTAGAAGGAACTTCGAAGAACTAGTTTCCATCATATAAGCAAGATATCGATGTTATAAATCCTTTTTCTCATCACTCATATCAATGTTTTACCTTAGAGGAGAATTAAGAATAAAGGTGACACTCATATAAATATAACTAAGTTAATAAAAAATAACGCAACACTTGACTACCTTATTTTTGGAGATTTGCTAGGCAACAACAATTATGTTTCCATCACTACTAGAGCAGAGTTGTTGTATCCCTATGGGATACATGGTGCAGGACTACCTAGGCTAACTCCACCTAGTGGACAAGGAAGTGGGTATGCTGAAGACTTTGCACATTCCATGAGGGAGATCCATGAAACAGTGAGGAAGACTCTAACTGAAAACAATGAGAAACTTAAGCACAGAGTGGATGACAGTAAGAGGGAAATACAGTTCAAGGTTGGGGACCTTGTGATGGTCCATTTATAGAAAGCAAGGTTGCAAAAGGGAGTCCCTCACAAACTTCAAATGAGGAGGTTGGAAGCATGCAAGATTCTGGCCAAATATGGCAACAATGCCTACAAGGTAGAGCTTCCTAAGGAAGTTGGCTTGTTACCTATCTTCAATGTGGCAGATCTGATTATGTATAAAGGTCCAGTTCCAAATGCTGATCAGAGACTTAAAGAAGTTACCCAAGCAGTTGAAGACTTGAATTTGACTCCTCCACCACCTAAGAGAGCAAACAAGGTCCTTGACTCAAGACCTTACAAGCAGACTAGGACAAAGACCTACTTGGATATCTTGTCAAGTGGCATGGCCAAGCAGATGCAGAGGCTACTTGGATCAAGGAAGCAAACTTCAAGAAGTTGGGCATTGACTCCAGCTTGCTCAATCCAAGGGTGGATTAAACCTTTTTGTTTTCAAGGGAGTATGGTGCAAGAGCACCTAGGCTAACTCCTAGTCCTGACTCTTTTTGGCTTGTACTGACCCTAGCCAAGTCAGTTAGGTGTGTTTGTGTTTGGACCTTAGAAGGTCATGGTTGGGTTTGTTCCTAGGTGGATTTAACTAGGTTATCAATCAACTCTAGTTGGTTTGAATTTTCTTGCTTTAGGTTGCTTGTGTTTTAGTGTTAGGAAGCTAACCTAGGGTTATGGGCTTATACCCTAGCAACCTGAGAAAGGTATAGTTTTAAGTTATCTTGTTCTCTATGATGATTTATACATCTTTGTGCATAGGTTAAAGGCTATACCCAAGTCATTTGGAAAAAGTTAGGGGAAGATGTCAAAAAGATGTCAAATAGGCCAGAATGGCTAAAATCATGTAAATTGATGTCCTGAAGACTAAAGCATGCCTAGACATCATTACTAGATCATAATGGGCAGGTTTGGAAGTTCCCAAGTGAAAGAAGTCGAAGTTGCTCAAAATTGCAAAAAGTTGTAAAAGTTGTCAACAATTTTGAAAAATTACTTGACAACTTTTTGACAAAAAAGTTGCATAACGCAAAAAAGAGGTTAGTGGTTATTCTAACTTTCTGCAACCTCTTGAGGAACTTATAAAACCACGAAGTAAATCCATCCCAAGGGTTGGAGGTTGTAATAAGCAGAATTTTATAAGTGGATCCACGAAATACAGTCCAGATTTTGACAGTTTTTAAGTTTCTTGGCTGTGCGTAAAGACTAATGGGTTGAAAGACCAATTTTTATGTTGGATTCTTATTGCTCATGTCATTACAGTACTTTTCATTTTAGATTGCAACTTGTTTAGAGTTCATTTGTGTGTAGTTAGGAAATGATTTGTACATCGACTGTTTACTGTTCTTGCATTGGCAGTATTTGGGAAAATGGCTCCTCCGTGAATCCTCGTCGTAAAATCATCATGGTTTTTGGGGACATGGAAGAGGAGCCCTTGTACATTGTACATAGCAATGGAGAAGCCTGGAAAGGCATGGCAGTTGTTTTTAATGAGATGCCCTAGACGAGCCTTTAGTGCGTGGCCAGGTGATCACAGAGCTAACAAGTGGGTGTGAGCAGGTTGAATGTATCAGTTGGTTCAATCTTTAGTATGAACCCCTCACTCCTGGTAGAAGGTGGAAAGGTCAAGTTTGGTGAAAATGGAAGACTGGGAGGCTTGTTTAAGTGACCCATTGGAAAAAGCAAGTAGAAAATACATTGGTGTAATTGGATAGGAAGGTGTAGGGGATAAAATAGCAATCCTCTAAGAGTAGGGTGATAAAGGGGAACCCTAATAGGCTAGAAGAGAAGCCTAGGAGGTCCTTATTGAAGATAAGAACTAGTTGGAAGCAATTCTATTACATCAATACATTACCCCACTCGTAGACTAAAAATACTCTTTTATTGTGGACTTGACAAAATAGACCTTGATTGAATAAAATTTAAACAATATTCAAACATTTATGCAAAAGAATTATCAATGATGAAATGAAATTCGGCAATCATATCCACGCAAGAAAACCTCAATAGTTTTAAGCCTATAGATGCCCTCCTCTTGAAATTTTTGTAGACATTCTCAAAGCCCTCAAAGCGAAAATTCAATAACAAGTGTGGGTGTGGATTCAAACTCGGGGCTTGCACGCGAGCGGTAATGGAGAACAAGGAGATGTATGATCAAGCCATTAAAATATTAATGGTATCTCATTTTCCAATTACTTTAACCAAGCAATTTGCTTTCTCGCATGTGGCTTGTCCTGAGAAAGTAAAAATCACAACTGATTGTATGTGAAAACTTGAAAACTCTTCATGAAACTCTAGCATAAACATTTTCAGAAAGAAAAAAAAAACCACTTGCTTGGCAGTTTGGAGCATCTACCAGTGGATGTAAGAACAAAATTCTAAGAGCTAAGGAGGGAAAGAATGCTGAAACGCCAAAGGAAGCCCTCAAATGCCACCAAGTTCTCTTGGCAAAGAAAGGCATTGGAGAAATTCACTTCCACCAGCCAATCTAACCTCTATACTATATCCTGTGATTTCAAATGTTACAGCAGCTTTAACCTCTTCTTTCTTCCATTACCTATTTTATCTACATTCTGGTATCCTTGATTGTGGCTCCTTCAAAACGTGTAATTTTTATTACAATGAATATATTTATACATGTAAAATAAGCATGAACCTAGAGCTCATAAGTTCCATAAAAATGTAACACAAACATTAACGGGAATAACAAATCTAAAACAAACTAGCTACAGGAAACTAATGATAGAATAATCCAAAAAATGGGACTACAAGAAACATAAAACATTTTTATGTATCTCAGTACATGGAAGGTTTCAAATTGTGCGATTGAATTATAAATTCTGCTGTAATAATGTAATCTTTGAGGCAGTCCTGCACTAAAACTTTTGGCAAGTTTTATTCATCGGAATCCAAGTCAGTGTCATTACAGGTATTGTTAAAAGGATATATGGGTCACTCTTGCAACCTATCCAAAGCAGAGAATGAGGATGACAATTACAGTGGCAGAGACTCCAACAAATTACGGAATGTTATTAAATCACAGCTTTTGCAAGAATTTAGGGGGATAAATTCATCTAGATTGGTCTTTAGTTACAATCCTTGTCAAAGGAAAGAACATCTTGGTGTAACATGCACAAAAATTGAAGTTTATAGAGGAGAAACCAAACGATCCTAGGACCACCATATCATATTCAGAAACAAGCCTGCGAACTTACAAGATGATATCAACAAAAGAGGTGAACAATAAGGAAATGCATTGTTCCAAAACAAGTTCAGAAAGAAGAAGAAAAGATATTGGACGCTACCAAATTGATTGCAATTGTTCAACTACAATTTACTCATTTCTCTTGAAGGTGAGTTACATCCTTTTGGTTATCATTTGCATCTTGAGTGCAAAAACTACAAGAAGATATGAAGCATTACTCCTTGGACTTTAGAATGCTAGAGATACGAGCATTCAATTGTTGAGGCTAATGGGAGATCCTAAATTTATTGTAAATCTAAAATGGTATTTCCAAACATAGCGCTGGGATAAATTGAGTTGCGGATGTTCTAGCCATTTTGCATCCTTCTTCATTCTGCCTCCAAAGTTGTACCCATAGTTTGCCGATTCAAACTCGGAGAGTACTCGACAAGCCCAAAAATTCAAAATTTTGGCAACTTAGAAAATGCTAAAAACTAAACCTTCTTAAAAAACATACTTTTTTTGCAAAATTCAATTACAAAATTTATTAAAGTAAAAATTAACATCTCAAAAGAGAAAACACAGAGTTTCATAACCAAAAGAACATGTGAAACACTTGTTTTGTTTTACATGTGTTGGCACTTTTAAAAACCCATGATCTTCATGTGTCTATAAAAACTCACAAGTTAAAACTTGCTGAGCAAAAAGAACAGAGTACTCGCAGAGTTTTCAAACTATGGTTGTACCCACATAAAACTCAGTGTTCATACTACTTTGTGTTTGTTTTGCTGTAAATTATTTATTATTTGCATGTCACTTGCAATCAGCTATATTTTTCTTCCATCAAGTTGCAAAGTTGTCATGTCATGGTCATGTTTTTCAACCAACAATTCTTGCAAGATGATCCAGGTGTCAGCTGTTCCAAGATGAAATAATAAGCTACCAGGGTGGCAATTGTTCCAATGTTACTGTACCCTAACTTTCATTAAAAAATCATCATCTACAGTTATGTCATAACACACTTTATTTCAGATAACTACAAAAAGTGAAGAGATATTATTAATAGTTACTTGTGTTTCTGGATTTGATTGTGTATAAGTTTTTACACCAATGTTTTGGATCTTTCATGCTCTTTATGCTCTCTTTCACCCTGATGATGGATCATGGTGTCTGACCTGAATCGTTGGTGCAAAAACTCATACACAATCAAATCCAAAAACGTGAGTAACTACTTTATGGATTGACGAAATCTGATGGAGTTAATGTTATTAATTTTCTGAATTATAGTTGCAAAGATCATGAATTTAAATGCTTGAGGCTTGACGAGCATGATATGCAGTAGTGAGAGCCATTAGAAACTTTGACTTCTATATTTTAAATATCGCACGAATAGGATGCTTCAAAATTCATTAGTCAAAACAATTTAAACATAGCAAAAGTTAGGATCTAAACAAGGAAATTGTATCACTAAGGTGCAATAATATGGTTTAGAAGTTGCAACAACGAAGCTTGTTCAAAGTAGAGGATTTTTTAAGCTGATAATTGATATGAAGATAAACGAGATGACAAAGAACCACTGCTGTTTATTTATTGATTCACATTTCAAATGATAAATAGTACGTTGCTATTGCTTCCTACCAAGCTTACAAAGATTGTCCAAAATTCCAAATCATATAAATAACAAGCGCAAAAGAGTCTAGAAGTTAAGGGCACTCTACTATGTTGTATGGAAAGACATTCTGTATAAATGAAAGTCAACTGGTACATTTCTTAGATGTGTGAATAAAGAGCAAAAATCAAATGTGCTAGAAGCTTTTCACAATAAGGCTTGTGATGGTCAGTTTTATTCAAGGATAAAAGCATTTAAGGTGTTGAGATTACACTTCAACAAACCTACAGTGTTCAAAAATTGCTCATGATTGTGTTCATAAGTACCAAGCATGTCAAAAATATGTTAGGAAGTTGATGCTTGCAGCAGCTCCTCTCAAGTCTGTAATTATCGAAGCCCCCTTTCAGTAAAGAAGATTGGATTTCATTGGACCACTCAATCCAAATTGAAGCAAAGGCATGTATATGTCATGATGAATGTGTCGAAACTGATGTTCCACTTACTGGTGTAAAAATGGCAGAATTTGATACAAACAATGTTGTAAATGATGTTTTGAACGGCTTTTAAGTGCATAAAAACAAGGTTGTTTATCCAATTACGAACTTGTTTGCGAAGCGGGGACTAAAGAGTATTACTGAACTATGCAATATAAAAGATAGCTGTTATATGTAGTTTAGCTTGGTGCTGAAGCTTGGAGAATATACCTAATTCAAATTTCAAAAAGCCTAAAAAAGAGAACGAAAAAACTATTCTCACAGTTTTCTGTAATATGAACAAAGTCTAGCCTTTATAGTATTAGACAAGTGAGGGTTAAAGATAGCCATTGCAGCTGTAAACAACACTAGCATGGAGGAAACTGCAACCACCATGAATTAGTTTCTTCACTGGACATTTAGACAATTCAACAGTAATTAGCAGGCAACTTCAACCAGAAGTGGAACAATGTAAATGACGGTGTTCGAAAACTTACAGGAATGTGGAAGAACTAGGTGAGGCAGGGAAGCCATGACCCAGATGATTGTATGCCTTATCTTCCTCTCCGCATTTCAAATTTACCAACACGGTGATAGGACTATGCAAAATTATACATACTAAGAGTCCTAAAATCGGTCTCCATTTGGTCTTTAGTTATTACACTTACCTTCCTCTCCGCATTTCAAATTTACCAACACGGTGATAGGACCATGCAAAATTATACATACAAAGAGTCCTAAAATCGATCTCCATTTGGTCTTTAGTTATTACATTTACTATTATTTCACATTTACTATTATTTCACATTTGGTTTATATAGTGAAAACGAAAAGATAACAATAATATTAACAAGAGTTTTGTAGAGCTAAAGTCCTGTCTAATGTCAAAAAACAAGGTTACGAAGCATGCTAAATGTTGTAGCATGTGTGTAATTTGTGCATCATCATTCATTGTATAGATCAACCAGTTGTTACAAGTATAAAATTTGTCAAGGGTCATTCAATTATGTAATATATATATAGGGTAAAATAATTGTGTAGAGTGCTATGAATGATGAATGAATGAATGAAACAAGATTTTGTTATTCCTCTTAGTAAGCACGTGGGCCTTTTTCTTTAACAACTACTAAGGAGACAAAGAAAGAAACATAAATAGAAAGACTGACATAGAAAAAATTTAGTGTGCACGAAAGAAGTTGTTTATGTTTGCTAGTTGGAGATAACAATAAAAGAAATTCAGAATCTATGTCTATCTTATTGTGTAACAAGAATTTATTAATTCTTATATAATTTCAAAGGAAGAATCTAAAATTTAAGAGTATTCAATGTGAAGTTTGTACTTGCAAGCTTCTTGAGTAGCTTAAACATACACATTACTAATTATAATTTCAATATTAAAAAAATTAATATTAAATTATTTTCAAACTTTTGTAAACAAAATATCAGTATTTTTTTTATGTTCGAAGTTTTAAGACAACAAATTATTAGGAACAATTTATGTTGAGTAAATATTATGACAAATTGAACTTGTACTTTAATGAACGAAAGAAATGTGAAACAAATTGATCCTCCTAAACAATTGGCCCTATAAAATATTTTCATTGGTGTAAAAAAGGTGAAATAAATTGGTCCTCCTAAAAAATTGGTCCTATAAAATATTTTCACTTTGTGTAAAATAAAAATAAAGGAATGCAATAGAGAAGTACAATAATCGTATTTTCAAAATTAAAAAATCAATTAAGCCACTAGCTAAAATAGGGATTACCAATCACAAATCAAGAAATAGAAAATATATTAATACAATAAAATTATTAGAAACCATAGATTAAAAAAAAGTATATTATTTTCAAACAAGAATGGTGTGAAAACATATTATTTTCAAAAAAGATCATATCTTTTAATGTTTTAATGGTAATCCTTAATGTTGTCATTCTTTTACATAATGTTGCTCTTTTATCCTTTCCTCAAGCAAAGAGTGGTTTTAGCGAATAAAGTAAAAAAGAAGGTGTTAATATGGAGAAGAATAAAATAAAATAAAACAAAAGAGTTTTATAAAACCCAAAAAAAAGCACGGTGCAATTTCAAAATACCACGAAAGCTGCCAAAGTAGGAAACACGTGGGCCGAATTAAAATAAACGAAAAAATGCCAAACCAACGAAAATTGGGAAAACATAAATAGTCGTCAGAATTTCGTGAGGGAGGGTACTTATTTAGCAAATTGCCTTAGATGTGTGCTTATTGGAAAAATGTTTTTTTCTGAATGAAAAAAAAATTAAAACCCTAGCAAAAATATTAATAGCCAATCAAAAAAACGAAATAATCTTCCAATAAATAAAAATGAAAATATAAGTACTATTAACCATAGCAAACTTTAGGAAAATGTTTTATACTACACAAATTTCAAAGGAAACTAATGCGTATAACTTCAACGAAAACAATAGTTCCCGCCTATATATAGGCAAGACTAATAATAATAATAATAACTAACAATGGCACCTTAAGGTGCAATAGGTATGCCGAAAAGACATTTAAGGTTAATTAGGGTTAAAAGTTTGTTCTAACTTATTTTTCATATCTTTGTGGAACTAATAAGGCCAGTAGGCAAACTATTTAGTCAATAATATTTGTAAACTAATAAATTAGACACAAGTGTAAATCTAACATGAAAGCTAACCTAGACTCTTACCCTAAACAAAATCCTAACTATAATACTGACCATTATGTAACCCCCTACCTTAACCATAATTGTAACCCCAAACTCTAAAATCCTAGTCACAACTCTAATCCAAACTTAATTCTAACCATAATCATAATTATCATTATTAACCATAATCCCAACCCTAATAATATGAAAAGAATGAGGTAAGCCTCAACTAATAATGATTGTATCTATACTACTAATCATAAACTCTAAACCTAATCAAAACATGTATTCCAACCACTATATCATGATACTAACAAGTCATATGAAACATTCTAATACAAACCATAACTCTAAAATGGATCATGGTCTACTCTAAAATGGATCATGGAGTACAATCTCAAATGTTGATTAAGAAAATGATCCACAATAATTAAACAAGAGAAAGGCCAATAGAAAATTCAATATATGAAAAAATAAATTAAAATACTAAATAAAATAATATTTTGACCATATAGTTTTTTATCATATCCAACTTTCATGTTTATAATGTACATATTATTGATTTTTTTTTTTAAATTAAGATAATTTTTAAAATAAAATATTTATAATAATAATTTATTTTAAAATATTAACAATCATAATAAAAAATATTATGTAAATCAACAATTTTTTTCATATTTTCTAAAAACGTAATTAAAGATTAAAATTTAAAATCAATCTTTCTTGAAACAAAATAATGAAGATATCAGTTTTTAATAATTGAAATTATTTAATTTAAAGTAAAATATTTAAAATATTATTCAATTATTTATAAAATTTTATAGTTTGAAAATTTGAAAATTATTTTTAAAATTTTATTTAAATTTATTTTATTTCAATATATTTTAATATCATTCTATTTTTTAAATATATTCATTTCTCCTACTCATATTTTTATAAATTAATAAATAATAATATAAAATATATCAAAAAAAAATTTGAGGAACACTTCTCACGAAGTATGTAAAAAAATAAAGGGAGTAAAATATGTGGTGAGTGCCAAAAAAAACAAATAAACAAATAAACTAAGATGATAATAATGGACACTATTTATACTCTTCCAATACAAAGCGAGAATGAGAAAATGGAAAAGAAATACTAATTAAAAAAAAGATTGGCCAAAAATAATAAAATTTGTTTACATTTGCTTGGATGTGAAACAACACTTGCCAAAATTGAGATAAATGAATTGACGTGTAGGAAAAAAAGGCCCCTAACAAAAAGAAATCTAATAGTTATGGGCTATGACGTGTTGAACAATTAGTTGCAAACAATGGATGGACTGGATATATTTGATTGTCTTGCATTGAGCTCCTTCGTTTTGAACCGTCAATTTCACATTTGAAGTTGGACAACCTCAGTATAGGTACGCCTTCAACATAATAAAAAAGGTAAGTTAAGGTAAGAGGTACACCTACGAGAAAGGGTGAGTGGTAGAAGGCACACCCTCAAAATTGATATAAGGTAAAGTTCAAATAATAACATGAAGCCTTATCAAGCTAAGGTCAGACAATAATGATTAGGAAAATTCATAAATGATAGAGAGTTGTATCATCAAGGGAGATCATGATCATCTAGTTTATGTTAATATTAATGGAGATGACCATTAACAATGAGGCTTCAGTAAAACACCTTCTTCTTCTAGATCATCTACATATTATTGGAGCAAACAAGAGAAATTTTGAGATCTAAACAATGAAATTTGTCAAAAGTGTCACATTTATGTAATGAGCTTGATGGTGAGGAAGAAGGTTGAGATCATCCATGGGAAGCATGATCCATAGCTTGTCTAGAAGGTGGTTGAGAGTCATGTAATTGGGAGTCATGATCTCTTCTAGCAAGTTGACTACATCCACTTCTATATCCATGTAGAGGAAAGTGACCGTAATGGGAAGCAAAGGGAAATGAGACTCTAATAATAAGTTAGATTTATAGGGCTTGAAGAAGTTGTGTATGCAAGTCCAAGCTTTCTAGGCTCTAGGATAGAACAAGATAGGTGCTTACAAGTCTTAAAAAATTTATTATTTTTAAAAGCATCATAAGAAAAGGGAAATAGGTAAAAGTGGGATGGAATTGTTCCAAGGCTTTTTAGACCTCATGCACAAATACTACTATTTTCCCTGACAATGAATTACTATATCTTCTCATATTTATGGAAAGTTTATTTCTTTCTCACCTTGGGATAAATGCAGTTTTATTGTTATGCTTCTCGAGAAGATTATGTATGTAAGTTTTTTAGCATCAACATTTTGAATTATACTCAATGATCCATCATCAAGATGAGAGAGATCCAGCATGCCAAAAAAAATAGGAAGCAACTCAAGACTCAATAAAAGAAGAGAGAGGACAAAGAGAGGAGATACGCAACCCAAAAGAAATAAATAAAGAAAAGAAAACAAGAAATTCAAAAGAAAGAATAATAAGAGAAGAGAAGAACACAAAAAACTAAAGGATATACAAATGATGATAATAACATTAAAAGACACCAAAATACTTAAATAAAAGAAAAAATGTAAATAATATATGAATATATGAGAGAGAGAGAGAGAGAGAGAGAGAGAGAGAGAGAGAGAGAGAGAGAGAGAGTGTGTGTGTGTGTGTGTGCGCACGAGCACGCATGTGTTTGTGTGTGCATGTGTAATTGTGTCTGTATACATACTTATTTGTATAGTTTTAGTTTTACTTTTGTTCTTGTTTATCTTTTTTGTTTTGTATACTTTGTATTTGTTGTCTTCTAATTATTGTTTTTATAATTTCTTTCTTTTAATTGTGTGTATGCAATTTGGTGGACACTTTCCTAATGTATGGGCAATGTTTCACTTCATAAATATTAAGTTGGTTTTCTCTATAAGTAAAACTATGTTGATTTGTGTGCAATATTGTTGTTTGTGTTAGTATATGGTCTATTCATCTGATTGTGTTGATTTGATTTATGACTTATTGGTCCATACATGCTTTGGAGGAAGATTTAAGAGGTATTGTTGTAGTATGTTGTACTTTGAATGGACTTATATGCAGCAAGCATTATTTATGTATTGATCGGTTGATGTGTTTCTATGCTTTTCTATATTTCATGTTCAATTCCAACTTTGGAGAGTGTTTCTGGTTCTTGAGCTTTGACTAAATATTTTATAAGAGGTGTGTTATGATTTAATTGGGTTACTTTTATCTATTATTGTGGACCATAGTAAGTTCATGCATTCAAGGTGGTCACCTTTTATAAATGATGCTTATCTCTACCATGAAAAATCCAATTGTAATTTTCATGGATCAAATTGATATATGTAAATGTGTGATTGGTTGATTTGATATGAGGATTGGCTTGTATAACTTTCAAATCATATTTGAAGTTGGTATGATCCAAATGTGAAAGATTAAAGATTGGAAAGTGCTAGTTTTATAGAGTTGTTGTAGAGGTCAGGAGTTCCTACATCTTTTTAATTCATTAATTTTGTGTTCCTTCTAGAAGACTACATGGTCTTTTGGCATCTTGTGCAAATTTGTATCTGCAATTAACAAAATTATTCATCTCAATGATTTGTAACTACTTGGTGTATTGAAGTTTAAGCTTGGTGCCTTACTCTAGGGTTGATGCCTTAGTCTTTTAGGTGCATTGCATTCCTTGGCCCATTGCATAAAATCTTTGTAATTAGTGATATATTGCAAGTATATTTCTCACTATAGTTTTTCCCACATAGGGTTTCCACATAAAAATATTACATCCATGTGTTTATGTTGCAATTTCAATATCGTTCTTCATGTTTAAGGTGGATAAAGATAATTAACAAGCATGTGTGATTGAAAAGTTTTAAGATCTAGTAAAAAATTATTCACCCTCGTGCTCTCTCAATTTTGTTGTGTGTTCAACAATTGGTATCAAAGCTACGTTTCTCTAGAATAAGCTTAACCGCTCGAGGAAGATCCAAGATGGAAAATGAAAGTGGAAACAAAATACCCAAGTTTGATGGAGAAAACCATTCTTTTTGGAAGATAATGATGGAATCACATATGCTATCTATGTTGTTCAACATTTGGGAAAAAAATAAGAAATCTTATACTCCTCCAACTAATGGTCATACTATACCAAATGAAATCAAGTTTTATGAGAACAATACAAAGGCCAAAAATATTATTATTGGTTGATTTTGAGCAGAATAAAATCATGTCCTACATGACTATAAATGTGATTCAAGAGAAGTTGAACAACATATATGAAGAAGACAAGAATATCAAGAAAATTAAGTCTTGTGACCTAATACAAACATTTGAAAACCTAAAGGATGACATATGATGAAAATAGTGAAGGTTTCCTATGATAAGTAAATGAAGTTGTGATCTCAATTAGAGGCATTGATGAACCTATAGAAGACAATGATGTTGTATAGAAATTAATGAGAACTATAAGCATGAATTGAAAATCATTGTTGTTGGTCATTCAAAAAAGTTAAGAATTAGATAAGTACACATTGGATCAACTCTATGGGGCTTCCACTTCTTATAAATTAAATGAGCTTGGAAATTATAAGAGTGATAGAAGGCATGTTGCATTCAAAGCAATAAAGAAGGTTGTTAGTATCCTGATTCAAACTATGAGAGACACTTTATGGACTCAAGGAAAATCCTAGGGCTTGGTATGCCAAGTTGAATAGGTATCTCCTACAATAAAAGTTCAAGAAAGGTACAACATATAGAGATATATACTTTAAAGTTAAAAATAATACAATTTTGATAGTGGTAGTATAAGTTGATGACATCATATCTCAAGATGATGATGATGTGTATAGTAAATTTGTTAAGGAAATACAAAACAAGTTTGAAATGTCTATGATTGGTGAATTAAATTTATTTCTTGGTCTTTGATTTTCTCAAATAAAAGATGGCACCTTTATTTCTTAGACCAAGTATGTCAAGGAGATGTTAGCAAATTATTTAATAGAGAACTATAGACTAGTTGGACCCCTCTAGCAACTAACAAACACTTAAGAAGGGATTTTGAATCTCCAAACAGTGATAAAAAATTATATAGATCTATGATTGGTGGATTGTTGTATTTGATTTCTCTAAGGCTAGACATTATTCATGCAATCATTTGGTTGCAAGATATCAAACTAGTCCTCAGAAATCACATGAGAAGGTGCTAAAAAGAATATTCAAATATTTGAAAGGGACTTTGGACTTCGAATTATGGTAAAAGATAGATAATTATTTTCTTTAAAATATCTTAAAGTGATGCCAATTTTTTTAGTGTTAGATGACATAAATTTAATAGTTACATGCAAATATGGCCAATAATGCAAAGAAATAAAGCACACAAAAGTATAACATAAGACACAAAGATTTATGATCTTGTTTCAAGCAGTATATTTCAAAATTTGTAAACTATAAATGTGAGAGAAATTTTGAAATAACAATAATGATTTCCATATAATGTTTATAGAGAGAGAGAGAGAGAGAGAGAGAGAGAGAGAGAGAGAGAGAGAGAGAGAGAGAGAGAGAGAGAGAGAGAGAGAGAGAGAGAGAGAGAGAGAGAGAGAGAAATTTATACAACTATTTAGCACTCAAATTTCAAAAGAATAGAAAAGCATATTAATAAGACGACAAAAGATGTACCTAGGAGAACCCTTTCAAGGGAAAATAATCTCAAAAAAATTTAAGACACTCAATATTATCTCATTAAAGGAAATTAAAACATACGTGTAAAATCTCTATATAACTATTTTAAAATATTATGCTTCTCTAACTACGGTCCATGTGAATAAGAAAATGAGAATTGTGTAACTACACATCTCAATCCACTCCTCTCCTCGCATGTGGAAATTAAAAGGGATGCTCAATCAATCTTATCCAACAACACAAACTTTGCAAGAGAGAGTCTCAACAACTACTCATAGGATTTATTTCCTTTAGCAATCTTGCACAAACCTGTCAAGTTTTATACATAATCCACGTTCCTCTTAAACCATGAATTTACAAAACTATGTCCCCCTCATTTACTTTTTGGTACTACCTTTTCCTTTTAAGCACTTTTTTCCACTGTCACATTTTTTCCTAATGTGCATTGTGTTAGGTATCAAAATCATTATAGTACTTCCTAAAATAGGATTTTAGTCATAATGGTTTCAATCATTTAGGTGAGATCTATAGTTTTATGAAATGCTTTACAATTTAAAAGTTTAGCTCATTTTGGAATTCACTCTTCTCACTTGCAACATATTTAATCATTCGACATCCATGGTTTCATTAAAATGGTGAAGCCATTAATAGGTGTATGGGTTTCATGCTTTTTCTTTAGTCGTTGTGTTAGCAAGAATGATTGTTGGCTTTAAATCCATGCCCATTTTCATTAGTTATTATTCACCAACTTCTTGTAAGACTAAGGATCCAATTTTCATTTACTATATAGAATTGGATGAACATTTAGGATAGTAAATGAAAATTTAGGTATGGGAACCAAACACATTTAGGCAATAGTAAATATTTACATTTCTTAATATAATCTTTTTGGAACATCGTTAAGTCTTATATATAACTCTACTTTTATGTAAAAAATCGATTATGAAATAATCCTCCAACTTTTCTTTCTGTGACACATATTTTTCTATTTGAAGTTAATTTTAAATATTAATGGCCTCATAGGTGAAATAACACACTTGAAATAATTCAATGAATTCTTTTTCGTACAACAAATACCAGTTTGATCATTACAACTTTAATTGAAGTATATATAGCTATAAAATCTCAACATGATCATATAACAATAGTGTTACTATTTGGAGGATTCAATATCACCAAAGATATGCCATCCTCTCAACTTGATTAGATAAGAACAATATTTGTTCAAAATTTCCTACTTCAACATTTTATTTTCTTTGCGGATAGCATTTTCATGCGGTTGATACGGGGTTATTGGTGTTATCTGCTAATGTGCCCATAAACTTCCTTTCTTTCAAATGATATGGTTAAGCCCAGGTAGAATAAATAAGGTTTCAATTGATAATGACTATATATTAAATGTTGCAGCAATTTAGTTGTGTGAATAATAAAATAGCAACTCAGAGGTGAATCAAAAGGGATGGTAAATGTAACTAACTAGTGCATTGATTATAACACATGATTGTTACTAGATATATATAACTAATTGAAAGAATGGGATTTAAATAACTATTTATAAATTTAAATTAATTCGTAATATTGGGTTTACTTTGAATTATAGAGTACAAATTATTCTTTAAAATTAGGCCTTGGTGTGATTGAAAGGTGTAACATCAAACCTGAAGCATACTTGTATTGGATATGAGTTGTTGATCAATTGAGATTTTTAATGCTCTTCAATAATTTATTAATAATTTAATTTTTTGGTCAGTAATAATAAGTATTTTATTAAAAAGAAAAAAGAAAATATCACATCAAAAGGCCAATAATAGATAAGGCCCAAAACATGCATCTAACATCTAAAGTTTTACCCCTTACATTTCAAATAAACTTTACTTGGCACCAAGTCACCATAACAACAAAACCACACTTATGTAAAATCGCTCCATTTTTCCACTTTATTCAGTTATTCACAAGCCAAACCTTAAACCATAAACTAGCCTTCCAAAACCGTCATCAAGCTTTATCCTTGCTTCATCCCTTCCTACCATCATCAAATATTGTAGAAATCATAAATGTGGCCCCTTTCCATCACAACAAAATAACTTTGTTCGTCCTTCTTTTACCCACCTGCCTCGTAGGGAAACCACTTAAATCCTTCTTCCACTACTTCCTCCCTCATAATCCCATCCTTCAAAGTCATTTTCACTTGGAGAAAAAAAGATTAAAAACTAGTTTTTATGTAAATTATATTCTTTTAATACAATTTCCCTTCACAGATCAAATATCTCATTTTTTTCCTTCAGCACTTCTCCACAATTCTCTGATTTGATTGCCCATTGATCCCTTTTATTTTCCTTTATTTTTCTTCATATTTTTCCATCCATTATATATATATATATATACACACACACATATATATATATAGTTTTTTAATTCTAAGAGTTGTGTCTTTTCATTTAGTATATAATTATATTATATATTGATATTATAATTACATTAATGATTAGATTATAGCATATATTATATTATTAATATATCATGCACTATTATATTATGATACTATATGATTATTAATATTATATTGATTATTATTTAATGTTCAATATCATACTTATCAATAATAGTAATAAGGAATTTAAATAAAGTGTATGTATTTATTTAAATATATATTTGTATTGTTCATGCCAATTAGGGCTCATGACATTTTACTTCTATTGATCACACCCATTGTTTATTAATCACACTTCAATTCTTCAAAACAAAACCACATTTATTTCAAAATACCAAAATCTCCACCCATCAAAATCATCCTCATACCCATGGAAACTGCACATGGACCACCATCCTTTGTCTAAACACATTTGCCAACCGACAATGTTGTAGGCAAGCTATTGGAGATCCCCTAACCCTTCTTGTTTGCAAATCTTGAAAGAGATGAATTTCCTCTTTTAACTTCCTCCACTCAACAACAATTTGCTCCTTGTAAGACCCTTGGTCAAATCTTTTAGGCCACTACAGAAAAGAAAAATGACCCACCTCATTCCCCTCCTCTTCATTTTCAAAATACTCACTATAGTTAAAACCATACTCTGAGAAATCCCATTCTAATAGGGAATCTAAACCAACTATTAACTCATTTGTAAACAAAGACTTCATGACCCATTTAACTTCATCCTCCCTATCATTTAACTCGAAGCCTCACACCATTATCATCGTTGTAATATCAACATTTTCCTTCTAATGATGCTTGGACTCCTGGAAAAAACTCCCCAATGTTCCTTGCACCACTCAAATTACACTAGGAGAAGGACATTGTAGGATCATCTTCAACCTATGGTTCACTACAGGACCAAACAAAACCTTCTGTTGTTTCAACATTTTAAAAATAAAGGTTGGCTCCATCTCCACACCACAAACTACAAGTTTCTACAAATAACAAACTTTTTCCAAGTTTACAATGAAAAAATCACTTCCCCTCGCAATCATTAATAGCCTGCACACACACAAAAGAAAGCTTAGGCCATCCTTTCATCTTTGTAGATCTAACTCATTGATAATAGACATCGTCACATGATCTAAAGACCTATCACTCGTATATGATGACATCATCAAATTAATAATGCCAATAGTCTCCCACTTCCCCATAAACCAAAATATTACATAAAAAGAATTTTATGTACTACCAATCATGAGGAGAAAGAGAGAGAGTGAGAGAGGGAGAGAGAGAGAGAGAGAGAGAGAGAGAGAGAGAGAGAGAGAGAGAGAGAGAGAGAGAGAGAGAGAGAGAGAGAGAGAGAGAGAGAGAGAGAGAGAGAGACATCAAATCTCCACTTCCGCCAGAACTTGCCAATAGTCACAAATTTCAAATTGTAACCAAACATTTTCTTTAAAACATGTTTCCCACTTAGATAACTTGTTCGCTTCACAATTGCCTTCCCTCTTGGCATGGCTAACCTGAAAGTCATCAAACTCACCAAGTACCTCCCTTATCTTCAAAACATAATTTTCTAAATGCCAAGCACTAATCCTATTATGCCTAATAGCTTCAATAATCACCACTAAATCTCCCTCCAAATGAATTTTTGATGCACCTAAGGCTTGAGCACATTTAACTGCTACTAGAGAAACTTTAACTTGATCTACAATAGTGTTTGTCTTTTCCTTCAACTTTTGTGTTACATAAGCAATCATCTCACCTTTATGATCCCTTAAGATCACCTATGCCCCTTTTTGGGTGGATATTTTGCAACTGATAATTTTGGGTAAATCCCAGTCATAAAATAGGATGACCTACCACAATGTGTGAGACAAAGTCTCTCCTACCGTAAAGGGAAGGCTCCCCCTTCTCATTGTTTCTTGGATCAACTCTGTTAGAAATAATAGTCCACCAAGATAACTAAGCAGGGGGGGTGAATCAGTTATCCAATTAAAACATTTATCAACCTTAATTAGTCTTAACCATTCAATCAAAGTAAACAACAACCATAACAAGATGCACATACATAATTACACCAAATTTTTTAACTAGGGAAACCCTTGATCAGAGGGAAAACCTTGGTGGGAATGATGTCCACAAAGATACATACATATACACATACACATACACATAAACACACACACACACACACACACACACACACACACACACACACACACACACACACATATTCCTTGTTAGAGGATGGACCCTTTTAGGAGTCTATAAACACATTCAGTAATAAAAGTCCCTATTATGAGACTTTGAATCCTTGTTAGGAGTTGTAGAAGGTAAAAGGACCCATTATCCAAACATCTTCTGGGGCAAGACCACTGATCTTCATTCTCCAACTAATCTCTCAACTATTCCTTGCAGAATAATTGTTCATACTATGCTTTGACCTCTTTCATTTGTCCTATCAACTAGACCAATCACTATTAGACCTTGTAGACCAGGTCATGAACCTCAGATCTAAATATCAAACCTTAGATCTTAAAATAAAACCTCGACAACAAATTTTTCTCCAACTTCTCTCTTCTCTTCTTATCCTCGTATATCAACTTGTTTCTCTTCTATTCCACTCTTCGTGCTTCATGTAATCATTTATACATAACAAAGGAAAATGTCCTTCCTTAATACCAAATCCATAAAACAATTCCTTGAGTTGGCTATTATAGGATCTCATTAAGAACATGTTCTCAATTAATTATTATAGGATCTCATTAAGAACAAGTTATACTTAGCGATAACATCAATTTGCCGCCTTGTAATTTGAATAACTTTTCATACGTGTAATATTATGATGAGAAAGCTTAGCCATATCGTCTCCAACATGTTTTCTACACAGCTTTAACCTTGCTTCTTAGAATAACAACTCTACTAAGAGATATAACAAGTTTACCATAACATGCTTCTGTAAACTCTATCTCAAAATAGTCTTTACCAAAACTTGTATAACTTCTTCCAACTTAATAACTTTTGTTCCTGAGGTTAGCTGCATATACTAGACACTTAGTAGTATCTCCCTTTGACCTCACTAGTGAAAATACTCAGCGACCTGTCTATACCAACTTGATCTTTACCGTTGTTCTTCTATCAGATACCACATAAAACTACTATGTTAACATCAATGACAAACACAGTCATGAATGCAACATATCATCATGATAATGATCTAATTAGTTTTCTACAATACTCCCCCATTGGAGTATCATCAACATTCATGCTTCCAACAAACTCAAGGTAAGCAAGAAGTTGAGAGATTTTTGTAAAAAGGGTGTTACCAATATTCTTTGCTCTTATCTTTCACGAAAGAATCCACTTACCTATGGAGTGAGTAATGGACAGGGTAAAATCTCTAAGTACATGTCTATCTAAAAGCTAAAAAATGGTGATACCGATAAACCAATACTAACTCAAAGGCTAGCTAAAAGTGTACCAATTTGGCTCTAAGTTCGATCGTATTTCCATATGAATAAGCTTTACTAATAGTGCACAAAGACTTCCAAAAGTAAATGTATATTAACTATTTTTTGAATCAAGAAAGAGATATAAGCTACAAACAAAGATTCTAACTATATATCTCTATAATTGCTCCTAGTAAAATCTTTGGCTCCAATTACTTCTTAACTCTTTTTACACTCAATTATCAAGACCACAAGATTACATTAATCAAAGATAACATGTACAAATCGTAGACAAAGCTTCCAATTCACATAAGTAACAATTGCACTAAATTAAATCTCAATTGCAATTACTCCTCTGTATTCACTTTTCTATCAAAATAGTGCTACACAAACAAAGTTCTCCTGGCACAATTTCTTTAGAGCTATCTTGCATATAATAAAAGATGATTTTACAATAATAGGGCACTCCTTTATATAGGCAAAAGAGTTGAGAAAAAAATGGAGGAAAAATTGGGAGCAACTCAACCAACTTTGATCAAGTCTAACTATAAGAGAAATTATTAGGTTGCATGAAACTGCACATGTAATTACATCTTTTCATGGAATGCATCCTCTTTGATCTACAAATAGAAATAAAATAAAAATAACAATCTTAAATATTTTTCTTTAGTGCCTTGAATTTGATGAAAACATCACACACTGTAGGAAGATCAAAAATCTCCATCATATTTGATATTGCTTCTCTCTTTACTACATCTTCATATGTTGATTTCACGACACTGGAATTTGTCACTAGAGAAACTTGCAAGTGTTTTGCCAAAGATTTATGCAAAGCAAATTTTTCCATTGTGTGAGAACCAAAATCCTCATAATCTAAATAATTTATTGATCCTGATTGTATATTCTAAAGACATCATTTTAATCGCAATCAGATTACCAAGTTCATTAAGAATCTGACATCCCATTTGCTCTGAGTCACATATGATCCCTATTTCTATTGCTTAGCAATCCCCAAGATCTAACTACAACTTTGTTATCAATTTTCTCAATGCTTCTTCTTTGTAGCCTATAAGTCCTTGATATTTGAAAAATATTTCACATGACAGAAGAATGTCACATCAAACCATGATCACATCTAAATCAAATTTAACAATCTCATCCCAGTCATTGATAATCTTTTTCAAATCATCTACTTCTTGAGTCAAAGAGAAAATCAACCTTTGCTCAATTTCATTCATATCTTTGATACGTTTAAGGACTTTAATTGTATTTGTAATAGCTTGGACTCCTTCATTAATGAATTCTCCTATCCAACTTGGCAGCTTCAATTAACTTTCTTCCTTGGATGTCTGAGACATAACAACAACATTTTGAGAAGATTGTTGTTGAATAACTTGATTTAGGTGAACGACTTCATGCTTGAGCTGATTTTTCTTTTCCCATAACTCATGGTTGCTCTTTGATACATTGGCAAGTGCATCTTGAGCATCTTGTAAGCAACTAAGTTGTGACTATTTTCTGACCTCTACCCTGGTGAACTTGTAATCAGAATGAGTAAGCTCTTCAACAGGTTTGTCCACTAGCGGCTCAACAACCTCTACAAAATTAGTTTTCTCTTAATCAATTAAGATCCTTGAAACAATCTTATCTTTCAAAGATTTGGACTTATTTTTCTTTACAAGAAGGTTATATGGGGATACAACCACTTTCCTTCTCTTCATTGTGATCTTGCTCAACCATGTAGGCAAGATGAAAATTTCATCTATGGAAGTAGGTATAGTGGAGACCATTGGCATTGATTTTGATTGTATCTTTATTGTAATTGAGAAAGATTCAGTTTGTATAGTTGAATTCATAGGTGCATGATGAGAAGATTCAGTCATGAACGACTCAAAACCTATTAGAGATGTATCGAGTTGAGAAACTTGAACCTCTGTGAGAGTTGGAAAATATTCAAATACACTTCCCAAATGTTTTAAAATGGGACAAGTTGTTGAAGATATAGGAAGAACCAATGTGTTGACTTCTAAAGTCAGGATGGAAGGTGTGAAAACAGTGAAAAATGAATCCTCATCATCATCTATCTCATCCAAAAAAGATGCTTCATGCATGGATGGTGCATGATTTTGTGCAGGTCTTAGGGGAGATATGATCATAACTTCCATGTCTTCTTCCTCATCTTCTCCATTTGATTCTTCTTCTTATTGTTCCTATGATTCCTCTTTTGACTTCTAAATTTATTCATGGATCTAACATGATTTAGATCTCTTTCCTCCCTTCAACTTTGATTTAAGAGACTTCTTCACATCAGAAGAAGATGCTCCATCTTTACCTATAATTTATAGTTGTGACTTCCTTCCAGAAGGACTAAAACTTCCACAATCCAAACCCAATTTTGGATTAACCCTTTTTAGGCCTTTAATTTTCAGCCACTTGTTAGCGTTTGCTAAAATAGATTGAAATCTATCAAGGATAAATGTACTTTCCTTCTATTTCCATTGAATGGGAAAAGAGCACCTTTTATCAAAACCAACCTGATGATATTCGAGATCAAGAATATTGTCATCATCTACAATTTGGAAATCTGACAAGATCTCAAGCATGTTAAGATCAATGATTTGTTGCAAAGTTAATATGCAGTAATCCATCTTCATTATATCCAATTTTGTCTGCATGCCAATCCAAACATCTTTAATATGATGAACATGTGTAAAAGCCCTCTTGATTTGAGAATTTATTTCTCTGTAATCAAAGTCAAATCTGGCTTTGAATTTCTTCAAAGTGATCAGCTATAGTTTTGCTTCCATATTTTTTGCTTTATGTACAAAATTGATCATATAATTACCAATTACTAGGGGTTTGGCAAAATAAATACCAAAACCTAGCCTATGCAAAGAATGATGATCAGATTGAACTTCCATGAGTTTTCTAGATAATTCCATCAAAATGATCCTATCAATAACATACCTAGATAAGTTATGTGGCTCACATTTAAAGTACCCAACCCTCAAGTAAGTAAAGGTTGGAAACTAGATAAAGATACAACCATACTGATTTACCTTCTCCCAAGCTTCATCAAATACCCTTTTGATGAATAACTGTTTATCAAACAAACACCAGAAATGCCCAAAGAAAGCATCCTGAACACTTTTGTAATGGAACTTACTATTAGCTAGAGTGATCTAATCATGGTAATCTCAAACTCGAATTTGAAGAGGATCTCCTTTTTTTGATAGTCCAAAAAAATATCCCATGGCAGCAACAATATAAACAATGCAAGAATGCATGTAGAAAGGCACTAAAGTCCCTACATTGGGCAACTATTGACAAAGTGCAATGCTGATTAGTTCTCCCCTAAAGATATGTTCTTTATTCTCTATGATCTAGAAGATGAATTTATACATCCATGGTTCAAAATCAGTGGAATCTTTAAGACCACAAATCTTGCTGAGAAGAATAATAAGGTGTTTGTACTCCTGCTTAAAATTAGATTTGTGAACGGTCTTTGGCCATCTCGAGAAGTTGTTTCTCTTGGTATCCAACCAATATT
Source organism: Cupressus sempervirens (assembly GCA_028749045.1). NCBI lineage: Eukaryota > Viridiplantae > Streptophyta > Pinopsida > Cupressales > Cupressaceae > Cupressus > Cupressus sempervirens. Next base: position 384,032,102 of record CM053785.1, read on the forward strand.
GATTCACATACTTATGATAATCTCTCTTTTTCTCATTCCATATTTCCAAAGATGATTCTTTGGTCAGATCTACACATTTTGCATTATGTGGCACTTTGAAAATTTGCTCGATAACTTTTGGATCAAGACTAATAATAAATTTTCCATCAACATCCTTAATTGTCTTTGACTTTGGGATGAAACACTTCATACATCCAAGAACAAACTCAATTTCCATGGTAGCCTTGGGAAATGTAGACACCAAATGAATTTGACTTCTCTTGATACGTTTCATTTCATGACCAATAGGAGTTTCTACTCTTCATAGAAAATCAATCATATCTACATGTCTGATCTTTGTGTCTAACACATTGTTAACAATAGATGTGATATGAGATTGAGTTGCATGAGGAAAGTCTTTATCAAACTGTTATTTCATTTTCCCTTATATTTTGATAGTGAGGGCATCTCTTGCACTTGTGATGATGATTGTGTGCCAAAAAATGAGGGAGAAAGAAGCTCCAATGTTGAAAAATTCTCAAACAAACTTGGATATTTTCAAACTTTGCAAGGAGGAATTTGAATGAGTAGTAGAAGAGGTGTTTTCCATGCACAATGAAAAAACGTGCCCTAAAATGCTCAAACTTCCAACATTTTTGTTAAATGCAAGTTCTTATAATGTTTTTGGGTAAAAATGTGATTCACATCTGCACTTTTGCAAGTCATTTTTGTCATTGAGGAGCAAAAATGTACTTTCCAATGACCAAGACATTCATTCAAAACACCAAACACTTCTTCTTTGCCCAAATGTTATAAATAATACTAAAAAATGTGGGTCTAAAAGGGAATGAAAAATAACATTTTTTGCAAGGAGATTCAATGTTTTTAGCATGAGAATACTTGGATTTGCAAAAATAACCCTAGAGGAGAATATTTGAAGACATTTCACAAAAGATTCCAAGCAAAATCATAAAAAATGTGCTCTTGGAGGCCAAATGCATGAAGTTTTATCTTCAAACTCCAAAAATGGGTTTTAAAGGGGAAAATACATGTGTTTGAAAGAAAAAAACACCTTTTGGAGGTGTTTGCATATGTTAAAACATGCATACAAGACCAAAACACACCTTTTAGAGGCCATTACATGTTTTAGAAACATGTAATGGGCTCTCCCAAGGCAAAACACACCTTTTTAGTGCATATGCATGTTTTAAAAGCATGTTTTTTGCCCAAAAGTGGGTTTTAGAAATGTGATTACATTTCTTTGGTGCAAAACGCACCTTTTTGGTGCAATTACATGTTTTAGTTACTTGCATATGCAACCAAGGCAAAAACACACCTTTTAGAGGCATATGCATATAACATATGTAACTCAAATTTTTGATGGCATTGTACATTCAAGTTGATTTTACATGCATTTGCATAAAAAATGCACCTTTTTTATGCTATTGCATATTTTTCTCATTTACATGTTGCACACAACTTAAGTAATCAAATTGAGCACATGTCAATTTAATTTCGATAAAATATTACTTAAGTGGGACATAAATTAATATTTACATTATCATATTAACAATATAATGTATAAATATCATTTAATAAGTAATATTTATTAGAGAATTTGATTTGATTATCAAAAATTAAATTGAACTATATAGTTAATATATTCACTAAGTGAAAAATCAAAAAGAAAACTCAACTTTAAAATATAACATAAAGTGCACTATAGTTACTTTAAGTAAAAATTAAATGATAAAGTAACTTATGAACATAACATAAAGTGAATTAAAGTTATAGTTTTAAAAAACTAAATGTCAAATTAAAAATATAACATGATATTTTTAATTCGTGCAGTTGCATCAAAAAGGTCCACTTTTTGGGCACTATTGCCAACTCGGATTAAGCCCTAAGATAGATCAAATCAAAGAGAAAACTAAAATAAATGACTTGAGCAAAACCAAAGGACTAAAAACCAAGAAACACACACTCAAAAAGGAAAGAAAGGACGATGAAGGCCAAAAAAATCAAGTATAATCTCGACAAGAAGAAAAATGAAAAAGACTTGACGAAAGCCTTCGATAAAAGAATTTTCTACATGAATTGGAGTTGATTAATCAATCAACATTAACCAATTTGAATAAAAAATTCAACTTAGAGAAATACGAAACTAGTTTGAAAAAATTTCATATTTTTACCTACATTTTGTGGTGACAAAATACATGACAACACTCGTAAGGAACCCAAATTTCCATGAGCAACCCCATCAATTTTTGTTTTGATTCATACTTGTTTTGGAGTCTCCCACTGAACTTCCTCCACCCTCACATCCTTCTTGAGTTGCATCACCCCACAACTATCATTTCTAATCTTAATAGCTTGCCTTTTTTTTAGTAAAGCTATCGACCTCTGAAAAAGAAAGTTTGGCCAAACTACCTTTGCAAGTTGCAATGCTCCTCACTTCTTCAATCAAATGATCAATTCATTATTGTGGCATGGGAAATGTGACTCAAGGATACAAACCCTAAGTTATTCACATAACCCACTTACATATGCACGTGTGTGATACAGAAAGGGGTAAATAAGGAAGAGAAGCATTTCAGTCCCAATAGATTAGTGCTAACTAAAAAAATAAGAAGCACTAATACAAATTAAGTCTAGGAAGAATAAGGGAATGATGTCTAAAATCCTTAGGGACCTTTAATATGTGTAAATATGCTAGATATAGATGTTTTGAATTGATAAAGAAGGAAAGGGAACTCACGTTTGAAATCTATTTTGTGCTCACTGTAGTGATCAAAATGGGAGGAAATATTTATATCTGGGCCTGAAACTATGCGACAAATAAAACCCAGAAAAAAATCTTTCGACGATCTATCAGGGTTGAACTAGTGCATTAGGGGTGTAGTATGACCCTGTTTGACTATGACTAATGATGATTCTATTTTTTTAGTTTTGAAGAAAGTTGATAAGGGTATGTCAATATGCAACTTGTTCATCAATTTGGTATCTGTAACCTATGATAAAAGGGGTTTTTATTGTTGAAGGGGGGTTTTCCTTGGTCAAACCTCAATTTAGGAATTATCCTTGAATTAAACTAATTAAAATAGCATGAACGTAAAGTAAATGTACAAATTTACCTTACAAAGTCGGATCTCTTGAATCAAATGCAATGTGCTTGACTTCACCAATGAATTTCAACCAAGAAGATGAAGTTGAATGAATGTAGAAGATGTGCCAAAGGATCTTGAATAGATTTAAGAAGGTCTTGAAGATAAACTCCTTTAATTTCTTGAATGCTTGAATCCTTTATCTTCAATGGAGGAATTCTTGAATGGATGCTTGAAGGACTAAAACTTGAACGCTTGAATGTTTGAATAATAGGATGCTTGAGACCAAGATGATGTGATATTAAAAATAGAGAAAATGAAAAGGTTTATATATAGATTGGAATCAACTAACTCCTGTAGGCTGACTATTGTAGAAATTAACATGTGATTATCTAAAACACAAGACCCAAAGAAAAAGGGCCAAAATAGGGCCTCATCAGTGATGTAATGAACCCTTGATTGACCCATCAGGGATTCAGTGCACCCCCGATGCATCAAGGTGCAATTTTCCCATGATTTCTAGGTGCACAAACCTGAGGACAATCTAGGGAACCCCAAAATAGGTCTCAGAATCCAGAAATCGTGTCCAATTTCTAAGGAAACCCTATTTCAATATCAAGAATAGGTTCTAAGTAGAAATGTGGATGGAAAGGAAGGACCTAAAGGGAATAGATCCCATCTCGAGCTTATCACCATGAAAATAGGAGCTTTAAAGAGAATCTATTAGGTTTTACCCATATTCCACCTAGAAGAAAGGAAATAAAAGGGAAGTAGTAATGAAAGAGGGAGGAAAAATAATGATCTCACATTAAATAGTTGGTAACCTTTATTAAATTGGAGTGCTTCCAATTTAAGATGGTATAACCATAACAACCTCTCAAATGAATCCTATTTATCCTGAAATATGTACCTCCTTCACTACTATAGTAAGAGGTTACCTTGTTAAGGCTATAATAAGATGTCACTTCTGGTGACTTAATCTGCTAGGAGAAATAAAATCAGATCTGTAAGTATCTACCTTTTGCAAGGATTTTATAACACTATCCTAAGTGTATATTTTGTAAGGATGTTTATGATAAGACTGTGAGGTCTACCTCGTGAAGGATTTAGTTTTCTGCAATGATTAAACAATAGTAGTAAATGATCTATACAATGCAACTTCCTTTGCCAATCAGATATTTGTCCCTATCCAATGTATTATTACCTCTTGTGACTGATATCTCTAACTTGGTTCCTTAGCAATCAATGACACTACAATAGCTTATCCAAACTTCTCACCTCTAGCTTATCCTCTTCAATCAACTTTCAACACTAGTAGCATCAATAGTAACTCTTCAAATTTTCAATAACTTTGATCTATCCCTTGTCGGTCCTTTTATAGTAATATTTTTCCTCTTCAATATTTAACCTAATTAGGATTTAGGAAGTCTCAAGAGTATGTTTGTAGATTGAAATCAATGATCTAGAATAATCCTTGCTTCATTCTTTCCTTTTATATTATTCCATTGGCCTTTATTCCAACTTGGAATCATAAACAAACAAATCACATTACCAATAAATCTTTCCAAATCTTTACCTCAATTTGTTCAAATCTTGTTTCCCACTCATTGTTATTATTACACATCAAATTCTATGCCATTTTAGACTTGTTTGAGCTTCTTGTATAACTCCATTTATATTGTTTTACTTCTGTATAGTTATGTTGCCACTCAGTGTCTTTGTCTTCTTAGTAACAATTTTTCTTGGTGAGTATAGAATGCTCGATGAGTACTGAGCTTAGTTTTGACTACACAAACTTAGACTTCTTCCTTCATCTTTTCCTAAGCACTATAATATGGCTCGGTGACTATGTCTACCGACCAATATCTACTTCACTCATCAACTTACTTTTGACTCTAATTGAAAACATGAATGTCCATATGAGTAACACCTATTCCTCTCCTTCCATATCTCCCAAATAACAATAGAAGGGATAACCAACCATGTATTTAAAAGAACCAACTTCATCTTTGGTCTCAGCCAGCTAACAAAAAAATCCTTTAAAAATGACACCCAAGGACCCTTCCAATCAAATTTACCAACTACCATCTCCCAATATGCCTTATCTACAAGAAAATTTAGAAAAAAATTATCCACAAATTCCTCATTCTCCACATCATACATCTACTAGGCCCACAAAAATCCAACCTTCTTCTACATTCCCTTGTTAAGATTCTACCTTGCACTTCTAACCAAGAAAAGGAACCTACTTTAGGGAGGCAATCCCTGTGCCAACATAAATCTCCCAATTAAAAACTAGAAACACCTTGTCTTGAAACTAAACTATATCCTAGTTTCATCGAGTAATCCCCTAGAGAAAAAGCACATCATAAAATTTTGTCTTCACAATTAATACTGCACACTACCCTACTGTTAAATATATTCTAAGTTTCTCTTGTTGTAAATCTAAAAACCCTCCACCACATGAATTTTCCATCTCAAAATTCCTCCTAAGGACCCTTCCCCATTCCATATAATCAATCACCTTATCCCCCCATAATTTATAAATGGTACTTTTTAGATATCCATATTGTTGAGAGTCCACAAGAGTAGAGTAACTATTCCTAGAATCTTCTTAGAGATTTGCCTTTCTACCATCCCCCACCTTCTAGGAAACATGATCTATGACCACAAACCTACAAGACATAAAGAAATTCCATATAGTTGAATCCAATAGGGGGTTTCTAATAGTCAAAAATCTATATTCATCCTACAAGTCTAAATAATTATCTCTCAATAGTTTGACCCATAATTGATTAGATCTCTTATAAAGATTCTAAACAAGCTTTGCACCAAGGGCCTTATTCATATGACTCCACTCCCATAACCCAGTAGCACCTATATATTTAGTTAATAGATCCTCTCCTAAGCCAAAAAATGGAGCTCCTCATCCTCCCCATTCTCATTCCAAAAAAAACTGCATCTTCTACCTTATCACATTGGACAACTTTCTAGGAATATCTTAACATATCATAGAAAAGATAGGAATGATTAAAACAATCATACTCAACATTAAAATGCACCCTACCAAGGTCAACCATCTACCTTTCCATCCCTTTATTTTCCACAAATATTTATCAACCAAACCTTACCACAAATTAGCCTTATTGCACCCTTGGAATGAAGGAATTCCAAGATAACAACTCAGGAGAGAACGTGTTCTAATGTCTCTATGTTTACTCAAAGGAACATTAAAAACGAACACTTCCAACTTATACTAGTTTATATTTTCACCTTAAACCCTTCCATACAAATCTAAAGTTTGTTTCATGATCCTTGCATCTTGTTCAGAGGCTTCACCCACCAAAAAAAGTATCAATTAGAAATTACAGATGAGAGATAGCCTCAACACCCTCAACAACTTTCACTCATTTCCAATGACCCTTGAATCTTCTACTTCCACTCAACCAACCCAAAGCTTTAGTCATAATGATAAAAATAAAAGGGACAAGGGATCCCCTGGATGAATTTCTTTCTCCAATTCAAAGAAACCTTGTGGGTTTCACTAACCAAAACTAAAAAATGAGGAGTGGAGATGTAAGTCTTCACCTAATCCACCCATCTACCATCATAACCAAACTTCTTGAGGACCAATAGCAAAAAAAAATCTATCCACTTCATCATAGGCCCACTTGATATCAAGTTTCACCATCATTTTTTACAATTTCTCTAACTTGATGGAGTGGATCATCTCATGGTCTATGATCTCCCTTTCATAAATTGATCGACTTGGAGAGAAATCACCCTACTATGAAGGTATCAAAACATCTAAAAATTGTTTCAATATACTAGCCATCACCTTATAAATAAGCTTATAAATAGTGTTGCATAGATAAATGGGTCTAAAATCTACAAAGGATGATGCATCCACTTGTTTTGGAACTAAAGATGTAAAGGTGTCATTTAAGTCCTTTAAAATAAAGCCACCACTTTTAGACTTCTCTACAACTTCCCAAATTTATATGTTTAGCAAATCCTAGAAGCACTAAAATAAATGAGTTGAAAAACCATATGGGCCTAACACCTTATCTCTTCCCCAAACCCCATAAATCCTTCTTAACTTCCTAAAAAGAAACTTGTTCCATCAACATCTTGTTTTGCCTCTTTTATAAGAGTTTCTAAATAACATTTAACACCCTTTCCACCTCTTCCTAATCCAACTCCTCCTTCGATCCCCTTCTCTTAAAAACTTCTACATCATCTCTATTAATTTCCCCCATATCATGTAACTCTCTTCTTGTATCATCTTGGATAGAGTAAATGTGCATCATCCTCAATTTTAAAGAGTAATGAAAAAACTTGGTATTCCTATCCCCTTCCTGCAACCATGTTTCCCTGGATTTTTGTCTCCAAAATATTTCCTCCCCAGCTATCACTTCAACATATTATTTACTTAAGATCAGCTTTTCCTTCTCAAAATCTTCGTCAACCATTTCAAATTTTATGACATTATCATTTAGCATCATTAGAGAGTTTTCCAAATTTAGTTTCTTCTAAAAAATGTTTTTAAAATTCTCTCAATTCCAAATCTTCATTTGCTCCGTTAATAATTACAATTTTTTTGAAAAAATGAAAGCTTTTCTACTTTCAAATGTGGGAGCATTTAGCCACTAATCCTCAACCCAATCCTTAAAACCTTCCTCTCTAAATTGCATAGCCTCAAGCTTAAAGGTACATCTATCTAGAGAAGACTCCTCTTGTAGACACAAACTGATAGGAAAATTATCTGAACCATGTAGAAGCACAATCTCAACATCACTTCCATTGAAAATTTGCCCAATCCTCTGCAGTAAAAAACCTATCCAATTTCTCAACAATACTAACAAACCCCTTCCTTCTATTTGTCCACATGAACTCCTATCGCTTAAGGGCATGTCAAATAAACCATTCTCCACTACAAAGTTGTTGAAATCAACCTGACTAGGAGATATCCACCATCTTCATCCCCTCTTTTTAGTTAGGTTAAGGATAGAATTAAAATCCCCCCAAGAAAGACAACTTCCTACTCCAAGGCTTGTAACACTCTCGTTAGAGATTGCCAAATATCTCTCTTATTCCTATCTTAAGTCAGTCCATACACATTCATGCCATGAAAACCAACTTGCAATTGCTTAGAGACCAACTTAAACCACTACTAATTTTGATCTTGTTGCATCAACTCAACATTAACAACATCATCCTTCCATAACACCCCATGCCCACTTAATGCTCCTATAGCCTCCACCCAAGAATACTTCCATCTACTAAAACATATATTAATAATAAAAAAGTCCTTAATTTTAATCTCAGTCTATTGCACCAAAACCACATTCGACCTCAAGATCAAGACCTCTCTTAATCAATTGAATCTTGTTATGGGCATTGCAATCCCTAACATTCCACTAAGGAACTTTATTTCTTCTGAGAAGAGGCATAATCTCTTCCCAATCTTAATTTCTATTCCCAATTGCATTGTCTTCCTGTTGTAATAGTCTTGTTAGATTTCCTCCCTTGCTTCGTTTTTCCCCCGCTTTCACTTTTGGATCCTCTCTGTTTGAGATAGAGATCTCTTCTGACATAGAATGTAGACATCCTCCATACCCAAAAATTCATCCTTGCCTTCCTCCTCCAACTCCTCCTCTTAGTTAGTTTCAATAATATGACCACAAGTTTCAACAATATGACCACTTGAGTCCTTTACTAAACCAAAATAATTTTCTAAATTCCTCAAATGTGAGATTTGAATATCCCATACCTCACCCTCATCCACTGATTCCTCCTCTATTAATCATCCATCCCCATCATTTTCACATCTAGAACCCCTTTTCACATGTCTTTGATACGGTTTCTCCAATCTATTGGACCATTTAGCTATGGTCATCTATCCATCTCACATCAGAAAAATAGACCCCTTGGGGATTTGACTTGCACATTTTTCCTCCAATCCTTTTTCACTCTCCCCTTGGTTTGCAAAATTCTATCTATGATCTACTCCACATGCATTATATGATCAACCATCAACTTACTATTTATATTAATTCCTCCACGTGAGTCATCCTAGCCCTTATTCCTGATAATTTGTGTCTCAAGGAAACCTATCCCCATTTCCAACTCCTCTATGCACCAAATCTCATCTAGCCATTTACCTCTCTTTTGTTGTGACCCTAGCAGTTAGGTGTCTTGTATGATAGCGCGCTGCCATTTTTAGAGGCTCCTTACAAAAAAATTCATCTTTTGTAACTAAGAATTAAAGAATAGCATCACTCTCCTTAATAAGATAGTGTCTTCATGAGCTTTGTCTTTTCCTGAAATAACACAACACTCCAACTTATGATTGTCACTAAGACATGCCTCACACACCATCAAATTTTGTTCTATTGAGTGGGCTTATTACCAAACACCTTCCAATGAATGCAGTTCCAGAAGCTTTGGCATCAGATGATAGGCATTTGATCCAATGAAAATGTGGGGGAACATTTGAAAGGTAAGTTTAGCCACCATTTCAACCATTTTGATGTAGTGGCTTACCTTATTCCCAACAAGCATGTAAGACTCCTTATTGCAATATTCTTGTGGAAGGTTTCATAAACCTACCCAATTGGGATAATTTTGAACATTCTCCTTTGTTGGGTCAAATTAGGCTCCCACTATTTCAAATTAAAACATTTCCTTCCAAAATATAGAGGCCACTATTTAAAATCAAATCCCTATTGTGAGAGCTATCCATGATGACCAGATAAAAACCATTTTATAGAGTTTTAAAACATCTAACATGTCCACATTTCTTATCATACGATCTCTTTATCTTACCAACTACATGCCACCGCCCCTGCCATGCCCCCCCCCGCTAAAAAAAAAAAAAAACAACAAAAAAAAGGTTAAAAAGCATGGCTATTTCAGAAAACTTACCAACTCCAACCAACCCTAGCATGTCATCACCACACCAACTACTGAACATATTGTCTTGGAAGGTTTATCAACCAAAGCCTTCTCCTATTTGACTACAATCTTTGGTCTCCAAAATTTCTACACAATCATGGTAAAATCAATCTTACTACCTAGCCTTGTTGAGGTAAAATGTTGCATCAAATGATCTTTGCTCTGATCTTTTTGTTGGCTCCCAGGCCCTTCTTGAGTTTTTTCATGGTCAAATTTCTCCTTAGTCGAACCTAAAAATGATCGATTTTGTTTGTTATTTGAAAACCATTTGCTTCCTTGATTGTTATAGGGCCATTGCAATTTTTTGGGTTCACCATATTGAAAACCTATGTTATTTCTAAAGCTATTCCATCTATTTTCCCATGGAAATTACCTGAAAGAATCTTACCAGTGCTAATATTTCCTCTACAATAACCCTAAACCCTGCCAATCTATCATTCTATAATTTATTAACAATTTTACTTACATACCAAAACTATGATTTAATTCATTATTTTATTATTTTCTCAATTTAATTTATAATTTTTATTTTGATTTTTTTATCAATAAACAACCAAAGCCTTTATATTAAATTTAGATGTTAAAAAGATAGTTACAATGTTCTCCGTTCAAACAGGCACTGATAGGAAAGAACAAAGTAAGAAAACCTCCAATCTTGCTTGGGATCGAGGTCCTAAGTTATACATAGTTTAAAAGGGGCATTCCCCAGTATATTCCTAATTAATGAAATCTTGCAGTGTCCAATTGTTAGATCTAATATTGATAGTAATAGTTTCCTTTGCATTCTTCAATTTATCTTCCAAATTCAGACTTATGATGCTATTCACAACTGCTTACACCTCCTGAGATAATCTTTCTACTAACCTGCATATCAAAGATGTCTTTCTTTCCACAAGTATTAGTAGTATTAGACCAACAAGAATAAATGAAGAAATTCAACAAGATTGGATAGAACCTTTTCTATAACAAATTTAACACTTTTCTCCTTAGCTATATATAGTTTATTATAAGTTGGTAGACTACCATCTAATTTTTAAATTTTTTAATGTTTGTGTCCTTTTAATGTTTATACGCGCTTGTATTGTCCATATTAGTGAATAATTCATGCATGTTATAATGTACTATATTGGAAAAGATTAGGAGTGATAGACATTTTCCATTAATTATTTTATTGCCTTTTTAATTTAATTTATAATTTATGTTTTTTAGCACCAGACTACATAAAACATCTCCACAAAAAATGGAAAAGGAACATGTAATAGTGTTTTTCTTTCTTTTCTCTTTTAAAAAATGTTCTTGGAAGAGGAGTTCAATCAAAACAAAATCATTTTTATAGGTTTTGACAATTAGGCATAACCATATCTAGCTTCTTCCTCCTCCCCTCCTCTTCCTACTCCTTCATAACTTCCAACCTACCATGTACTTGGGAAGAACTATGCTACGCTACAACTCTTGTCAAAAAATGTGTGATCCTTAGATGAAAATGTATTTATAGAGATTAAAATTCATGTGGCAAAGACAAAGACAAACTAAACACATAATCTAGTTCAAGAGAGATTTATATGAAGATTATTTCGAATTTGACATGAAGTATATGCAAAGTGTGTGGATAATTTTTAAGAGGGGTGTGATTTTATGATCATATTGTAGAAAGGAATTTTTGCGATTTTGAAAATAAATATGATAGTGAATCCATCTTTCTTTGGAGAAACAATCTTTTTTGGGTAGAAAATTAAACAAGGGATCAATGCTTCTAATAGAGTAGTATTCATGGAATGAATGAGGGGTTGGTGCCTCAAAATTTGTAAAGTAAACCAAGATAAATGACACAAGGAAACATAAGATTCACTTATATATCATTCACAGGCCAGAAGAGATACAATCATGCAGATTACAGACTTTCAAAAAACAATGGCGAAGGCAAAGAGTTCTTGCACTTTCATACCAATGGCTGAAGGAGATAAAGTAGAGGATCATACAGTTCAGAGGCACAGAGAATTTTTTACATTGAAATTGCAGAGCAATAACAGAGCAAAGTCAGAGAAGGATCGATGTTAACAAAATCTACAAAATTTGCCTTTATAGTTCAGGCATAACTGAGATGCTCTCTAACTGTAATTATTCTACAACCACTGCATTAAAGTCCTGCAAAGAACAATCATGGGGATCTGAAGAAAATCTGATCTTTTGGCAGATCCAGACGCAATGATTTGGAATAGGGCCTCGAGGAGACAAAAATGATACCATAACTGTGCTTTGACCAAGTAGATAGATAGATCAGGATGGTAGAGTGTTCTTCTTTGTTTCGCATTCACTTCTGGTGGTTGGAAATGATCATGAAGATCAGATCGCACAAGAAACCCTTGACTTCCCTAGTTCCTGTCTCATGAATCAGCAAGTCAACCTAGTCGACCTATCTTTGGTACCAGGGCGAGCCACGTGGACCAATAATCTTTTATCTTGTTTGCACCCTGCAAAGTCTTCCCGAGTTGACCACCTCTTTCTTTACTAACCGCGCCACCTTGCAACCCTTGACTGCGACGGCCTACAACATAACCGCCAGCCTTTAACTATTACTACTTGCACTAGACTCACTGAGACACATGTCACTTAGACGCTATGTCGCTATGGTTATCTTTCAAGCACTTTCTCATAGCGAGATAGCGCCTGCCGTAGATCTTCCTTAATTTGATGATCATGAAGACTTGTCATTTCCTGCGCTTGCCTTTAAGACTTTTGGGCCCACGGACCACTGTTAGTACACCTGGCACAACCTGGCATTTGACTCAGCCCGAACTAGTGATTCACAAAGAAACTTGTCCCATAGACACACGTGGCGTCAAAGCATTATGTCGCTATGGAAAAACAACGTGCAACTTTCAATAGAGACATAATGCCAACCATGGATCAAATTCACATCTACGGTGCTCAAACTCTTTTCAGGACTGCATACCTAGTCAACTGGATGGGCCAATGAGATTTGCCTTCGTACTCTAACCTGCCTGACAGCTGCCACGGAAGACAAGCCACCTGTTGATACCTTATGAGAAAGTGGGCCCATGACGTCAACTATGCCACGCGTCGCCGAGGCATTATCTCGCTATGGGTATATATCGTGCAACTCTCAATGGCACAATAACACCTACCATAGATGTTCCTTGATCTGGCGATGAGCAAGATGGGTTTGTCCTACCAATATACTGACTAACAGAAATTGGCCATGCGTCAACCTGTCTGACAACCCTTGTTTGCGGCCCACCAAGTGAAATAGGACCCACATTCTGCACAGTCATCTTTAGCCAATGAAAACTGACCAACTACCAATGCGTCTGACAAATCACATCACGATATCTGACGAGGCACACTTGGGACCCACCGTATTTCCAAACTTTGTCGCAGGATCACTTTCTGTCTGGGCGCTATGTCGCTAACGACTAGAAGCTCAAATTTTTTGATATCGCCATGGCGCCCACCGTGGAACTGGCAAAACCTAGCGCCAAAGAAATAATTAGGGAAAAGGGGACCCACCTGACACGCGACAGAAGGGTGCTATGTCGCTAATGCAAAACATTGTGCAACTTTCAAAAGTGAAATAGCGTCAACTGTTGATCCAGATTGATCCAACAATGAGGAACTTGCGGGCCCGCAGAAACATATCATAAGTTTGATTTTTTAATTTTTTCGATGTTTCTCAGGCATTAAAATAATATTAACTCTGGGAACTAGTCGTTGATAGGTAAGCATTTAAAATTTGAATATTGGCGGGGCTCAAAAATGAGCAACAAACACCAAATGAATTTGACTTCTCTTGATACATTTCATTTCATGACTAATAGGAGTTTCTACTCTTTGTAGAAAATCAATCATATCTACATGTCTGATCTTTGTGTCTAACACATTGTCAAGAATAGACGTGACATGAGATTGAGTTGCATAAGGAAATTCTTTATCAAATTGGTAATTCATTTTGCCCTTAGATTTTGATGGTGAGGGCATGTCTTGTACTTATGATGATGATTGTGTGCCAAAAATGAAAGAGAAAGAAGCTCCAATGTTGAAAAATTCTCAAACAAACTTGGATATTTTCACACTTTGCAAGGAGGAATTTCAAAGAGCAACAAAAGAGGAGTTTTCCATGCACAATGCAAAAACGTGCTTTAAAAATGCTCAAACTTCCAACATTTTTGTTAAATGCAAGTTCTTGAAACATTTTTGGGTAAAAATTGATTCACATCTGCAGTTTTACAAGTCATTTTTGTCATTGAGGAGAAAAAATGTACTTTCCAATGACCAAGACATTCATTCAAAACACCAAACACTTCTTCTTTGCCCCAAAATGTGATAAAAAATACTCAAAAAATAGACGTTTTCTCAAAAATGTGGGTCTAAAAGGACATGCAAAATAAAAAATTTTATAAGGAGATTCAATTTTTTTAGCATGAGAATACTTGGATTTGCAAAAAAACCCTAGAGGAGAATATTCGAAGACATTTCACAAAAGATTCCAAGAAAAATCATCAAATACGTGTTCTTGGAGGCCACTCCAAAAAAAGGTTTTAGAAGGGAAAATACATGTGTTTGAAAGAAAAACACAACTTTTGGAGGTGTTTGCATATATTAAAACATGCATACAAGACCAAAATACACCTTTTAGAGGCCATTACATGTTTTAAAAACATGTAATGGGCTCTCCCAAGGCAAAACACACCTTTTTAGTGCATATGCATGTTTTAAAAGCATGTTTTTTGCCAAAAAAATGGGTTTTAGAAATATGATTGCATGTCTTTGGTGCAAAACACACCTTTTTGGTGCAATTACATGTTTTAGTTACTTGCATATGCAACCCAAGGCAAAAACATACCTTTTAGAGGCATATGCATTTAACGTATGTAACTCAAATTTTTGATGGCATTGCACATTTAAGTTGATTTTACATGCATTTGCATAAAAAAATGCCCCTTTTTGATGCTATTGCATATTTTTCTCATTTACATGTTGCACACAACTTTAGTAATCAAATTAAGTACATGTTAATTTAATTTTGCTAAAATATTACTTAAGTGGGACATAAATTATATTTACATTATCATATTAACAATATAATGTGTAAATACAAGTTAATAAGTAATATTTATTAGAGCATTTGATTTAATTATCAAAAATTAAATTGAACTATATAGTTAATATATTCACTTAAGTGAAAAAATCAAAAAGAAAACTCAAGTTTAAAATATAACATAAAGTGCACTATAGTTACTTTATGTATAAATTTAAATGATAAAGTAACTTATGAACATAACATAAAGTGAATTTAAGTTATATTTTTCAAAAACTGAATGTCAAATTAAAAATATAACATGATATTTTTAATTCGTGCAGTTGCATCAAAAAGGTCCACATTTTGGGCACTATTGCCAACTTGGATTAAGCCCTAAGATAGATCAAATCAAAGCGAAAACCAAAAGCAACAACTTGAGCAAAACCAATGGACTAAAATCCAAGAAACACGCACTCAAAAATGAAAGAAAGGATGATGAAGGCCTAAAAAATCAAGTATAAGCTCGACAAGAAGAAAAACAAAAAAGACTTGATGAAAGCCTTCAGCAAAAGAATTTGCTATGTGAATTGGACTTGATTGATCAATCAACATTAACCAATTTGAATAACAAATTCAACTTAGAGAAATGTGAAACTAGTTTGAAAAAGTTTCATATTTTTACCTACATTTTGTGGTGACAAAATATAGGACAACACTCCTAAGGAACCTGAATTTCCACGAGCAACCCCATCAATTTTTTTTTATTCATGCTTATTTTGGAGTCTCCCACCGAACTTCCTCCACCCTTGCATCCTTCTTGAGTTGCATCACTCCACAACTTTCATTTATAATCTTAATATCTGGCCTTTTTTTTAGTAAAGCTATCAACCTTTGAAAAAGAAAGTTTGGCCAAACTACCTTTGCAAGTTGCAACGCTCATCACTTCTTCAATAAAATGATCAATTTGCTACTGTGGCATGGGAAAAGTGACTCAAGGATATAAACCCTAAGTTATTCACATAGCCCACTTACATACATGCAAGTGTGTGATATAGAAAGGGGTAAATAAGGAAGAGAAACCTTTCAATCCCAAAAGATTAGTTCTAATTGAAAAAAATAAGAAGCACTAATGCAAATTAAGTCTAAGAAGAATAGGGGAAAGATGTCTAAAATCCCTAAGGACCTTTAATATGTGTGTAGATGCTAGATATAGATATGTTGAATTGATAAAGAAGGAAAAGGAAACTCACCTTTGAAATCTATTTTGTGCTCATTGTAGTGATCAAAATGGGAGGAAATATTTATATCTAGGCCTGAAACTATGCAACAAATAAAACCCAAAAAGAAATCTTTCGATGATCTATTAAGGTTGAACTAGTGCATCAGGGTTGTAGTACAACCCTATCTGACTATATCTGATGATGATTCTATTTCTTTAGTTTTGAAGAAAGCCAATAAGGGTACTCCAATATGCAACGTATTCATCAATTTGATATTTGTAACCTATGATAAAAGGGGTTTTTGTTTTTGAAGGAGGGTTTTCCTTGATCAAACCTTAGTTTAGGAATTATCCTTGAATTAAAATAGCATGAATGTAAAGTAAATGTACAAATTCACCTTACAAAGTTGGATCTCTTGAATTGGATGCAATGTGCTTAACTTCACCAACAAATTTGAACCAAGAAGATGAAGTTGAATGAATGTAGAAGATGTGCCAAGGGATCTTGAATAGATTTAAGAAGGTCTTGAAGATAAACTTCTTCAATTTCTTGAATGCTTGACTCCTTTATCTTCAATGGAGGAATTCTTGAATGGATGCTTGAAGGATTAAAACTTGAACACTTGAATGTTTGAATGATAGGATGTTTGAGAGAAAGATGATGTGATATTAAAAATAGAGAAAATGGAGAGGTTTATATAGAGATTGGAATCAACTAACTCATGTAGGTTGACTATCATAGAAGTTAACACGTGATTATCTAAAATACAAGACCCAAAGAAAAAGGGCCAAAATAGGGCATCATCAGTGATGCAATGCACCCTTGATTGGCCCATCAGGGGTTTAATGCACCCTTGATGCATCAGGGTGCAATTTTCCCATGATTTACAAGTGCACAAACCTGAGGACAATCTAGGGACCCCAAAATAGATCTCAAAATCCAGAAATCATGTCCACATTCTAAGGAAACCCTATCTCAATATCAGGAATAGATTCTAAGTTCAAATATGGATGGAAAGGAAGGACCGAGGGGAAATAGATCCCATCTTGAGCTTATCACCATGAAAATAGGAGCTTTAAAGAGAATCTATTAGGTCTTACCCATATTCCACCTAGAAGAAAGGAAAGAAAAGGGCAGTAGTAATGAAAGAGGGAGGAAAAATAATGACCTCACATTAAATAGGTGGTAAACCTTTATTAAATTGGAGTGCTTCCAATTTAAGATAGTACAACCATAAAAACCTCTCAAATGAATCCTCTTTATCCTGAAATATGTAGCTCCTTCACTATTATAGTAAGAGTTTACCTTGTTAGGGCTACAATAAGATGTCACTTCTGGTGACCTAATCTACTAGGATTAATATAATCAGATCTGTAAGTATCTACCTTTTGCAAGGATTTGTTAACACTATCCTAAGTGTGTACTTCGTAAGGATATTTATGATAAGACTGTGAGGTCTACCTTGTGAAAGGATTTAGTTTTCTACAATGGTAAAATGGTAGTAGTAAATGATCTATACAATGCAACTTCCTTTGCCAATCAGATCTTTATTCCTATCCAATGTATTATTACCTCTTATGAGTGATATCTCTGACTTGGTTCCTTAGTAATTAGTGATACTACAATATCTTATCTAGACTTCTCCCCTCTAGCTTATCCTCTTCAATAAACTTTCAACACTAGTAGCATCAATAGTAACTCTTCAAATTGTCAACAACTTTGATATGTCCCTCATTGGTCCTTTTATAGTAATCTTTTGCCTCTTCAATATTAGACCTAATTAGGATTTAGGAAGTCTCAAGAGAATGTTTGTAGATTGAAATCAATTATCTAGAATAATCCTTGCTTCATACTTTCCTTTTAGATTATTCCATTGGCCTTTATTCTACCTTTGAATCATAAACAAACAAATCACATTACCAATAAATCTTTCCAAATCTTTACCTCAATTTTTTCAAATCTTGTTTCTCACTCACTGTAATTGTTACACATCATATTTTGTGTCATTTCAGACTTGTTTAAGCTTCTTGTATAACTCCATTTATATTGTGTTACTTCTTGATAGTTATGTTGCCACTCAGTGTCCTTCTAACTCAGTTAAGGTTGTAATGCTTGGTGACATCTATGATCAGTTAATCTTTGTCTTCTCAGTAACAATTATTCTTGGCGAGTATAGAATGCTCGATGAGTACTGAGCTTAGTTTTGACTGCACAAACTTAGACTTCTTCCTTCATCTTTTCTCGGGCACTATAATATGGCTCAGTGACTATTTCTACTGACCAATATCTGCTGCACTCGTCAACTTACTTTTGACACTAATTGAAAACATGAATGTCCATATGAGTAACACCTATTCCTCTCCTCCCATATCTCCCAAATAAAAATAGAAGGATAACCAACCATGTATTTAAAAGAACCAACTTCATCTTTGGCCTTAGCCAACTAATGAAAAATCCTTTAAAAATGGGATCCAAGGACCCTTCCAACCAAGTTTACCAACTACCATCTCCCAATATGCCTTATCTATCAAAAAAATTAGAAGAAAATTATCCACAGATTTCTCATTCTCCACATCATACATCTACTAGGCCCATAAAAACCCAACCCTCTTAGACATTCCCTTGTTAAGATTCTACCTTGCACTTCTAACCAAGAAAAGGAACTTGCTTTAGGGAGACAATCCTTGTGCCAACATAAATCTCCCAATTAAAAACTAGAAACATCTTCTCTTGAAACTAAACTATAGCCTAGTTTCACTGAGTAATCCCCTAGAGAAAAAGCACATCAAAAAACTTTGTCTTCACAATTAATAATGCACACTACCCTATTGTTAAATATATTCTAAGTTTCTTTTGTTGTAAATCTAAAAGCCCCTCCACCACATGAATTTTCCATCTCAAAATTCCTCCCAAGGACCCCTCTCCATTCCATATAAATCACCTTATCCCCCCATAATGTACAAATGGTACTTTTTAGATATGCATATTGTTGAGAGTCCACAAGAGTAGAGTAACTATTCTAAGAATCTTCCTAGAGATTTGCCTTTCTACCATCCCCCACCTTCCAAGAAACATGATCTGTGACCACAAACCTATAAAAAATTAAGAAATTCCATATAGTTGAACCCAATAGGGGGTTTCTAATAGTCAAAACTCTTTATTCATCCTACAAGTCTAAATAATAATCTCTCAATAGTTTGACCCATAATTGATTAGATCTCTTATAGAGATTCCAAACAAGCTTTGCACTAAGGGCCTTATTCATATGACTCCACTCCCGTAACCCAATAGCACCTATATATTTTAGTTAATAGATCCTCTCTTAAGCCAGAAAATGGAGCTTCTCATCCTCCCCATTCTCATTCCAAAAAACATAGCATCTTCTTCCTTATCACATTGGAAACCTTTCTAGGAATATCTTAACACATCATAGAAAAGATACGAATTGTTGAAAAATTCATTTTCAGCATTAGAATGCACCTTACCAAGGTCAACCATCTACCTTTCCATCCCTTTATTTTCCACAAATATTTATCCACCAAACCTTACCATAAATTAGCATTATTGCACCCTTGGAATGAAGGAATTTCATGATAATGACTCAGGAGAGAACGTGTTCTAATGCCTCTGTGTTTACTCAAAGGAACATTAAAAAAGAACACCCCCAACTTCTACTAGTTAATATTTTGACCTTAATCCCTTCCATACAAATCTAAAGTTTGTGTCATGATCCTTGCTTCTTGTTCAAAGGTTTCACCCACCAAAAAAAGTATCAATTACAAATTGTAGATGAGAGATAGTCTCAACACCCTCAACAACTTTGACTCATTTCCAATGAACCTTGACTCTTCTACATCCACTCAACCTACCCAAAAATTCAGTCATAATGATAAAAATAAAAGGGGCAAAAGATCCCATTGATCAATTTCTTTCTCCAATTCAAAGAAATCTTGTGGGTTTTCATTAACCAAAACTAAAAAATGAGGAGTGGAGATGTAACTCTTCACCCAATCCACCCATCTACCATCAAAACCAAACTTCTCAAGGACTAACAACAAAAAAATCTCTATCCACTTCATCATAGGCCCACTTGATATCAAGTTTCACCATCATTTTTAACAATTTCTTTAACCTGATGGAGTGGATCATCTCATGGTCTATGATCACACTTTCATAAATTAATTGGCTTGGAGAGAAATCACCCTACTTTGAAGGTATCAAAACATCTAAAAATTGTTTCAATCTACTAGCCATCACCTTATAAATATTTTTGCATAGATAAATGGGTCTAAAATCCTCAAAGGATGATGCATCCACTTGTTTTGGAACCAAAGATGTAAAGGTGTTATTTAAGTCCTTTGAAATAAAGCCACCACTTTTAGACTCCTCCGCAACTTCCCAAATTTATATGTTTAACAAATCCCAAAAGCACTAAAATAAATGACTTGAAAAACCATCTGGGTCTAGTGCCTTATCTATTCTTAGCCCCCATAAATCCTTCTTAACTTCCTCAAAAGAAACTCGTTCCGCCAACATCTTGTTTTGCCTCTCTTATAAGAGTTTCTGAGTAACATTTAACACCCTCTCCACCTCTTCCCATTCCAAATCCTCCTTCTATCCCCTTCTCTTAAAAACTTCTACATCATCTCTATTAATTTCCCCCATATCATGCAACTCTCTTCTTTTATCATCTTGGATAGAGTAAATGTGCATCATCCTCAATTTTATCGAGTTATGAAAAAACTTGGTATTCCTATCCCTTTCCTACAACCATGTTTCCCTAGATTTTTGTCTCCAAAATATTTCCTCCCTAGCTATCACTTCAGCATATTATTTACTTAAGATCAGCTTTTCCTTCTCAAAATCTTCGTCAACCATTTCAAATTTTATGACGTTATAATTTAGCATCATTAGAGAGTTTTCCAAATTTAATTTCATCTCAAAAATGTTTTAAAAAATTCTCTCAATTCCAAATCTTCATTTGCTCCTTTAATAATTGCAATTTTTTGGAAAAAATGAAAGCTTTACTACTTTAAAATGTGGGAGTATTTAGCCACTAATCCTCAACACAATAATTAAAACCTTCCTCTCTAAGCCACATAGCCTCAAATTTAAAGCTACATCTATCTAGAGAAGACTCCTCTTGTAGACACAAACTGATAGGAAAATGACCTAAACCATGTAGGAGCAAAATCTCAACATCACTTCCATTGAAAAATTACCCAATCCTCTACAGTAAAAAAACCTATCCAATTTCTCAACAATGCTAACAAACCCCTTCCTTCTATTTTTCCACATGAACTCCTCTCGCTTAAGAGCGCGTCAAATAAACCATTCTCCACTACAAAGTTGTTGAAATCAACCTAATTGGGAGATATCCACCATCTTCATCCCCTATTTTTAGTTAGGTTAAGGATAGAATTAAAATCTCCCCAAGAAAGAAAACTTCCTCCTCCATGGCTTGTAATACTCTCGTAAGAGATTTCCAAATATCTCTCTTATTCCTATCTTGAGTCAGTCCATATACATTCATGACATGAAAACCAACTTGTAATTGCTTAGAGACCAACTTAAAACACTGCCAATTTTGATCTTGTTGCATCAACTCAATGTCAAAAACATCATCCTTCTATAACACCCCATGACCACCTAATGCTCCTATAGCCTCCACCCATTAATACTTCCATCTACTAAAGCATCTATTAATAATAGAAAAGTCTTTAATTTTAATCTTAGTCTATTGCACCAAAACCACATTCAACCTCATGATCAAGACCTCTCTTAATCGAGTGAATCTTGTTAGGGGCATTGCAATCCCTTACATTACACTATAGGAACTTTATTTCTTTTGGGAAGAGGCATAACCTCTTCCCAATCTCAATCTCTATGCCCAACTACATTGTCTTCTTGTTGTAATAGAGTCTTGTTAGATTTCCTCCCTTGCTTCATTTTTCCCCACTTTCACTTTTGGATCCTCTCTATTTGAGATAGAGATCTCTTCTTACATAGAACTTAGACATCCTCAATACCCAAAAATTCATCCTCCCCTTCCTCCTCCAACTCCTCCTTTGAGTTTGTTTCAACAATATGACCACTCGAGTTCTTTACTAAATCAAAATAATTTTCTAAATTCCTAAAATGTGAGATTTGAATATCCCATACCTCACCCTCATCCACTGATTCCTCCTCCATTAATGATCCATCCCCATCATTTTCACATCTAGAACCCCTTTTCACATCTCTTTGATATGGTTTTTCCAATCTATTGGACCATTGGGCTATGGTCATCTGCCCATCTCACATCGAAGAAATAGACCCCTCCGATTTGACTTGCACATTTTTCCTCCAATCCTTTATCACTCTCCCCTTGGTTTGAAAAATTCTAAATATGATCTACCCCCCACATGCATTATATGATCAACCATCAACTTACTATTTATATTAATTCCTCCACATGAGTCATCTTGGCCCTTATTCCTGATAAATTGTGTTTCAAGAAAACCTATCCCCATTTCCAACTCCTCTATGCACCAAATCTCATCTAGCCATTTACCTCTTTATTATTGTGATCCCAGCAGTTGAGTGTCCTGAATGATAGTGTGTTGCCATTTTTAGAGGCTCCTTACAAAAAGTATCCATCTTTTCTAATTGGGAATTAAAGAATAGCACCACTCTCCTTAATAAGATAGTGTCTTCATGAGCTTTGTCTTTTCCTGAAATAACACAACCCTCTAACTTATGATTGTCACTAAGACATGCCTCACACACCATCAAATTTTGTTCTATTGAGTGGACTTATTGCCAAACACCTTCCTATGAATGCAATTCTAGAAGCTCTGGCATCAGATGATAGGAATTTGATCTAATGAAAATGTGGGAGAACATTTGAAAGGTAAGTTTATTCACCATTTCAACCATTTTGATGTAACGACTTACCTTATTCCCAATAAGCATATAAGACTCTTTATTCCAATATTCTTGTGGAAGGTTTCATAGACCTACCCAAATGGGATAATTTTTAACATTCTCCTTTGTTGGGTCAAATTAGGCTCCTGCTACTTCAAATAAAAACATTTCCTTCCAAAATATAGGGGTCACTATTTAAAATCAAATCCCTATCGTGAGAGCTATCCATGATGACCAGATAAAAACCATTTTATAGAGTTTTAAAACATCTAACATGTCCACATTGCTTATCGCACCATCTCTTTATCTTACCAATGGCATGTCACCGTCCCCTCCCTTCCCCACCATTTGGAAAAAAGGCATGGCTTTTAAAGAAAACTTACCAACTCCAACCAACCCTGGCATGTCATCACCAAACCAACTACTGAACATATTGTCTTGGAAGGATTAACAACCAAAGCCTTCTCCTATTTGACTACAATCTTTGATCTCCAAAATTTCTACATAATCGTGCTAAAATCAATCTTACCACCTAGCCTTGTCAATGTAAAATGATGCATCGAATGATCTTTGCTCTGATCTTTTTGTTGGCCCCTAGGCCCTTCTTGAGTTTTTTCATGGTCAAATTTCTCCTTACCCGAACCTAAAAATGATCGATTTTGTTTGTTATTTGAAACCCATTTGCTTCCTTCATTGTTATAGGGCCATTGAGGTTTTTTGGGTTCATCATATTGAAAACCTATGTTATTTCTAAGCTATTCCATCTATTTTCCCATGGAAATTATTTGAAAGAATCTTGCCAATGCAATATTTCCTTTACGTTAACCCTAAACCCCGCCACTCTATCATTCTATAATTTATTAACAATTTTACTTACATACTGAAACTATGATTTAATTCATTATTCTATTATTTTTCTCTTTAATTTATTATTATTATTTTTGATTGGTAAATGATTGAAGCCTTTTAATTAAATGTAGATGTTAAAAAGAAAGTTATAATGTTCTCCGTTCAAACGAGCATTGATAAGAAAGAACAAAGTAAGAAAACCTCTAGTCTTGCTCTTGACCGAGGTCCTAAGTTATACATAGTTTAAAAGGGGCATTCCCCAGTATATTCCTAATTAATGAGATGTTACAGTGTCCAATTGTTAGATCTAATAAATTGACGGTAATAATTTCCTTTGCATTCTTCAACTTGTCTTCCAAATTCAGACTTATGATGCTATTCATCGCTACTTATACCTCCTGAGATAATCTTTCTACTAACTTGCATATCAAAGATGCCTTTCTTTCCACAAGTATTAGTAGTATTAGACCAAAAAGAGTAAATGAAGAAATTCAACATGATTGGATAAAACCTTTTCTATAACAAATTTAACACTTTTCTTCATAGCTATTTATAGTTTATGATGATTTGGTAGACTACCATCTGATTTATTAATTTTTTAATGTCTGTGTCCTTTTAATGTTTATACGTGCTTGTATTGTCCAGATTAGTGAATAATCCATGTATGTTATAATGTACTATATTGGGAAATATTAAGAGTGATAGAAATTTTCCTTTAAATTATTTTATTGCCTTTTTAATTTAATTTATAATTTATATTTTTTTAGCACTAGACTACATAAAACATCTCCACAAAAAATGGAATAGGAACATGTAATACTATTTTTCTTTCTTTTCTCTTTTAAAAGATGTTCTTGGAAGAGGACTTCAATCAAAACAAAATCATTACAAGTTTTGACAATTAGGCATAACCATATCTAGCTTCTTCCTTTTCCCCCCCTCTTCCTACTCCTTATAACTTCCAACCTACCATGTACTTGGGAAAAACTATGTTGCGCTATAACTCTTGTCAAAAAATGTGTGATCCTTAGATGAAAATGTATTTATAGAGATTAGAGTTCATGTGGAAAAGAAAAAGACAAACTAAACATATAATCTAATTCAAGAGAGATTTATATGAAGATCATTTTGAATTTGACATGAAGTATATGCAAAGTGCAGATAATTTTTAAGAGGGGTGTGATTTTATGATCATATTGTAGAAAGGAATTTTTGTGAGTTTGAAAATAAATATGATAGTGAATCCATCTTTCTTTGGAGAAACAATCTTTTTAATGTAGAAAATTAAACAAGGGATCAATTCTTCTAATAGAGTAGTATTCATGGAATGAATGAAGGGTTGGTGCCTCAAAATTTGTAAAGTGATTTTATATGATTTCCTTTCATAAATTTTTCCATGTACATATTGTGTTCTTTACATGTGTATGGTCAAGATAATTGTGATTGAGAAAGTCTAAATTGATATAAATGAATATTATACTAATTTACTCCACTCTCAATATTAGTATGCCTTAAAACAAACACAATGATGGGAACAAGCTCAACATATACCAAGGAAAGAGGTATGACAAATAAATTATAGCGTGTGAATGATGATAAAATATCTAAACCAATAGAGCACCATCTAGAATAGGAAATATACTCTCACAAATTCCTAAAAAGTTGATCAAGTAGATACGGGGGTTTTAAAAAAATCGAAATATTACACTAAAAATATACACTTTTCTTCCTTTGTACTTTATAAATTTGACAACAGACCAAAAATTTCTCTGCCAAGCAAGGATTGTGTGTGTACGATTTAACAATCTCCACGAATTTCAGACATATGCAATACTTTTGATTTATTTTTATTTAGTCTACAATAATGTGTTTATTGTGTCAGTATGGCCCAATGGAATGACAATTACAATTGGGAGGGGTAGACACGTAATGTTGATAAATTAATTTCAAATAAGCTTGATTTATTTAGTTATATATAAATAAGAATGAGGGGAGACAGAAACTATATTTTAAAAATCTAAAATATAAAAAAGAGAAATAAGGATGTATAAAAATTTTAGTAAATTTTTACATGCTTTGAGAATTTTGTACTTAAGCACAATTATGATAAATAAGTATACTCATCAATTTGGGTTATTTTGAGTTTTTTTAAAGGAGTTTACATTTCTTAAAGGTACTAACAAAATTAGCTTTAGATTAAAAATATTCATTTTAAACTACATTTTAAATATTTTGAAACATAAATTAAAGAAATTATATTGTTAAACTTCATATTTTTTATATTCTATATTTTTCCTTTGGATTAGGGATTTAATTTTTCTTTTGTATATGAAGTTGTACATTTTACATTTTAATTTTACTCATTTAAAATATGCTCTTGATTATTGAAATAGTTATCAATTAGAAATAGGTAATTTTGCCAATAAAAAAAATCTTATGTTCAACTTAAGAAGGAAAACTTCAGGAAGGAGGAAAAGGTTAGAAGAAGGAGAAGGAGAAGAAAAATAAGAACAAATATGAGGAGGAGGAGAAGAAAGAGGAAAAAAAGGAGGAGAAGCGGGAGAAGAAGAAGAAGGAGAAGGGGAAGGAGAGGAAGAATGAGGAAAAGGAGAAGAAGAAAAATAGAGGAGGCAGATAAGAAAGAGATGGAGAATGTGCAAGGTGGTGAAGGAGGAGGAGACAAAGAAGAAGACCAAGGAAAACTAGGATATGGAGAAGAAGAAGAAGATGAACAAAGATTAGTAGTAGGACAAAAAGAAGGAAAATGAGAAGCAACAAAAAGGAGGAGATTAAAAGGAAGAAAGAGAGAGAAAAGAAGAAAATTCAGCAAAAGGCACAAATCAAGACATGAAAATAGGAGCAGTGAAATGTACATTCTAAATCTCTCTATTGGCATAACTATTGCACCTCTTTGGAGAAATATCTAGCATGTGAAATGATGATAAATTTTGCATTGTGACTTTTGGGGTTTAATTTTGAGTCTCAGCCTCGTTCTAAATTCTTGTCAACCTTTTAATATTTTGGGAAGGCAATGTATAAAACTAGCAAGAATTTTAAATTATAAGATAATCATGTTACATTGTCTTCTATTTGGTGGAAACTTTGTGTTCATGTCTTTTGGTGGACAAAAACTCATAGGTGGTTCCAATCAACAACAAAAAACATTGTTTGGTAGAATTAGATGATGAAGACCCTTTGAATGTTGGACAACAATATCATTGGAGAAGTGTCTTGGAGCTTTGAGGTATTGTAAAGAAGTTTAATGAATCATTTTAAACATTATTATTATAGTATGTTGTTATTGTAATGAATATCAAATAGGCTGATTAAATATATAAATCAAAGTAAAATTAATATAAGTATTGTGCTTCATTTATGTATGTTGTTGGTGTTCAATTAATTTTTTTTATTTCTTCTTAAATTTGATGGAAAATGTGCTTGTGTTAGCTAGTGGATATTGGTGTTTGTATTGAAATATTTTAGTTTCTTAAACAAGAGAGCAAGCTATGCAGCAGCTGAAGTCCATTCCTAGTCAAAAAGAGCAAATATGTTCAATGGCTTGTAGTCGACATAAATTGAAGGTTGGGTGTATAGAGTCCAAAGTTATTTTGTGATTGATTAGACTATGTACATATGCTTTCAAGAATTGTTATTTTATCATTAAATTAAAAATTAGTTACTGTGGAGAACTTCTAATTTTAAATAAGAAAGGTGTTAGGTGTTTGATAGATGAGTCATCTATCTATATGTACAACAAGAATAAATTAGATGAACCATCAATTTATGTTACATGGAAATAGTAAAGAAATAATAAATCAAATGGTTATATGAATATCAATTGGTTGGACTATGCATATATCAAATTGTAAACTTTGGACTAACTAAATTTAACTTTTAATAAGTTTCCATAAACATAAGTCTAATATGAATCTATTTTACAATTCTACAAAATAAAACTGAAATCATATTTGATACCACAAATCTAGATTCCACCTCAAAACAAGAATACAAAGAATTACGTGTGACCTTGCTATTCAAAGTGGCTTGATGCTGACAATTCTCTCATTTAATTAAGCTAAATATAAAAACTTACAATCTTAAAACAAGCCATGTCAGAAGAAAGTTTCAGTAATTCAAAATATTTTCACAAGGAGATCCATACATCAATATCAAAGCAGAGATCACGACATTTTATAAATAACATTAAAAATGAAATCTTTTTTAATATTTTAGAAGAATAGAGGAATACAACATGAAAGTGACTCTAAATAAGAGCATTACAATACAATGTTGTGTTGGAAACTATAATTGGAATAATTGTTATGTTGTCATTGATGTCAAACCTGTTTGTGAGACAGTTTGTTATCTGATCCAAGTGTCATATCTATTTATTGATGAAGAGGATTTGAGAAGTTGTTCATAAGAAAAGTATCTAGAGGAAAGGTTGAGTTATGAAAAGGAAACTGCAAATGGACACTTGATGAAGGATTTGAGCAATACAAATCCACAAAGTTCGAAGAATACTTGCATGTAAAATCCTATCATAGAAAAAAAAAAGACAAGAAGAGGCAAGGGTTTGCTCTAAAAAATATGCAAATTGTATTCTTGAAAATGAAAAAGATAGGAGATAATTCGGAAAGATCAATCCTTATAAAAGGAGATGTTGGAAATATAATAGGGAAAGTAAAATCTAAGGGAAGGGGGGTGAATCAATCCTTCAAAACTTCTACTATTAAAACATTCACCACACATCCATCTCACAATTTGTATATAAACTAAAATACGAAACTAAGCATGTTCATCCAAATCATGAAAAAAATAAAAAAAATGCAACACATATATGACACAAGATATTTGGTTACCCATAAACCCTCCAATGAGAAGGTAAAATTGGGGTGGGGATGACACCCACAAATCTTCAATACTGTAGTTGTAAAGTGTATCCAATGAAGATTACAATGTTTGATCATACACTATGATCTACCCTATGAAAGGTCTGCCATGTTAAAGGCTTACAAAGATTGTTAGAGCTTACCTTGTTAAAGGATTTTAACACCCTGTTAGAAGTGTGTCTGGTTAAAGGACTTCAACTTACAATGAAGGAAGCACCCTATAAAAGGATTTATAAAAGCCTACTAGCACTACTCAGTTAAGAAATTTTACTGATTCACCTGTTAGAATGTCTCAGCCTTGATCCTTCAATTAACACCTCTCTGCTAGATATTAACTCTTCTCTTTGCTGGTGTATACTTGATCCTCTTTGATCAAGTGTATCACTTTTTTCCTCTCTACTTTATTCTCTCTAACTAATTATGCACTTCATATCTCAATTCACAATTCCTTAATAACCATCAATGCTATGTTTGTGCATGCAAACTTCTCTCTTCACTCCTTAGCATCTTTAGAGTTTTTCCTCCTTAAGAAGACCTAGGTGACTTAGGGTTAGGTAAGATTAATGATTATGACTCACCCATTTTGTTGCTTAGAACATCCCTCAATCTTATTGGTTGCATGTACTGCATAGGGATTCTCAATATAGATTTTTTATTATCATCTAGAATCACAAAACAATCCTTAAGTTGGCCCAAAAATGGTTTACATAGAGTTTGTTCCATTACAAACAACTATCCAAAATTGTTTACTTGGAACTTAAAGCCTCTTATGCTCGGCATCCACTATATCTTCAGTGTTGTAACTCATCTCCTGAATGACTTGGCATATACTAGCTTGCTTGACATTGGAGTTACTCAGCACTAACTATCTACTCGAAACATACTGGTGCTCGACACTTACTATATATTTCACTTGGCATACACTATCTGATAACTTATGCTCCATAAGAATATGATTAAGTATGTAGTCAATCATATGTCAAAACTAATCTGAGACTAATAGGAGATCAAAACCCCAAAAAGGGTAACCTAAAAGGGAAGAGCCATTTAATAATTACTAATTAATTATTAAATGTAAATGCATAAGTGCATAAAGTGAAATCTTAAGAAGGGAGAAAATGTAATTTAATAAATGAAATGAAATTAACCTTTTTCTCTAACAATCCCCCTTAAGATGAGCAATAATGCAGCTACAAACAATCCAGAAAGAGCAAGGAAACTACAATGCAATGTAGAAAACAAACTTGGGTCCTGACAACAATGTCTAATGAGGTACCCAATCACAATCAAATCTCTATGAAATGGAGAAATAGAGAAAACCAGTGGGAAAAACCATACTCCAAAAGAGATAGAAAAGGATGCACAAATAAAACATCTCAAGAGAATTTCTCAAGACCATAAGCACAATGAAAACCTCCATGATAAAATCTTGAGACTCCATAGCCCCCCTAGAATGGAAGAACTCTTGTGTCGATGAACATACCAATGTGGGTCCAATCTTAAGAAAAAAAAGGTAGTGGACAAGGATGATAAAACCCATGTATGTAAGGTGCAACTGGAAGTCCTAGTTGATGCTCAAAGGAGAAAGCATAAGAATCCTGAAATAGAATCTCCAATAGAGGTGGGATAATAGGTGTCTTGAATCTATCATCTGAAAGGAGAAGTGTATCTTTTGATATAATCTCAACAACTACAGTAGGTGGCTCAATGACTGGAGCTACAATAGTAGGGCATACTGAAGAGTAATCTTGTGTAAGAGATGGAATCTAAATAGGAGGTGCAGGTGTAGAAGTCACAATATTGGTCTTAGGAACAACACATAAGTTCAAGCGACCTGACTTCACCTTAGTAGAATCTCATGAAAAAAGAGAGTGAGTCTTTGATAGTGGAGATGGTGGACCAAAATGTGAGAAGGAATATAGGTGGGAAGCATGATCAATAGTTCCTATAGAAATAATATTGTCTGTCTCACTATCTCTTATGTGCACTGAATCTTGTGCAAACTCAACTGTCTTCCCTGTCCCAATGTGTGTAATCTGATAAATAGAGAGAAGGTTAGAGGAAAAAGATGGAACACAAAGTACATCATGAAATGCACCATCATCAATGTCAATAGATCCTTTCCCACATATAGTTTTAATAGTGTTGTTCCCCATCAAAATGTGTGGAGTAGGAGAAGCCTCAAAATAAGAGAACAAATCCTAAGAAGATACCATATGGTGTGAAGCATTTGAATCCAGTAACCATCTAGAAGAATGAGGAATAGTAGTTGCACATAGTGCATGACCCTTTCCTATATCTTTACCATCTAATTGAAATGATGATGATGAAGAAGACCCGTGAGAAGTAGAAGGAATATCAATGTTGCTCTTCTAAAGGAGAGCTATCAAATTTGAAACCTGTTTGGCATAGCCATCTAACTTCTTCTCATAGCAATGTGATTCATCATAATTAGGCTTATTACAATAAGACACTTTGGTCTTTCTGGATTTGGTTTACACCCTTTAGGAGGAGGTGTCCTTGATGAACTATGAGTGCTAAAAACAATTTGAGACTCTATAGAATGAGATTTATGTGTCTTCTCCTTCATCCCAGAAGATGGTCAAGCTACCAATGCATAAGTCTGTGAGCATGTGAGCGAATCCAACTGAGAAAGCTTAGCTTGCTCTTGACTCAAATGATCACAAAAAACTTCAAAGGATGGCATCGTAAATCTATTACCCAAAGAAATCTTTGGTGGAATAGAAGATAGAAGCAAAAATTTGAAAGTTTCTATTAAGCTTAGAAAGAATCAGGCAGATGCACTCAGTATTAGTGTTGGTCTTCCCACAACCTTGCAATAAAGATCTATGTTGATTGAACTTCATCAAGAAGTCCTCAATGGAAGGAAAAGAATTTGGTACAAGAGAGGTAAGCTATGTCTCAATATGAAGTGCCCTAAACTCATTCAATGTACCACACAAGCCTTCAAGCTTGATCCACATAGCTAAAGGGGTATTGCACCCATCAAGATGAAACTGTAGACTATCAAATACCTGTAAAGAAATAAACCCCATTGCCTCATCCATCTTGTTCATGTGATGCATGACCTCAAAAGGCCTCCATAAAACTAGTTACATGACATCTGAACAATACCACAACCCTTTTGACCAAAGAAGTCATTTCATCATGGTCTTACATGTGTGATAATTATGAGGGGTCAAAAGTTCTAGGCAAGAAGAGGTCTCAGTCATTGTTTTAGAAGGTGTTGGATTGTTTTGTGCAGGCAAAAAAGTGACCAAATGCTTAAAGTACTTTGTCCACTTAATATTACTCCAAACTGATACCAGATCTGGAAAGTAGACAAAAAATTAGTGTCCATATGAGCTCGAACAAAGCCTTTGAAATTGCAAAAATCAAGATTTGCAATCTTTAAAAAAAAATCAAGAAAATAGATTACAAACAACTGCAACAATGTGTAGATCACAAAATTCTATCCCAAAACAAAACAAAACAAAAATGCTTGGAAAAAGGAGTCTGTATGAGTGAGATATCATTGTTTGAAAATCACCTCTGTAATTATTTTTTCTAAATCTTCATCATCACACCTTGAAAAGTCAAAGAAAATGCTCAAAAAATGTTAGATTTGTTTTGTCAAACCATTTTTGTCCTTTTTCTCCAAATACCAAACAAGCTACATCAAATCTGGCTTTGATAACATGAAAGATTCGAGCAATACAAATCCACAAAGCCTGAAGAATACCTGCATGCAAAAAATTGTCACAAAGAAGAAAAAGACAAGAAGAGGCAAGGGTTTGCTCTGAAAAATATATAAATTGTATTCTCATAAATGAGAAAAGAGATAATTACAAAAGATCAATCATTATAGAAGGAGATCGAAACCCGAAAAAAGAGTAACCTAAAAGGGAAAAGTCATTTAATAATTAATAATTAATTATTAAATGTAAATGCATAGGTGCATAAAGTGAAATCATAAGAAGGGAGAAAGGGTAATTTGATAAATGAAATTAAATTAAGCCTTTTCTCTAACACTCGATTAGTTGGACTTTGACAAGATAAATTGATTGTTTAAATCATGTGATCAAATGTATATGCTTGACCGAGTAGCAAAGAAGAAGACTAAGAAACTTGAAGTATATGTTGAGTGATGCTAGTGTTGACTGAGTGCCAGAACAAGTCGAGCAAAATTAGTGTTGACCAAGCATCAGTATTGACTGAGTGACAATATATATGTTAAGAAAGAAAATTAGTAGCAATTAAGTAACCCATTGATGATCAAGTGTCAGAACATACTGTTGGCCAAGGAAAAACATTTAAATAGTTTATGAGAAATCATAATTTCTAATCGACAAAGTTGATATCTTGGGATATGGAAAGTGTGTTGAAGATAAGGATTGATGAGTTCGATCATTTAATGCTAGGAGAGGATTAGGTAAATGACCTAAGGAGTGGATTTTAAGAGAACTTTCTAGAAAATAAGACAATTAACAAAATAATGATAAGATTCATTATATGTGGTGAATCAAATCATAAACCATAAGATCTATAGTGTTGTTTAAGTGAAAAAGATTAGAATTACCTTTAAAGAGTCATAAGGGCAAACTTAAAGGATGTGTAAGAGATGTTCCAAGAAGTGTAAAGGTTGTAACAATTGTTGATGTTCTTATCTGACGAATCTAAGAAGAAGGCTTAGAAGAATTAAAGAAAAGGAGAGTGATTGCTTGAAGGGTTGCCAAGTGAATTTGAAACAAAGATGGCAATGGAGGCCAGACATTGATTCAGTTTAAAGAGATGAAGTGATAATGATACATGCAAAGTGAGTTTTACTTGACATATGAAAACCTTATGTTACTTTCTAACCATTCTAGACAATATTTGAAATCCTTTAATCAAGGTTGACCTATGAGTCATATTGACCTAATAGCCATATGTAAATCCTTTAATAGGGTGATATTCTTAGGGAATGTTCTAAAGTCCTCTAACAAGGTCACATTTGACAGTGTGTTTTGTAACCTTTAACAAGGTTTTCTCCTAATAGAGCTCACTTCATAAGAGTGAAAATTGTGACATGTTGGTGGTGGTTTTTCTAAATTGGATTACTATGTTAAATCCTAGTGTCAAACTTGTGTGGATTTTTTTTTAAAATAAAAAGTGGACATGCCACCATATATATTATTATATAATAAAATGGTTCAAAAACTCAATCGGGAAAGAACCATAAAGAAAACCCAACATCACTATTTTATACAAAATGATATATGCAAAAAACTGAAGTCAAAAAATTAGTGTAGTTGACAACTTGAGTCACCCTTAGAAATCCCAAAGAAAACCCAAACTACACTTGTGTGGATGTTATTTATGGTGTTTTATTGATTAATGTTTACATTTTGCGAGTCTGTTATTTTAGGACACTGGACAACTAGTTGATGTTACTAAAAGTTAACTGTAGAAATTGAGCTATGAAATGATATGATATGAAGTTGATTAACTATTTGTTTGTTCAATTGGTACATCTAGATCTTGGATAACTGATTCACCACCCCTCTCAGTTATTCTAAACATTCTAACCATTGGTGCTTATAGAGAGAAGTTTGAAGTTACTCAAACCTAGAGATCATGATGTACAAAAAGGAGGTGCCAAAGTTGAACAAAGAGAACTTTCTTGCATGACAAAGATTAATGAGGCTACATATAACTGGTATTGGAGATGTTATACTAGAGTTTGTGAACAACTCATATGTTACTATTAAAAAAGTCCCTCTAGTTGCTTAATAATTGAAATAAAAGAAAGAGCACAATGAAGCAATTCGAAAATTGCTTCAACCCTAAGCTATGTTGAGTTTGATGACATAAAAGATTGAAAGAACACAAAGGAAATATGGGATAAAATGAAGACCATATATGGAGGAGATGATAATGTCATGAGAATCAAATCAAAAAGCTTGAGAGGAAAATTTGATGAAATGAGAATGACAGAAGGTGAGAATATAGTTTAGTATTGTGCAAGAATCAAAGACATTGTCAATGTTATTAGATGAGAAAATAGAAAGATCGAGGATGAAACATTGATAAGCAAAGTATTTAGAATTCTGCTTCCTATTTATGCTATTAGGGTTTTGTAATACAAGAACTAAGATGTACACCAGGTAAGACCCTAACCCTGGAAGATGTGAATGGGAGGCTTGCTTCTTTTGATATGTATAATTTTAACAATTACACTCCTACAAATATTGAATATGCTTTTAAATCACAACTGGTTTTTAGTAAGAAAGAAAAAGGTAAACATGTGAAAAGTGATAGTGATACCTCTGATGATGAACTTGAGGTATTGATGGTTGGGATACTTGGAAGAGGCAAAGGAAAATACAAAGGTAAACTTCCTATAATCTATTTTTCATGCAACAAAGTTGTTCATATTGTTGATGTTGGAAATGTGAGGTAGGCAAGGTTACTGAGAGGGGGGGTGAATCAGGAACCAATAAAACTTCAACTTATTTCACCAATTAATTCTTCATAAAATATTCTGATCTAATTACATGCATGAAAGAATGAAAGCAATAAAACATTCATAACATATTGACACAAGATATGGTAACTCAAAAACCTTGCAAATAGAAAGTAAAACTAGGGTGGGGATGATACCCACAAGCTTTAGTATTGCAATATAAAGTTGGTCGTTTAAGGCTTACAATTGATCACTTCTAATGATCTGCCCTGTTAGGAGCAATAAGGACTGCTAGGTCCACCTTGTGAAAGGATTTTCAAAACATACAATGAAGTATGCACTTGGTAAAGAGATTTGACGAAGACTGTTAAGTCTACCGAGTTAAAGGATTTAGTCGATACACCTATTAGGATGAACCAGTGGTTGATCTTTAATCTAAAACTTTGATTTGCTAGTTGAGATTCCTTTGAAATAAAATGATCACCTTGTTGTGATAGATAAATCTTTGCTACTCTTTATACCGCTTGTAGCCTTTTCACTTTGCATTTCTGCTCTCTATATTTGCATCACATATTCTTCTATTCTTATTTGGATGTGATACAATACATTGCATATATACCAATCTAAATCATAATCCATCAAGGTCGGCTACAACAGAAGGTTCAATCAAGATCACAAAGTCAAACCAACTGTTGGCACTTGAGTTCTGAAGACAAACTCGGTGAGGTTCTGATACTCGACAACCATCATCAATACTCGACATCATCATGCACTCAATAGATGTAGAAGCTCAATTCATACTAATCACTTCCAAGTAGTCTAAACTTGGTCAGCACTAGTGACTCAATGAACACTACAAAACTATGCATATAAACTGAATCACTTGGTTGACACTACATGACTCGGTCAACAATAACACTACAAGCTCAGTATAAACTGAATCACTTGGTTGACACTCCTTGACTCGATCAACACTAGATTCACATCACTAACACTATGAACTTGGTAGACACTGGAGAACACGGTTGACACTGTAAAACTTGCTTAGTACTGTGAAGCTTGGTTTGCATTGTCACTGATGAACTTAGTAGATACTACTCAGCATGAACTGAATACTGATTTTGGAACTTGGTAGCAATTGTAGAACTCAATAGTAACTGGATTGCTCAATTAACATTGTAAATTGCAAGATAAGCTTGGTAGCTGCTAACCAATTGACTAAGTGTGATACATTAATAAACAAATTTTGACCATAATATCAACAATCTCCCCCTTTGGCATTAGTGACAAAAACACTTATCAATCCAAAACTGAATACTCAAAATTTGTAGGTTAAAACATTCTTTATCTCCATTCACTGTCTTCAACTTGGTAACATACTCTATTTTTGAAATTTTTCAAAATTTCTTTTGTAAAAGATGTTTTTTGATTATCTGTACATGTATATGTATAATATTATGTTGCTCCCCCATACATATATACACATATTATACTTTCTCAATATATACATACTTATACTTCTCCCCCTTTATATACATCTCATCTTCTCCCCTTTATATATCACATCTTCTCCCCCTTTTTGACATAAATGCCAAAGGTTTATACTACATATTGATGTCAAAATGTGATAGGAAGTTAGAACGTACCTTCAAAATCAATGCCATTGTCTTGTCCCAATTTTCTTGTAACACCTTGGTTGCATGAAGTGTAATCTGTACTTCTATTGATAACTCCATCATATGATTAGCTATGGAGAAGTTATTGTCATGGATGAGAGTTT
Source organism: Cupressus sempervirens (assembly GCA_028749045.1). NCBI lineage: Eukaryota > Viridiplantae > Streptophyta > Pinopsida > Cupressales > Cupressaceae > Cupressus > Cupressus sempervirens. The sequence goes on from CM053785.1 coordinate 384,069,272, forward strand.
TGGTATGTGCAATGTGTTTCTGCAATGCATTTATGTTTGGAAGAATCATGCCTTGGATTTCTACAAGTGTGGTCGTTATCCTAGCTTCTTCCTTTAGTAATTTTGCTTGCAAATTAGTTAGAAATATGATCTTTGAATATTGAGTAGAACTGTAGCTTGGGTCAAGTGACAATTAGTGTGCACTTGTCTTCAAGTATTCATCTATCTTAGATAATTTATCTTCGATTCCCTTGGTGAAGATAGTTGTATCACACAACTTGTTGAATAATGAAGTAACATTATTTGCAGAGGTTTATAATGAGCTGAGAGTAGTTCATAATTCTACTTGATTTATTGCAATTTTTTGTGCTACTTGCTCCAATACTTTGTTCTCAAATTTCCTCTCTACCCTCTGTAGCAACTTTTCTTGTCCATTTAGATCTTCATTGAATTTCTAGACAACTTCTACCAATTGATCCAAAATAGGTTGTGAACTATCAAACTCAATACTCAATGCATCCATACACTAGTACATTTGGGTTCATTTTTCTACCAAATTTTTTGACCAACGCTATGAATCCTCTTTATTTTTTGTTTTCATTCTCGCATTGGTCACAAAAAAAAAAAAAAATTCCCAATTTGGTCAAAATTTTGACCAACATCATTTAACCAAGTTGAAAATTTCCGAAGTATTCCCAAGTTGGTCGAAACTTAGACCAACTTGGGTCATAATACAATTTGAACTAACAAAATATTGATAAAAGTGGATGCTCGAGACGAGAAACACATTCCATGCGCATTTTTACTGAACTTTGGTCAGTTTTTGGTGAGTGATTTCGTAGGATATGGTGAGTGATTTCGCAGGATGGTTAAGGGTTTAAGTTTTAATTTGCAAACAGATTCCCTAAAATTTGCTGGTTAAAGTTTTGGTGAAGAGGCGACATTTATTCGTAGCCACATTGCAGAGGGCCAAAAATTGATGCAAATGCAGCAGTTGCAAATGTTGCAGAGGTAAGCGCAGCAACAACAACAACGCATAGAAGGTTTGTTAAATGGATCTGCTAATGGGTTGGTTAGTAATGATCCTCTCCTCTGGCAGAACCCAAGGATAGGAAATGCCATTGCAACAAAAATGTATGAGGAACGACTAAAGCTACCTCATCCGAGAGATTCCATGGATGATGGATCCCTTGATGTGTTTGATTAGTTAATGCACCCATTTGAATACTTATCAAACTAGTGGGTAGTATGAACAATGGTACTAATTTAACCACATAAAATGTGTGACTTCATTTTGTAAATCATCATTAACAGACAGTTGTATGGTTGCTAGTACATTGATTTCATAGAGATTTGGAGATAATGTTGGTCAGTTATTGTATGCAAACCAGACACAATGCTAAAGGGAGCAAACGTGCCTAGGCAGCCTTCAGGGTATATAAATTCTCAGCACAAACTCCTATGTCAAACTTACACTAATTCATGTATTTACAATTGGAAAGTGTGAATTGAATTTTAGTATTTGGTTCTAGTATAATGGTTTTTCATTTGAGCTAAAACTTTTGCTTGATGATTATACATTTGGATTAGAGTTTTCTTTCCAAATTGTATTTCTCACCGTGTATATATGGCCTTAGTTCCTTGTTATTTTGCATGTTGCATGTATAGGCAATTTTTACATAGCACTGGAGGTAATATGTTCGCTGCTCTCCAGCAAGTCCAAGTGTGTAACCAGCAGCTGCCCGTAGCCCCACAGGTGTGTAAATGCTTTTCTTGTTCAATCATGTTAACTTTTATATATAATTATATAATTAGGCCCTTTTGCATGGATACTAATGTATTGGAGGATATACAATGGCACAGGACATCAAAACTGAGATGAATGCAGTACTTGGTCAGAGATCTAGTGCCTCAGAAGCTTCATTGTTTGGGGGTACCAAGAGCGGGCCACTCAAAAACAAGCTTGCTAAGCCCAGGTTTGATGTCTTTCAAATTTAGATCCAAAAAACAAGTCCAATGATTTTTTTAAATGACTATCTAAGAAATATTTGTATTAAGAGTGTTGAGGGTAGCCTCGCTTTGAGGCTGCCCTTGCATATTTTGTAATACAGTTATTGCTAGCACTTGAGTATCACCAAATGATGTAGTCGCAGCTTTTTATCTAAATTGGGGAGACATTTATAGAAGTTATATTTTTATTATCAAGATATTTTATAGACTAAAATTTGATTCCCAATTCTAAAACTAATCTATGAAGTTTAGTAAACTTATAAGCTTGTGAGTAGAAACTTAACCATTTTGCAGTTTTTTTTGTTGTAAGGTTGATAGATTTGAGTGAAACATCTTCAACTTGATAGGTGATTTGGTTATGTAGGTTTGCACGAGGCCCACCAAATGTATGAAGAATATATACCAGAACGTTTTAGTTTTGGGCACAAAGGAATGGCTCAAGAGGAAATCAATCACAAGGAGGCTCCTCCTCCCCTTGCAAGCATCTCCAAGTTTGGTTCCAATTCAACAACTGAACTTAATCCCAAAGGCCATGACGACTCCAAATTCACAAATATGCCTCCTACAATCATCATGACTAGACTTATTCTTATCATGATGTGGAGAAAGCTCACTCACAATCCTAATACTTATTCCAGTCTTATAGGCCTCACTTGGTCTCTCATCGCCTTAAGGTTTGTTTCATGCTTCTACTACTACTGTGATGTATCAAATTGTTCTGAAGTGAGTCATGAATATATCAGAGTTCTTTGTTTCCCACTATTGATTAAAAATTATTCTAGCCATAACCTATTGCTCTATACAATTTCTTGTTGCTACTAAGGTTACCATTGTTTATGGTTTATGTTATATAGTTCTATCTATAGGGGAAGAGACCCAGTAGCCACCCAAGCTAACTTTGTACATCTAGATCTCCTAAATCGTAAGTCAAATTATGCCAAATTTTTCAGTAGACCTCCTTAGGTGACTGAAGAGCTTAAAGCTAAGGTTTCAACATTTGGGCATTTATGGATCTCTTTGTAGAGGCCGTAGAATGCAAAGTGATCAAAAAGTGCCATCACTCGCATGAAACCCATTATGTTCACCCCTCAATAGTTGCTCACTTAAAAGTAGTACTTGTGTCACAAATGGATGAATCAACAACCAAGAAAGTTAAAAGATGATCAACTATTAGTACATATGTGATCGACTAAAAACAATAATTGTAGAGTGTCTATCAGAAAACTCTCACAATAATTAGACCCATAACAATTATTGGGTCTCTTCCCCTACTGCCATATCACCTTTTGTATAGGATTAAGTGGCCGAGGGAAAATATTACTTTTGAGGATTGTACACAAAATAATGAATTCTTTCAGTGAATAGAATTAAATCTATAGGTTGCTACAATGGAGCACATGACCTTATACTTGTGAATACTAGGATCCATGTTAATCGAATGTCATCTTTATGTGAATTGCTTTTGAGTAAGTGAAAGGGAATACAATTTTTCAAAGTGTGCAAGGTTTTTTATGACATACAGGTGTATGAATAAATGAATATGTGTAGTTTTGTATCAATATCAAACATCTCTGATATATTTTCATGTTTTTATAATTTGTAGATGGAAAGTTGAAATACCTGCCATCCTAGAGAAATCAATAAGAATATTGTCTAATGTTGGTCTTGGTATGGCCATGTTTAGTTTGGGTATGTTTTGAATCCTTCTCTATCTCTATTTTTGAGGAGTTATTATGCACATCCTGGAGCATGGCTTAGCTAAGCCCTATAAACATCTAAGACTGGATTAAGATTTCAGTGAGTTTGTCACATAGAAATAACTTTTAAGTTATTGTAATGGATTCACTAATATTGTGCTTCAAATTTCCTATTTGGGTCAAAGGATTGTTCATGGCATTGCAACCCAAAATCATTGCATGCGGGAATTCAATAGCAACATTTGCAATGGCAATCAAGTTTCTTACAGGGCTAGCTGTAATAGCTGCAACTTCTATTATTGTTGGTCTAAGGGGAGTATTGTTGCATGTTGCTATTGTCTAGGTATGTAGCTAAGTCATAGGATATGTCAAATTTCATCCATGAAGTTAAAATTTCACCAATTTTTTATCCTTTCCAAACTTCATCTGAATTATATGAATTTCAAACCTTGTGACTTAGGCATCTAGTAATGCTGCAAACCTATTGAGTGGTACTTATTTCCAAAACCAGCTTAAATTAGGAACCTTTTTTTTTCTCTCTAAATCTATTTGTTGTTTTTTTTCTCAATAATCATAGATGCCCAATTGTTAGGTTTTCTATCTTAGAATTTAAGGGACGATAGCAGAGATGTTCTTATATAGTAGTCTTATTCATCAACCATTTGGAGATCTCTAGGCTCTCTTGATTTTTGGTATTCGATATATGCATGTGATTTTTTCTTTTTTGATTTTTGTAAAGCTCTTTTTGTTTTAAATACCACCATATTGCAACTATATTAGTTTCATTATTCTCTCCCAAAGTCGCTCTTTTTTTCTTTTTCCTTTGAGTGAGTAGATTGGTCACTTTCGTCTTCTTTTATAGTTATAATTATCTACAAATGTTCCATTCATATGAGCATCAATATAAGACCAATACAATTTCAAGCACAACAAGAGACTAGTACTAGCTTCTTTCAAGCAACTACACTAGAAACTACATATGGAAGACCAAGAGTCACAAACTAACTAGAAATGATCACGAATCACAACTTAGAGTTCCATATTAGATGTCCCTTTGGGTTTTGAACTTAGATATCTACAATGAAAACTCCTTCAAACAATAAAGTTGAACCCCTTGGAGGCTATCCTACTGTTTTTAAAAGTTGGTCTCTTATTTATTTTTTCAGTTGTTTTTGGTGCAATTGACGTAATCTTCATATTGGCATTCAAAATTCATTTGATTCTTTATCTTTTCTTTTCTATGCATGGGAAACCATCTTTATTTATTTCACTCAGGAAACTATAAGACCTTCGAAGACTTTCAACCAACTATGTCAGAGGTCAAACTCTTCCTTTTCTAAGCAGTTTGGAACTCTTAAACAGTTAGGGTTGGAACTCTTAAACAACATTTTCATTTGCAATTTCCACCTTTTGAAATACTGGTCCAAGAATTTTTTAGTCCACCACTCACCTATGTCCTTCATTTCTACTCAAATTCATTCAACTTTAAAACCAATTGTTGAGTAAATTTCAAAACAAGAAAACAGGAGGAGAACTAAGAAACCATAGAACACACAAAAGTTTGCATAAAAATATTTAATTACATGGTTCACCAATGTATTGCTACAAAAGCAATATCTTTATTAATTGTTACAACAGAAAAAAAAGCATTTTCTCATCTCTTATAGAAATGGTTTTTACTTCTCAATTATGAAGAGATGATTAATGGTTCAGTGACTACCTCACACACTTAACAGATTCTCTGCTTACATGTATCACTTGGGATTTAAGAGTGTTCTTGCACTTTTTGTGACTGAAAATGTGTGTAAGGGTCCAACTTTAATGTCTCATGAACTTGCTATTGGGTTTTTGGACTCTTTGCTAATTCTTTGCTCCCTTTTGCTTTATGTTGAGCTATAGCTCATACAAACCAACTAGCCTCATACCTAAGGGTTCTAATTTATTGTTCAAGTGCTATATCAGCTAAGTTATTGGTCCCTTCATGACCAATCCATTATCAGAATGGGATGTGGTTTACGTTCAACATGCCTCTAAAGCCACACATCAAGTGCTTGGGGCTCATATCTTAATTCTAATACCATTTTTTGAGCTACAACTCATATAGACCAATTATGACTCAAACCTAAAACCTTCCATTTGTTGCTAGAGTGCTCTACCAATTGAACTACTAACCCCTTTGTGGTCAGTTCATTGTCACTCTAAGTGGGGCTCATTTTCCAAAATTGTAGAATAGAAAAATATGGACAATGCAGCATTGGACTTTTGGACATCTTGTGCAAATCACACAAAGTTAACATACAAAGTTTTGCGTTATAGGAAAAAAAAAATAAAAGGAAGAAAAATCATAAAAAGTATACTACATAATCATTAGACTAACAACAATACAGTAATAAAATCCCAGCCTCACCCCTTTGTTTCTTTAACAAGTTATTCTGTGCCTTTACTTTTAGTAGTTACTGTTAGATATTCATTGGATAAAACTTACATACATAATGCTTAATTTTCTTAATAGCATGCAAACCATTTATACTTTGATTGGAGAATTATATAACCTTTACGATGTGAATTTGTCTGCAGTTGCACTTTAATAACAGGCCTGAACACTAATGCTTACCAAATAGCAAGAGGAATAGTAAGTTCCCCTTAAAAATAGTCTTATTTGGACACATAATATCGTGAAATGCATGCTTCTGATTTAATTATCAATTGAAAATGTCTTCCTTTTGTCCTTCAATGAATATCTACCATGTAATGTTAATAATGTGATATCTATGCATGTACAACCTTATATTGACTAGAATGTGTTGGAAAATAAAGCAGTTCTATTGTCTATCCATTCAATATTTGGTGCACCCTGCCAATTTGCTCAAGTTTTTAATTTTCAGGAACTGAAAAGGCTCTGTGGAGTCGATAGAACCTGTGACTTTGTAAAGGTAAAAAATTTCTCCTATGGTTAAATGTAGAGACTATTAATGTACTGGTTTCATCACAAATTAGAGGTTCAAGTCAACTTAATTCTCATTGGTGAAAAAATAATATATACACACATCAACATCAAAGTGCTTGAAGATTGCTCATTACCAATTAACTACTTTCTCTAAACATTTATCATGAAAGTATATTTCTTTGAGAATTGATTTGTGATATATGATTTGTAGGGAGATTTCATGAAGATGCCTTTTGCAAATGATTCTTTTGATGCAATATATGCAATTGAGGCTACTTGTCATGCCCCAGATTTGGTAAGTATGCAAGATTTATCCATTGATTAAGATACGCAAATTTGCATTTTTGCAATTTATGCTTCATCATGAAATTTTTTTTGTAACTGATTGAGAAGCTGACATAAGTGTCACATTTAGTTGTTATAGTATTCTAGACTTGTATGCCTTATTCTCAATACTCATAAGCTTTATGTAACTGGTGAGTAAGGTTGACTGCTATAAAGAGATAAGAAGAGTACTTAAGCCTGGTCAACTATTTGTAGCATATGAGTGGTGTATGACTGACTCTTTTGATCCAAGGAATGAAGAACACCAAAAGATTAAGGTTTAGACCCACCCAAATGAAGTCTGTCTGTGTATTAAATTATGAAAGAATCATATAGAGTTCAAGCATAGTACTTCCATAAGAAACTAGTATATCTGATTTTTGTTGTGTCATAATTATTAAATGACAGGCAGAGATTGAACTTGGGGATGGGTTTTCTAACATCTATATCACAAGTCAGTTTCTAGAAGCTCTAAAATCTACTGGATTTGAGGTAATATTTATGATACATATTCCATAAACATTAGCATAATTGGTATAAATACCAGGTCGTTACTGCAAAGCATAAAAACTAGTTGATTAGGACATTTAACAATTCCTGATTTGGGTGCTCCATTTTAATTTGTTTAAATTGTTTTTCCCAATGTAGGTTGATACTTTTTAGTTTCAATGTTGAAACCCAAAGTGTCGTATTTGGTAGGCATGTTCATTCTTATAGCCTTAAATTCATTGACTGTAATTTTAAGAAAAATCTATGGCTAGACTTATTTTTCAGATGCATGATGAGAAAGGATTTCCACATTGAAAAGTTTTATGAGAATTCCTAAGTTCAATAGCTATGTCTTTTCCAGGGCTTATAACATCTTTTCTTTTGAGCTCATGCAAGTGACAAAGTATGAGAAGGGTAGACTTTAGCAACGGCTATTGCTTTTGTTATTATTGCATTATTTATTATTTTTCTTTTCTTATATCTATGTTTATTTTATATTTTTTCATTTCCACGTAAATTGTGGCCTGAGGGGCCACACCTTTTTATATTGATTTAAGAAAAAAGATCACACATAAGGATGCATGTATAACTAACTACTTAACATCTAGAATCATATTAACAAAAACGTTCATATTCATTCTCAAACATATTAAATTGTACATCAGCATAGCCACTAGGGCTAGCCTCGAAGAGCTTAAGGAAGTAGAAAAGAAAAACTAAATAGGGCTTAAATTTCCACTACTAGTACCACCCATTCATGTTGGACGTGGATTACCCCTTGAAAACCCATCTATATTGATTTTGAGGAAATCACTTGGGAGGGTAGACCACTAAACTAAATGGTTCACTTTCTTGACTTGCTAAACTCTAGGACCAAACCTGTTTTGTGAAGAAAGAGAAAAACACTGATCCAAGTGACTAGCAATGTGGAGATCCAAAGAAGTAAAAAGCTCCTCATCGCATAATTAACCCTAATCTCTTTATTTTTCTCATTATAATTAGTAAATACTCTATTTAAAGGTTTAAGCATGGATTTTCATCAGTCACTTTGAAATTTTTGAAGTGTAGTTAAACAACGATATGAAAACATTACATTCTATTGCAAAATCTAGGATTCGATAGTAGACAGCCCAAAATCATTTTTCCATTTTATTATTTTTAGGCCTTGATGATAAACTCTGCAATTTGAATAGCAAAAACAAGGCTATTATAAAACCAAAAGGAAAGTGATTCTTAGGGCTATTCTATATATATATTTCTTATTTTGTGTGGTTGGTAGTCAGTGTTTAGGAAATGTTGAATATTTATTGGCTGACTGATCATTCTCTATTGAAGATAGTCTGCAAAACTCATGCATATCTTTAATTTTTACTTTTAAAATCAATACAAAACTTCTTAACTTTGTCATCTTATCAATCCAAACCAAACAAGGAAAAACCTAAAATAGAAAATATTCATTTAGCAAATGACTTATACATAATGGTTTACAAGGTCTGATGTTGAATTTAGAGTACCTAATAGATAAGTTGAAAATGAGGCAGATGGCATGACCTTTTACTTTAAATCCATCAAGTCGATTTGAATTTCATTCTCTACTCTTTCATTTTCTCTTTTTTTATTCACTTGGTTGACATTGATATCCCCTGTTACTATCATCTCCATCAGTGCTATGAGCTTTTTTGCTATCTCCAAAGCCTTTCTTATCTTGTCTTCCTAGAATTCTCTGGCCCACTCGTTGGAGAGTTTTATCAAAAAATTTGGTAATTGCTGAACACAACCCTAAATAAGCTCTCTAAAGCAACCGATCATTTTATTTCCCAAGCCAATGATTACAATGTTACCATCCTTAGAATTATTATCATTTTCCAATTCAGAGATGTAAGAATCTAAGATAGGGATGTAGAAAAAATGTTGGCTCTTGTTTAGTGCATGTTTCTTATAGTATCCATACTTTTCTTTTTCATCTCTCTAGAGGAACATAGTTGTTATTGCAATTGGGACAAATAATAGTAAGTATAGTATCATTATTACAATTATGATCATGCAAATTAGAAGTAGGACTCCAAGGCATCCGACCACATACCCAAGACACACTGCAAGATAGTCAATGACATATCCATCTACACTGGTTAGCAATTCAATCGCAGGCTCTTGCAATTCATTCACAAGCTCCTAAAACTCATTTGGAGGCTCTTGCGATTCATTCGTAGGCTCCCATTTTGTTTCCATTTATGCAACCATTCATCTAGGCATTTCCAAATTTCTAGAATCAAGATGAATGACCAAATGAATATGAGAACAAATCCTGAAAGTGTCACATAGGAAACATTATCTCCAATTTTACACTCTGAGTTTTTCATCTCCTTCTCTAATTCTTCTTTCTCTTCCTTGAGGAAATAAAAAAGGTGTAGACTCGTTGTAGTCCATTGAGCATCTCCTCCTTCATCCTGCTCAATTTTCTTTTCTAACCATCTCATGTGCTTGTCAGCTTCCAAACTCATCTCAAAAGCTTCAAAGTTACATGAACCAAACATATCCATCGGTTGAATGGCTATGTTCTCAGGGAAGTCCACAAATTCTAATAGATATTTTATTTCTTTATAAGCTTTGATCATATCCTTTGCACCAACATCCATCTTCAAATCCCACTCAAACTTTGTCAGTAGCCTCACCATCATATCGATTAAGGCTTCTGCTACTATCTTAAATGACCAATTGGAATTCTGAAGCTACTTCAGAAAACTTCCACTTTTTCCACCAACATTTAATACCTTGAACAATTCCTGGCTCTCTTGGATTTCTTGATAAACTTCTTTCATGCAAGGTTTTCTTTGGTTATAACATTTCAGATGATATTTCCATAAACGGTAGAATTTTATCACTTATTTTATCGCTACTTTTCGTAGAATTTTGGTCTTCATTAGAATGTTTTTGAAATCACTTTTGTGCTATTAAATTGCTTCGGAGACCTCTTTCTGATCTTGAAATAGCAGTGGGGATCTCTTCTAAGTGGCAAATGAATTAGGGAATTTATTGCCACTTAATGAGCCCTTGAACTGATATTCTCAATTTTATTATGTTTTGAACCATGCGCAGGATGTATGTAATTGCAACGGTATCTTATTTGATCAATCAGTTTATCTAATTTAATTGGAAATCGATTTCTATTGTGGAAAATTAATTGGGGTCATGCAATACTTAAAATCTTCCCAATGAGAAGTTTTGAGTCTAATATTAAGGGTTGATATTACTGCTGGTCAGTAACATGGGGAGGTTGTTTCTGGTACAGCTAAAGGGGCGGATTTATGTCTGCAAGTCCTACAATAGTCATCTTGCAAATATTGATGAGGTTGTCTCTAAGGTAGGAAACTTGTACTTGTAGCTTGGATTTTGCATAGGAGTCACATTAATCTATATTTGATTTGGGCTTTAGTCAGGTCAAATGGAGGGGCATTCAAGACTTCTTTAAAGTGGATGACTATGCTTTTGATTTCTTATGTGTCTAAGTTGTCAAGTATATTGTTTGGAATAAGCCCATGCATTCATTGATTCTGGACTTTCACATTTGCTGAGGTTATTTTACTTATGTGTTTTTAAAGCATCTTAATGCAACCTCCACAACTAGTCATTGAACTAAGACATATCTTCCTCATGTATGTTGGTATTAAGGACAAAGGGACCTGCATGGCACATAGTCATTTAAATATTTTTTGACATTTTGTTAGTAGGGGAGTAGTGAAGGGTATAATCCTCCCATGTTGAGATTTTCACTGTCTAGCTACGTATCCTATTGACAAAGCATTTTGGGACATGTGATGCTCTATATGTTATCCTTGCTATTTAATTTTGACCAATGCAGGATTTAATTCAACAACAATCCAATTATATATTTGTGTTAAGTAATTGAAGGCTTCTACCAGTATTTATGGTTACATTTCATTTAGAAATTTGATTGTATTACTGTGAGTTTTCATTTCAAAAATTTCATTTTTCCTCATATATGTTACAAATATCTACAAGGAAATGGGGTACAATTAGTACACAAGCACCTAAAGTCATCTGTTAGTAGGAGGAAAGGATGTATAATCCATTAAATTTACAATTTCACCCTCTTTCTTGGGTCATATATTATATATTCATGGGTCAATGAGTTTGACTCAAAGAATGTACAGTTGAATCGTGATAGCAATATCACAATTTGACTTGCTGTGGAAAATATCTTAGGCTTATCTATTGATGAGCTCAAGGGGCTTTCTAATGAGTGGTTAATAAGGTACAACACTTGTTGTAGGTTTTGCAAATGGGATTAGGTTTAAACCATGGAGGAAACTCCATAGTTAAGCCTTCTTGAGCTGGAGTAGTACTAGAATGGGTGAGCCTTTGAGGAAGTCATGGTGTTTCACCTTTGTGAGCACTACCTTGATGTAATGAGTGCAAAGTGTTCATTCATTCTCATGAGAAATGAGTCTGTTTGAACTACTATGCATGAATCATGGTTCAATGAGTTTGACTCAAAAACTACATTGTTGAATCTTGATAGCTATATCATAATTTGACTTGATGTGGAAATGATCTCCTACTTATCAATGATTTATGTGTCTTAAGTTATAACATATTACTTCAATAATAAATACACCTTCAAAGTTCAGAGTTCAGACAATTCTGCTTTTCAACATTTTGTGGTTTTGGCCTAATATAAGACAATTGTTGAAAACAATAAGGTTTTTATATTTCCAATTATTTATTATAAAACCACTTCCCAATTGAGGATTGGCTTGTCATTGTGATGGTGCCCTTATCACCGATTTTAATTTGAAAAGTCATTTTTGAGATTATTGTTCTGAAATTTGGAAGTTTTGCTTTGATGATAATTATGACTTTAGTGTGCAGAACTATCTCTATTTTACAACTTGTGATTTTGTTCAGATATGAGGCAATAATTGCATATGGTTATTGTTTTTAGTTTCAGTGGTTTATCATAAACCAAGTATCAGTTAAAGCTTGACTTGTTATTACTATAATTACTTTGTTGTTAATTGGTTCAAATAGTCACGTTTGAGTTTTTGTTATTAGATTTTTTTGTGGATGATAGAAAAGAGAACTGATTTTTTGAGTTTAAATCTGTTGCTTTAGGTTTATTCACTGCAATTGGGCTTATTTAAAGATTTATACATACTTATTCGTTATTGTTACAAAGATTTTAAATTGGTTATTGCTTTTGCTACTATTAGAATACTAATTATTTTCCATAACATGCATTGTATCTGTAATTGTACGAAAAATGGTAATGGTTGAAGTTATCTAACTTAAAAAGATTTCACAGAGGTCTGGGCAATGAATTTACTTCGAAGAGAAGATAACTTTATTGAGATGCCTGTTGACTCAGTTCCCATCCTCCAACATCATCTTTTTTATACATGCGAATTCTTTCTGTGACACGTGGCTTAGAAATTATTAATTTATTGTATTTCCTTTGTTTGGAAGTGGTTGTAATGTTCCCAACAATATCACTATTGAGAGGAAAACATCAAGCGTCAAGTTTCAAGAGGAATTTGGAAAATAGGGGTAGCTCAAGAGATTTTACTGTGAACCCCTTGGAGAGCTTTTAAATAGTATCCAGACCAAGGCTCAAAATTTATCCTCAAAGGCTTAAAAAGCTTTGATGGTCATTTTGCATTGGTTGCTAATTTTCCACATGCAATTTATGTTCATGCTTAATGCTATATTTGTATTGACAAGATTTGCCTCTACATCTTACAAAATCACGTGGGGTCTTTAAACTCTTTGTAACAACCTGGACAGTTTTATATCCTTATTTATTATGTTGTGGAACACACATCTCCAACCATAATAATGCTCCTGGCTTTCCTTGAGATCTTTTGTTCCATCCCTACTGTCCCTCAAACTTAGAGAAAAACTAAAGAAAGTATAATAACTTATCATTTTGTTTTGTTGTGGTATTCAGGAGAAGCAAGAGAACAATCTTCAAAGAATAAAGGAGAAAGTTAGAACGCTAGAAGGTGTGCCACGCTTATTTGACTTAGTAACTGTTCAAGATGAGCACATTAAATTCGCATTTTATGTTGCACTAGGAAACACTGTTGTAGCAAAAGATTTGGACCAGGTAGATTGCATTCTTTACTTCTTTTTAATTGTCTCCTTCTTTGCTACCTTATTCTATGGTAGCATTCATTTTATACAAGTTACTTGTTTAAGAGAAATTATGTCATATTTAGTTCTTTTTAGTGTATGTGAAACCTTGTATAGCCTTTTGGTGTACTTTATGTTATTCTTCAGATATTTTCTCTACTTTTTTTATGAATGATTGTTCTTTTGAGGCTTGTAATGAAAATAGTTTCGAATCATGCTATTTTGATGCTTGGGATAAGAAAATAATTGTTAACAATTACAAATGTTGGAACTATTACTGTAGAATCTAGATAGATGTAAAGCTAAATGCTGTGATATTGAACACTTAAAGTGATGATTAACTCTGTTGGTGAATTGAATTTTTAATTTTCTATAGGTTTGGGAAGGATGGGCAGAAGTGCGATGATTGTGTTCATTCAGCCCCACAACACTTCTACTAGTGGAAAAAGGTATAATATCATTGGTTTCCCTTTTTCCTTATGTAGGGGAAAACAAGGATTCGAGTTTATATTTTTCCTTGCCTGGACTGGCATATTCCTACAAATTCCTCCTGTTTGAAAATTTTATTTTATGTTATAATTCATGTTACAGTTTGTTGCAAATCCAATAAAGAAATGGAGCTACACTCATGACGGGCACAAAGCACTGATTCTGCTCAAGTACAAAGTATTGAATAGCATAGTTCTAAGGTCTACAAAAATTGAACGGGTAGCAGATCTTGCCCTTCCACCTAGAAAAGTATGTATTTCTTCACCTATGGCTTTAGATTGCTTTATTATAGTAGTCATATTTGTTATTTTTGTTTTCTTTAGAGGGGTTAGACAAGGTAGATTCTTATTATTTGTTGTGTCACATTATTTTCATTATAGGCATGCATTTGATGCAAGAGAACAAGATTTCTATGAAGCTTTGTATACATGGAGTATTTCACAGTTCAACATGTAAGAAAACCTTTACATGAATTGCTTTCAAGGGATGGATTTAGATGCAATTTTTCAGTGAACTAAGTCACAAATATAAAGATTGGCTTGTCATTTGCTTCAACTTTTTTCAATTCAATAATTCTCTTCCTGTTTTTATAATTTAGTCGTAAAATCTAATTTTCACATTACTTATCTTCTATCCAATTATTTACCTCTTGTATGTGTTTTTCCTTTCATATGCCTTGGATTGGATCTCTACTGTAGGCATTATGTTGACTTGTACAGGCATGTTTTTTGTAGGTGTAATCCAATTCCAAATTTTAGAGATGTATTTTTGATCTATTACAACTGTAGATATGTGCTATGCAAATATTTCTTGTGTTTCTCTTTCCTATGACAAATTGGTACATCTAGCAGTCCCTTGTTCATAACAATAACTAAGTATACTCATGTCAAAATTTTGGAATATTGTGTTGTTGCTTTTATTGTTGAATATATATGTTACAATTTTTGCACTTTAAAAAAATTAATCTATAATCCCTTTTCCCAAGGTATATCAGCTTCCCTTGTTTTTCGTTATAAATGGAATACTAGCAATAGTATTGATGTCATGAGATCTATAAAATCTTATTTTCTTTGGAATGTGTATTATGCTTTGTGGTTCTCTTAAATACTTAGCAAAGTAGCCCAAGGAGTGACTAATCTAGGTACTTGGCACAGAGCTTTGTGGTTTTCTTAACTCTGAAAGAGTACGACTGACACAACGCTCCTGAGTGACATGTAAGGATTTTTTTGTGAATCCTTACTTAGGCTATGAAGTTTGACATTATCTAAACAAATTATTCTTCTTTGACATCCATAATTTGTATCAGTTGTCACCTTCTTTTTCATTTTACGAATCAGAAGCATGTCTTTATGTTCCATTTTTTATGTTTTCATATGATTAGCTTCATAATATTGGAATATATATTGCACAATATTTAATATTACTGCTACTACTATCACGTTTCTTAATACCATCCAGCATGGCAAGAAACTAGAAATGACATCACCTTTTTTAACAATCTTTTAATAGTAACTAACACCTTATTATATTTCTCATACTGGGGTAAACAACTTTTTGTCAGTGTGTAACAATCTTAACCTCTGGCTTGAAATACTTTTTTAACTGACATTCATATTTTCATTCAAAGGCTGCAAAAATTGTCTCTCGAGCTCAAGAATCTAGTAGCTCTAGAACCCCAATATTTTTAGATCTACTGCTCATTTATTGGAAATAGATTTGAGCAGTAGCTCTAGAGAGATAGGCTTTGGTTCATCTCATTTTAAAAATAATTATGCTTTCATAGGGTTATGAACTTATGTGAGTCCAAAGTCTAGCCATTATTTTCTCATCGGCTTTGTTGATAGCATGACAGAGTTTGTGTACCACTTGCCATGTTTTTAGTGACATTTTTTTAGAGTTAGTATATGTATGTAGTATATACACACATGTATAATGCATGTATGTAAGTATATATGTATATGTATGCATGCATGCATGCATATATACGTATGTACGTACGTATGTACTTCTTGATGTGTGTATGCATATGTGTATTTATATATGTACTTGTAAATATATGCATATAATGTTTAACAAAATGCCTCAAAAGAGATGGATATATATGGGCAAATATGCATTCATGAAAATGGAATGAACACCGAATGTTTTCAAATGACACTTGTAGACCACCTCGCACTCTATGAGTTCTACAAGTGATAAAGTTTACTGTTAATCAGTATTGTATCAATGTTTCACACTGATTACATATTGAATTAAGCTTGATAAACAACATGCTGGTGTGAAAACAAAAAACTAAAACAAAATAAGAAATATTGTGTGATCGGTGAATGTCCAACTATGGTTTCAACATAATTCATGTTAGTTATCAAGAAGACTGGAAGAGACCAGGTGAAGTAAAAGGGTATCAGGCTATCCTTTTTCCAGATGAATATAAATAATTTTATTCAATCACAAAATATATTGGCAGAGAAAAAATATTCATAAGTGCGAGCCAACAAATGCACTTCAAATATTAAAGCTTGAGAAATAATCATGATAAATTTAAAATTGTAACATATCAGGAAATTCACATAAGATTGTGTGTTGTTAATGAGTTGTAATCAATATTAACATAAATTATTAAATTCATATTTTGTTAAGTTGCATTCAAGTCAATGCGTAAAATATGTTTGGGGGAATTCCTTGTTATTGTTGATGAAGTGTTTGGAAGCCCATGAGAAGAGTTCACGAGACCGACCTAGAGAGGAATAATTTTGATTTGATGCATCCAATTATGAGTTGTGATACTTGTATATTTGTGTAGGCTATACAAACATGATCTGAAGCACACTAGTGTTTTCTTCTTGTTTTTAATTTAAATATATTTTGGTCTCATGCAACATATTTAAAATAGCTTTCCATAGGTGTCTTATTTTGATGCAGGAGCATCTAGAGGTATAAGGGCAATCCTGTGTCACCCAAAAAAATGTACTTAGACTTAGTTTCTATTTCATATCTTTACATTTTTGGATACCCATTTGGGTCAAATAAAGGTTCCAACTCTCACAGTTCCACTATCAGTGTGTTTGAAAATCTCAAAAAAATAGGACCATGCAATTTGGCCATCATTTTGGTGACCTAGAAGGTGTGAATTGACTAGATGAATGTAATTGTGATTTAGAGCATTCCAGAAAAAGAATCAGGTCAAAAGGCCCCACGGTTTGAAAGTTATTGCAATTTTTCGAGTTTTGGAGACCCCCTAAGAATGCTTTGAAGTCAGGTTAGGGGCATTAAATGACCTCAAAAAGGGCCAAAAAATGGGGGATGAGCAAAGCTGGTCCATAGGGCTATAGAGCGCTTCGAGAGATTTCCAAAAATGTAAACGGTTCGTCAATCGGAGCTACGGTTCAAAAGTTATGCCTCTTGAAAGTTCGGTTACCATTTCTGGATTCTTCTATAATTGCACCGAATTCTAACGCAGCTTCTGAAACCTTCTATTTGGTCGGTGGATGCCTACTAGCACTTTCTAGAATTTACTCCTAGTCCTTAATCCTTTGGGGTCTATTTAAAGAGATTTCTGGCATTGTAAAAGACAATTCAGAGTGGAGTTTGAGAAGAGGTGCTAAAAGGAGAAATATTCTCCAGATTTATGCTATTGTAAGCCCTTAGGGCATGTTATGAAGTTTATTTTCTCTGTACTATTTGTACTAGCTTATTTTCTCAATTAATGTAATTTCCCTTTTCTGTTGTGTCCATTCTGTTCTTGGGTTGTGTTCCCATCAAGTGGTATCAGAGTCGGTTTTCCTGAGTGTGTAGACAGAGCGCTGACTGTGAGGCAGTTTGCACTAGGACTGTGTGGTTGTGGGTTCGAGTTAGAAGATGCCTCCACGAAGAGAGTGTGGTGGAAAGGCTAGAGCTATTGATCCTGAGGAGGTTAGATCCCTCCAGAGGCAGGTACAAGCATTGCAAGAGGAGCTTCGTAGAGGAGCAAATGTTGCCGCAGGTGACAACAGTGAGGATGACAATGAAGAGGAAGTAATGGGACCAGAAGAGGAAGTTGACGGGGAAGTTCTGAATCCTGTAGAGGAAGGGCTTTTTAGGGCCATTACTAAGTTTGGGAAAAGACCTACAATTGAAGTGGGTATATTTTCAAGAAATCTAAAACCAGATGAGTTGATCGATTGGATCAATGAACTGGAAGAATACTTTGAGTATGAGGATATAAGGGACCCAGATAGGGTTAAGTTTGCAAAGGCCAAACTAAAAGGCCATGCCAAAATCTGGTGTCAAGAGGTTCAACTGGAAAGACTTAGAAGAGGAAAGGAGAAGATCACAAGATGGGATCGCATGGTGGACAAATTGAAGAAGCAGTTCATTCCTATGGACTACGAGCTTGATCTGTTTAAGAAGATGCACGAGTTAAAGCAAGCAGGAAGATCAGTCCAAGAATATACAGAGGAGTTTTACCGACTCTTGATTAGAGCGGGGCATGCAGACGCAAATAAGTAGAAGGTTGCTTGTTATATCAGTGGGTTGCGACCTAGTATCCAGGAGGAATTAAGTCTGGTAAGAATGACCAGCGTTGAAGAAGTATACCAGTTTGCCCTACGAGTTGAAGAGAAGCTGAGTAAAAGGTTTGAAGGAAGACAAAGAGGGCGTGGTCAAGGAGGAAGGGGAAGTGGTAGATCATCTGGAGGCCGCAATGAAACCCAAAAGAAAAATGAAGATGTGGGTACTAGCAGAAACTAGAGGAATGAGGGTTTCAACTGCTCCCATGATCAAGACTTTGGAAATCAAAGAGGAAGAGGTAGAGGACATGGACAAGGAAGAGGAGGCTTTCGTGGTACCTGTTTCCATTGCAATGAAGAAGGTCATCGTGCCTTTGAATGCCCTCAATGACAAGGAAGGACAGATAGGAGAGCTGAGGGACAAGCTAGGGTCGCTCATGTGGATGAGGATGCACAATCATCACATTCAGAGGATGCAGAAAGAGGAGAGACCTTGGTAAATGAAAGAGTCCTACTAAGCGGTGAAAATGAACTAGGACAGCGGAGGAGTTTGTTCCGTACCAGATGCAAGTGTGAGGATAAATGTTGTGATGTGATCATTGATATTGGTAGCACTGATAACTTGGTATCAGAAGAGATGGTCTCTAAGCTTAAGCTCAAGAGGGAGAAACATCCCCAGCCCTATCGAATTTCTTGGGTAAAAGATGATCATAAGTTCCTGGTAAGTGAACAATGTTTAGTAAAATTCAAAATTGTGAGTTACCATGATGAAGTTCTCTGTGACGTTATTTCGATGGATGTTTGCCATCTATTGTTGGGTAGACCATGGCAGTTTGATAGACATGCAATACATGATGGACATGCAAACACATACTCTCTGACAAAGGATGGAGTTTGCCACAAATTGAAGCCCATGAAAAAGGAAGGTGAAAAGGTATGTAGCAGTGCTAGGATTTGTCTTGTTGATGGAAGGAAGTTTTTAGATGGCATGAAACATCAGCATATGTGCTATGCTTTGATTCCTAGGAAAGATAAAGAAGGTAGTAGTGAAATACCATTTGAAGTTTCAGATTTACTAGGGGAATTTGGAGATATTATCTCTGATAATGTTTCAGATGGATTGCCACCAGTAAGGCAAATCAGTCATCAGATAGATCTGATTCCAGGAGCTAGTTTGCCTAACAAGGCTTCTCATAGGATGACTCCTACTAAAACCAAGGAGCTAAATAGACAGGTTCAGGAGCTGTTGAGGAAGGGCTTGATTCGAGAGAGCCTGAGTCCATGTGCAGTGCCTGTAGTACTCACACCAAATAAGGATGGAGAGTGGAGGATGTGTACAGATTCTCGAGCTATAAATAGGATAACCATCAAGTACCAATTTCCTTTACCAAGGATGGATGATCTTATGGACTGCTTGAGTGGAGCTCAGTACTTCACAAAGATAGATCTGAAGAGTGGCTATCATCAGATACAGATTCGAGAAGGAGATGAGTGGAAAATAGCCTTCAAGACCAAGGAGGGTCTTTATGAGTGGTTAGTCATGCCCTTTGGATTGACGAACGCCCCAAGCACCTTCATGCGGCTCATGAATGAGGAACTTAAGAAGTTCTTGGGAAAATTTGTTATTGTCTATTTGGATGATATTTTAATTTTTAGCAAGACTTTGGAAGAACATTTACTACATATTCGTAGTGTCCTTGAAAGGCTAAGGGAAGAGAAACTGTTAATTAATCTGAAGAAATGTATCTTTGCAAAAAGGGAGTTAGTCTATTTGGGGTTTGTTATATCACCTGAAGGTCTTAAAATGGATCCAGAGAAGGTAAAAGCCATCTTGGAATGGCCTACTCCAAGGTCTGCTACTGAGGTAAGATCATTTCATGGTCTGGATAGTTTTTACAGGAAGTTTATTAAGAATTTCAGTGGCATATGTGCACCCCTAACTGATACAATAAGAGGGGATAGAAAAGAGTTCAAATGGACTGCAGCAACTACAAGAAGTTTTGAATTGCTGAAGAAGAAGGTGACAGAACAGCCTGTGTTGGCACTTCCAGATTTTACAAAAGTGTTCCAGGTGGATTGTGATGCTAGTGGCAGCGCTATTGGGGCTGTATTAAGCCAAGAAGGTAAGCCTATTGCACATTTTAGTGAAAAATTGAATGATGCAAAGAAGAAGTATTCTGTTTATGATCAAGAGTTCTATGCAATAGTTTAGGCCTTAAAGAAATGGAGACACTATTTATTACCAAATGAATTTGTTTTGTATACTGATCATCAGGCATTGCAGTACCTAAATAGCCAAGGTAAATTGAATCAGAGGCATATGAAGTGGGTAGAATTCTTGTAGAGTTATACATTTGTGTTGAAGCATAGAAGTGGAAAATCTAACAGGGTTGTAGATGCACTAAGTAGGAGACAGTCACTGCTTACAGCAATGCTGGTTGAAGTAGTTGGGTTTGATGAACTCAAGAATTTGTACCCCGAGGATCCTGATTTTGCTGAAGCATGGAAAGCTTGTAAAGAGCCTATTGCTGTAGATAGAACCAAGTGGTTAGATTATTTGATTCAGGATGGCATGTTGTTCAAAGGTAGTCAATTGTGCATTCCAAGGAGTTCCATGAGGGAAAATCTGATTAAGGAGAAACACAGTGGAGGGATGGCAGGACATTTTGGTTGAGATAAGACCATTTCCATTCTTAGAGAACATTATTTTTGGCCTCAAATTTCACAGGATGTGAAGAAGTTCGTACAAAGTTGCCAGGTTTGTCAAGTTGCCAAGGGGTTTAGTCACAATACTGGTCTATATCAACCATTGCCTGTTCCATTAAGGCCATGGGAGGACATAAGTATGGATTGCCAAGGACACAAAGGGGTAATGACTCAGTATTCGTGGTGGTTGATAGGTTCTCCAAAATGGCACATTTCATTCCATGCCACAAAACTCATGATGCTGTCCATATTGCAGACTTGTTTTTCAAAGAGGTGGTAAGACTACATGGTCTTCCAAGGAGTATAGTTTCTGACAGAGACACTAAATTTGTGGGGTATTTCTGGAGGACATTGTGGAAAAAGTTGAGAACAGACTTGAAATTTAGTTCCACTCATCACCCGCAGACTGATGGCCAAACAGAAGTGGTAAACAGAAGTCTAGGAAATTTGCTGAGATGTTTAGTTGGGGATAAGCCCAAGGGATGGGATTTGATTCTACCACAGGCAGAATTTGCTTATAATAACTCTATAACTAGGAGTACTGGAAAATAACCATTCCAAATTGTATATGGGAATAGCCCAAGGACTGCACCAGAGCTGAGGAAGATAGAACAAGGGGAGAGGACAAGTGCTGAAGCTGAGGAATTTGCTGAACATATCAAGCGTCTACATGAGGAGGTTCAGGCACACATAACCAAGATGAATCAAGAGTATAAAGCTAGGGCTGATCAAAGGAGAAGACATAAGGAATTCCAAGTAGGAGATTTAGTCATGGTACACTTACGAAAAGAAAGATTTCCAGCTGGTACTTACAACAAGCTGAAAATGAAGAAATTTGGCCCCTGCAAAATTTTGAAGAAACATGACTCAAGAAATGCATATGAAGTAGAGCTACCAGATGGTATTCAGATTTCTTCCATTTTCAACATTGCAGATTTAACAGAGTATCATGATGATGGTGCAGATGAGGAGCTGGTGTTAGAGCCATGTCCAATTCCTACTTCTAAGAAGGAGGAGATAGAAGACATTCTAGATCATCGTGTGGGTAGGAATACCAGAAACAGGCAGTATGAAGAGTATTTGGTCAAATGGAAAGGACGGCCAATCGAGGACTCAACTTGGATTTCAGCAGCTGAGGTTTCCCATTTGGGATTTCCTCTACCATCCATAAAGTGACAGGATCACTTTTCAATCTACCCTGGGTTTCTGATGTAGGAGCATCGAGAGGTATAAGGGCAATCTTGTGTCACCCAAAAAAATGTACTTAGACTTAGTTTGTGTTTCATGTCTTTACATTTTTGGATACCCATTTGGGTCAAATAAAGATTCCAACTCTCACAGTTCCACTATCAGTGCGTTTGAAAATCTTGAAAAAATAGGAGCATGCAATTTGGTCATCATTTTTGTGACCTAGAAGGTGTGAATTGACCAGATGAATGTAATTGTGATTTAGAGAATTCCAGAAAAAGAATCAGGTCAAAAGGCCCCACAGTTTGAAAGTTATTGCAGTTTTTCGAGTTTTGGAGACCCCCTAAGAATGCTTCAAATTCAGGTTAGGGGCATTAAATGACCTCAAAAAGGGCCAAAAAATGGGGGACGAGCGAAGCTGGTCCATAGGGCTATAGAGCGCTTCGAGAGCTTTCCAAAAATGTAAACGATTTGTCAATCGAAGCTACGGTTCAAAAGTTATGCCTCCCGAAAGTTCGGTTACCGTTTTTGGATTCTTCTAGAATTGCACCGACTTCTAACGCAGCTTTCGAAACCTTCTATTTGGTCGGTGGATGCCTACTAGCACTTTCTAGAATGTACTCCTAGTCCTTAACCCTCTGGGGTCTATTTAAGGAGATTTCTGGCATTGTAAAAGGCAGTTCAGAGTGGAGTTTGAGAAGAGGTGCTAAAAGGAGAAATATTCTCTAGATTTATGCTATTGTAAGCCCTTATGGCATGTTCTGAAGTTTATTTTCTCTGTAATATTTGTACTAGCTTATTTTCTCAATTAATATAATTTCCCTTTTCTGTTGTGTCCATTCTGTTCTTGGGTTGTGTTCCCATCATATTTGAACCATCTTTCTTATAGTATTATGTTTACTCCTATTTTGTAGTACAAGTTTATTGTTGACGGGGACTACAGGGACGATGATCAACAACCTATAATGACTCCCACTTTTGGGACTGTCAATAATTTCTTATACGTTACAGATCCAAAGCTTCCAACAGCGGTAGTAACTCCAGAATCACTAGGAATGGAATCCCAAATGGAAGTAGATCGTGCCTTTTGACATGTAAATTGAAAAAGATACGACGTAATGCATTTTCTTTGTTGAGGGCTTGTAGTTGAGTTTTGAAATGAACACCAAATTTGATTTTTTTTAAGGTTATGCCCAAATAATGAAGTTAGATAATGGTTGCAACATATTGTGGGTAGAATACCTACACAAGCTTCAAGTTCTTGCTATTTTGTTTTTATACCAATGAATGTCTTGTTGGAAGTAAAATTTATGTACATTTTCAATTGTTCAGCTTATTCCATGTGGTATTGTGTCAAAAAAGTGTCTTAGACACCCTGAACTAATGAGTTTACGTTGCTAGAGCCATAGGAAATCTATTCATCATGATCAAAATCTAAGTTAAATGGAGGAAGAAATTTATAAATTTATTTTTCATTTTCATCTACCTGCTTCCTCAATACTAAGCTGATGTCCTTCAATATCAACCTTGATAACTGCCAAAATCTACTTAATTGGTGAGATTGGTAACTGTGCATATGAAATTGGTATTAATTTTGTAGTGCATTATTCATTATTGCAATCCCAAATAGGTCACATTGTCAGATGATGCTCTGTAGGAGCAAGTCCAGAGGATTTCACAAGCAGAGGTTTACATTTTTGTTTTCTAAATGATATGGTTTACATTTTTGTTTTAGGAAGACTTTTGTATCAACATTTCAGATAATATTTCATAATCTATCTTCTACATTAACTAAGATCACATGTCAATTAAGCCTCTATAGTTTCTTTTCATCTAGAGACAATTCTAAAACTTTGTGAACATTATGTTATGGTAGAAGAAAATAGCAAGGACACTCTTGGCATCATCTACAAGGAGCCATGGAGACAATTCAAAGCAATATTCTTCTCCAAGTAAAAATAAAGAAGCCGGTAAAAGAGATGAAGCTTCCTTCCAAGGGGCTAAAACACCTTCCACTCCACATGAATCACATAACTTCTCAACATCAAGGTCTTCCACATACTAGTCAAATGAAACTAATCTCTCTACCTTGTTGATATGGACTATGGTAAAGTGTATGATGGAATAGAGAAAATCTAGAGCACCACTATAACTTATAATATAGAGGGATGGTGATAGTAGTTAGTTGGAGGTCAGTTCTGACATTCCATGCATCCCTTTTTGGGTACATGATGATAATTTTATTTGGTGGTTGTTGTTGAGCAACATAATAGTTCGATTCACATTATATATCAAGTAAATAAATGGCTTGACATTACTTAAAATTTTCATGCTATCCATTTCTTTATATAATCAAAAGGCTTGAAATGTGGCAAAACATTCACCATTAAATGGGGACAATCCCTGTGGAAATTACCTGAACTTAGTTGAATTGTGCAATAACAAGTCATGTTATGTGTGCCCTATATGTTCAAAACATGAAAATAATTCTTTTTATCATATGTTTTATCTTTTGGTGGGCCTTGTCAGCCATGAACTGCCTTCATACAATGTACATGATTTGTCTCAATCATATAACTAATTATATATTCTTCATATTAGTTACTATCAATGTTTTTCAGGCATTTATAAAATAGTTCACATGCCTTGCGTGTGATATGACATTTTGCATGCATCCTACACTCTCTTTCATCCAACTGATGATGGATTACACAGAGTGATCTGAAACCATGATGCTAAAAAATACAATCAAATCCAAAATGAACTTGCACTACAAATGGATTGTGGAAATCTGATATTGGTAAAATTGGATGCATGTCTACCAGGACAATCACAACTTAAACATATATTTGTCCTAGTAGACATGCATGCAAAATTAACAATATCAGATTTCCACAATCCATTTGTAGTGCAAGTTCATTTTGGATTTGATTGTGTGTGTTTTTTAGAATCATGGTTTTAGATCACTCTGCATAATCCATCATCAACCAGATGAGAGAGTGTAGGATGCATGCAAAATGTCATATCATAGGCAAGGC
The DNA here is from genome assembly GCA_028749045.1 of Cupressus sempervirens. Taxonomy (NCBI): domain Eukaryota; kingdom Viridiplantae; phylum Streptophyta; class Pinopsida; order Cupressales; family Cupressaceae; genus Cupressus; species Cupressus sempervirens. Next base: position 384,094,776 of record CM053785.1, read on the forward strand.
ATGTGAACTGTTTTATAGAATGCCTAAAAAAATTTACACCTAGCTGTTGGTGGAAATTTCCACCTTCATTGGTCAAAATTTCCACCAATGCCTGGGTTTTTTCTACCTTTGTTGGTCAAAATTTCCACCAACGCCTAAATTTTTTTCTACCTTTGTTGGTCGAAATTTCCACTAACGCCTAAATTTTTTTCTACCTTTGTTGGTTGAAATTTCCACCTTCATCGGTCAAAATTTCCACCAATGCCTTATTTTTTTCTACCTTTGTTGGTCGAAATTTCTACCAACGCCTAAATTTTTTTCTACCTTTGTTGGTCAAAATTTTGACCAATTCCTGATTGAACTTAGGCAATGGCTTTGGAAGGTTTTTGACTAATAGGTTGGTCAAAATTTTGATCAACCAGTGAGTTTGTCAAAATTTTGACTAGAAAAATATCGACCAATGGGTTGATCGAATTTGGTCAAAATTTGGTCGAAAACTAGGTCAAAAATTCAACCAATAAAGGTCAAAAAATGAACCCAAATGTACTAGTGATAAGTATGTTCCTTACATCTTCAAGCACTTGGATTTCTCTTCTCTTCTCTTCTCTAAGCTTCTATTGCTTAGCTCTCTTTTGCAATAGTTCACCCATGATGTTCATTTGATCAGGATTCAGAGTAGAGATATCCCAATTCAGGATAATTATATCCTCATCAAGATCATTGTCTTCTTCTTTACCTTTATCCTTATTAGAAACTTTTGTACTTGATTGAGCCTTGTTCTCAATTTTCCTTCTACTTGCTTTTTGTACACTTGGAATTGTAACAATAGTATAAATAGAAGGGCTAGGAACAAAATTAGATATTGCACTAACAATAGAAATACCTTGTTACTATGTAGCCAAATCTGATGATGGTGGAGGCACTAGTTGCTCAGTAGATGAAGTGTTGATCACTTCACTCAATATGGTACTCAACTAAATAGGTGTAGAGATTGGTTGGGTGCATGGTGTCGCAGTGGTTACCACAACCAACTCGGCAAAAGCTTTCTCTAAGCTTGATGGCATTAAAGCTTTGCTCAGAGAATGAGGAAATGAAGCCATAACTAATTTTGCTATCTTCTCAAGGTTAGTTTCCTCAATACTCTGAATCTCAGGGAGATTCTCCTCGGTAGCTTCCTATTCTTGCTCCTCATCATCCAGAATTACATCATCTTGTATTTCTACATCATCATTATCATCATTTTCCTTGATGTCTTCCCCATCTTCCTTATCACTAACATGAACAATGAAATCAACCAATTTATGAAGGTTGTAAATGTTCTTCCACGTGGTAGTAGTTGTCTTCACCAGATATTTTGTGTCTTTTATCAACACAAGACATGTATTGAACTTCAGAGCAAGTTTTTCTTCATAGAATCTTTCTCCTCTTTTTCACAAGGACTTAGCATAAGTTTCCTCAGAGTCTGTTCATAGATATCTTTTGTAGTCTTTTTAACATTTTCCCATATTAGCTTGATTTCTTGCATAAGCTCATTTGGAATTTTTTGAAAAAGTTGATCAAGAGAGTATTTCCATTTACCTAGTTTTGACATCATTGTGTCTTCAACTTGCTTCTTCTCATCTGCACTCTAGGTTTCATATCTTAAAGATTTGAAATTTTCCATTCCAGCACCTCTTTCCATTTCATTTAACTTTTCTTGGAATGTAGGTGGAGTCTTTTTTAAAATAACATCCTCTGCATCCTCCTCACCTAGTTTCAACTTCTTTTCTAAACCTTGATGCTCTTCTAGTGAATATTGTGGTAGATGATTTGGTAGGTCTGGTTATGATAACCTTACCTTTCTTCCTAATTGGCTCTTCTTCTTCAAAATTTGTTTCTTCTACTTCATTCTCTATTTCATCTTCTTCTACATCATCTCCTTTTCCTTTAGTCGATAGAAGAGTAGAGCTTTCTTGCCTCAGCTTTACTATCCTCTTCTTTCCTTTGCTAACTGCTTGAGGAATCTTGATTTCAAGTTCTATTCTAGCTTTGGCTTCATCATAAGTACCAAAATTTGTGACCTTGGGATCCACAAGTTCATTCAACAATGCCTCAATGATATCCTTGGTGTCATCAATGTTCATCTCATAGCTTAGAGGCTTAACCCACAACACTCTAGGTTTGACTACTTAACTGTACACTTTGTCATAGTCCACCATGAAACAAACACATGAAACACACATCATCCTTGTAATCTTCTACAAGTTTCTTTAGAATCCTATATCTTCTATTCATCTTTTCCTTAAATGAATCCAAATAATTGTCCATGATACTAACAAAGTTCTCACCCATCTCTATTGTATATTCATTAATCTGATATAATACTAGTACATCTTTTCCCCATACACATGAGCCTTTAGAAGGGAAAAACTTTTGGATAAAGAAGAATAAACAAGTCAAGAGTGAACCAAACTTACACAAATTTTTCTTTGAATTCCTGATGCTCTCCATGTTCTTATTGAACTAATTTAGCATTAGCTCGCCAAGGTCAAAGGACATGTTGTTCTTCACTACCTTGAGATCCAGATCAACTGCCTCACACGACATGTTGTTGAGATGACTGGAGCTATAGATCTTATGGGTGATCACATGAATTACAAATTTTAGCTCCATGTTAGTCACATTGTTGATCTTCATTTCTCTTCCACCCCACTCGGCAAGAGTCTTATTTTTCAATTCTACCCGACTTAGGGTTTTGGTAGTCTTAGCTTTGTTCAACTTCAAGAGCCCTGTTATCCTATGAATCATTTTCTTTGCAATTTGAATAGGTCATTCCAACCATATATGCCCGTTATGCACATAGCTAAGGATAAACCTTATCCATTTAATTTGAAAATATCGGGGCATATGTGGAATGTGCGTTAAACCCTTGGTCTCCAAGTATTGATGCTCGGGTTTCAACACACCAGTAACACATAACATCTTCAGAGACTCATCCATCTCCAGGTTTCTAAGTTCTTGTATTAAATGGTGAAAATTTGAATGGATATCATTAACAAGTAATACCTTGGGTAGAATTTGAGATTGAGCTCTAGTTGGGTCAAGTGCTTCTGCAATTTTCGAACTCAACTTGAAACCTGTTGCCTTCCTTTCAATTCCATGAACCAACATCTGAGACCCTTTCCTAGTTTTGCTATTGGAGGACACCATGCTCATTAGGGTTTAAGAAAACATGAAAATCTTTAGAAACAAAAACAGAGATTGCTTGAAAGAAAATAAATCACTATTTGCAAATAGCTCTTCAAAAATTCATGGTGATAAATGAATTTGATTTCCTTCCTTTTAACAATTTCCACTTTTCAAATGCCCTAAAAGCTTGGTATGATCACTCATTTGACAATAGACTATATTCCACTTAGTTCAACCTTAATGCTCGATAGAGTCATTCATATCTCGGTGTCGACACAATGTTTTTAGTGTATCCCAACCTAGCTTGGTAGGGTCTTGCAACCTGACCTAGCTCGGTAAGGTCTTGAATTTTGCAATAACTCAGTGATCCCTTTGCATCTTAAATGTTGATATGGATCTTTCCTTCTTTCTTGTTGGAATTAATGTAATATGTCTACTTTAGAGTCTTGGTTTTAATTATTCCCATGGGAATTCAAGTTGACATGCTTGAGTTACCCAACTCTAGAGTGATATCTGCTTCATGACTCAAACTTGCATTCTCAAAAGATTTACGAATCCATTACTACCTTATCTACTTTCTAATGTTGTTAGCTCTGGCTTTGTTTTCATCCTTAACTCTTCCAGTGTTCATATAGTTCTTGGCAAGATGTCCAAGTTCTATACAAATAAAATATCTTCTAGCGGTGTCTCTTGTCCTCATGTGATGTTTCACACAATTTTCTCCAATGTTTCCAAATTCTCCACAATAGTGGCATCTACACCAAGTGTTGTAGTCCCATCTGAATATAGCTTTCACAATCTGTTATGCTAGATTCAATATCTTGGTTTTTCATTCAGAAGATTTGTGTCCTTGTTTATTGCACTTGTGATATTTAGCTTCAAACTTAGTTTTCTCCTTGCACTCACTTACTCTATGACCATGTTTGTTGCAATTGTAACACTTTCCATTGAATTTTTCTTTACCATTACTCCAACATTTGTTTGTTGTATAACCTAACTTACCATAATGATTACAAGTAGGCCTTTGATTCTTTTGAGCTCCTTGCTTGGATGATTCACCTTCTTTAGTGTATCCTATTCCTTATTTGCCTTTCTGTCTATACTGACTTTTCTCATTCAATTGATTCATGTCTGCTTGAGATTTCAACATTCTTTGATTGGTTTCCTTTTTAGTATTTAGATCATTCTACAATCTTTCATTTTTTGATCTTAGATTCATGATTTCTTCATTTTTATTAGTGAGATGATCAATGAAGTCTGTCTGCTGAAGGCATAGATGTTGAATTTCATTGGTCTTTCCTAAAACTATCTCTTCTTTGGATTTGTCTTTTTCTTCCATGACTTCACATAATCTTATAGAGTGGATTTCTTGTTCTCTTTTCAACCTTCTAACTTCTTCTTTAAGATTACAATTCTTTTCCAGTAGGTCTTTGATTGCTTCATCATCTTCATCTGAATTTCTTTCAGGAAAAATATCTTCAATTCTTTCTTCAATGTAGAGATTGTCATTCATTTGTATTGCAAGACCTTTTCTTCTTTTTAATGACTGAGAGAGTTGCTCCTTTGATTTTTTAAGATGTCGTATATCCAATTCAAAATCCAACTTTTTATTGTCAATAGTCTTATCTAGCTTGTATACCTCCATTTCCTCTAATCTTTGCTCAATCTATTAAACTTCTTTTCTAAGAACCACAAAGCTCTAATACCAATTGTTGGAAATGTGAGGTAGGAAAGGTTACTAAGAGGGGAGGTGAATAAAGAACCAATAAAACTTCAACTTATTTCACCAATCAATCCTTCATAAAATATTCTGATCTAATTGCATGCATGAAAGAATGAAAGTAGTAAAACATTCATAACATATTGAAACAAGATATGGTGACCTAGAAGCCTTCCAAATAGAAATTTAAACTAGGGTAGGGATGATACCCACAAGCTTTAGTACTACAATATAAAGTTGGTTGGTTAAGGTTTACAATTAATCACTTCTAATGGTTTTCCCTATTAGGAGCAATAAGGACTGCTAGGTCCACCTTGTGAAAGGATTTACAAAACATACAATGAAGTATGCACTCGATAAAGAGATTTGACAAAGATTGTTAAGTCTAACCAGTTAAAGGATTTAGCTGATACACCTGTTAGGATGAACCAGTGGTTGATCTTTGAACTGCAACTCTGATTTGCTGGTTGAGATTCCTTTGAAATAAAATGATCACCTTGTTGTGACAGATAAATCTTTGCTGCTCTTTATATTGCTTGTAGCCTTTTCACTCCACACTTATGCTCTCTATATTTGGATCATATATATTTTCTATTCTTATTTGGATGTGATATAATACATTACATATATACCAATCCAAATCATAATCCATCAAAGTTGGCTACAACATAAGTTTTAATCAAGATCACAAAGTTGGCCCAACTACTGGCACTCAGGTTTTGAAGACAAACTTGGTGAGGTTCTAATACTAAGAAACCATTGTCAACACTCAACATCATCATGCACTCAATAGACATAGAAGCTCAATTCATACTAATCACTTCCAAGTAGTTTGAACTTGGTCAGCACTAGTGACTCGGTGAACACTATGAAACTTGGCATATAAATTGAATCACTTGGTTGACACTACATGACTCGGTGAACACTAACACTACGAGCTCAATATAAATTAAATCACTTGGTTGACACTCCTTGACTTGGTCAACACTAGTTTCACATCACTGACACTGCAAAATTGGTAGACACTAGAGAACACGGTTGACACTGTGCAACTCAGTTAGTACTATGAAGCTCGATTTGCATTGTCATTGATGAACTCAGTAGATACTGCTTAGCATGAACTAAATACTAATTCTGGAACTCGATAGCAATTGTAGAACTCGGTAGTAACTAGATTGCTTGGTTAAACATTGTAAACTGCAAGATAAGCTCGGTAGCTACTAACCAATTGACTAAGTGTGAGTCACTAATAAAAAAACTTAAACCATAATGTCAAAAACTACAAGATGTCCTGACAGATAATACAAAGATGAAAGGAAGGAAAGAAAATACAAAGGTAGAAAAGATGACTGAGATAACAAGATGGAAAGGACTACAAATATAAAGGTAAGAAATATTGTCATATTTCTAAAGAAGAAATTGATAATGAATCTAAAAGTAATGATGAAGAAATAGTCTATATTGCTATGAAAGAAGCATCTAATGAAGATAAGAAAATTGCACTAATCTCTTATGTGAATAAAAGTGATAGATGGATAATTGATAGTGGTTGTTCTGATCACATGACTGGAAATAGAAGTAAATTTGAGAGCATTGGACCATAAAAGGGTAGTTATGTTAAATTTGGTAATGAGGTTCCATGTCTTGTGAAGGGTAAAGGATCAATACAACTGACTGGTAAGAGAAAATGTGACATTTTTTATTGAGTTGAATGAATTATCTATAATCTATTGAGTGTTTCACAATTAAAAAAATCAGGATACATAGTTGAATTCCATCACAGAAAGGCCAAGATATTTGATGCTAATGCTAAACTAATTGGAAGTGGTGATCGAACAAGAGGCAATTTGTTCTATCTAGATTTATTTGACGAGACATTTTTTTTGCACAACATGAAGATATTTGAGTATGGCACAAAAGATTATGTCATGTAAAGTTTGATAATTCAGTTAGCATGAGAAAAATGAAAAGAGTAAGAGGTTTGCCAAAAGTGAAAAAAACATAAAATGCTATGTATAAACAATGTTAATTGGGAAAAATGACAAAGTGCAACTTTAAGAGCAAGACATACTCATCAAATGACATTTTGGAATTGGTTCATACTGACCTATGTGGACCTATTAGTGTTCAAAGGTATTGTGGAGAAAAATATTTCATTCTATTTATTGATGACTACTCTAGAATGATGACCATGATGTTTCTTAAAGAAAAATATAATGTCTTTCAGTTATTTATGTGGTATTTGGCCAAAGTTGAAAAGGAGATAGGGAAGAGTCTGAAATGTTTGAGAGCTGACAGAGGTGGTGAATTCATTTCCAATGAATTTAACATATTTTGCAATGATAGAGGAATCAAAAGGTAGATGTCTGCACCTAGGACCCTTCCTCATAATGGAATAGTTGAAAGAAGAAATAGATCAATCATGGACTATGCTAGAACATTTATGATGGAGAAAAATGTGTCATAGAAATAATGGAGAGAATTTTTAAGTACAATGGTTAATACCCTAAATAGAGTGCAAGTCAAGAAAGGTATAAATGTTACACCTTTTGAATTATGGTATGGTTATGCACCTAATGTAAATTATTTCAAATTTTTTGGAAGAAAATGTTACATATTTAAAGATAATAGAAATGGAAAACTTGATGCTAAAAGTGATGAAGGCATATTCCTAGAATGTTCCACTAAGAGCAAAGCTTATAAGTGTTTGAACTCTAACACTAACAAAGTTGTGGAAAGTGAAAATGTGAAATTTAATGAATATACAAAAGGAATGAAGTTGAATGCAAGAAAAAACCTAAATACTATAGTTCATTCATATATGCGAATGACAATGCTCCTAGCACTCCACCTAATCATCAAAACAAAGTTGTAGATCAAGTACAAACTGGGAATGTTGAGTTGTTGAGCATTAGATTGTGGGTGTCAAGCAATACGAAAATGATGTTGAGTCATAGACAAAGGAATTTGAACATGAGGAAAAAAATGTAGAGCATGCCGAGAATGAATCAAAACCTAAACAAGAGATAGATAGTGAGCTTGAAAATATTTTTCAAGATTGACCTATTGAAGAAAAAAGAAGAAAAGAGCCTATATTAGCAAAATATGTGAGAAGACATCATGCACTTGAACAAATTATTAGAGACAAATAATATATTTTTATGACAAGAAAAGGACTTAGAAACAATACATGCTTACTTTGTGAGTTTGAGCCCAAATCTGTGAAAGATGCTTTAGAGAATGAGGATTGGACACAAGCAATGAATGAAGAAATTGAGAAAATAGAAAAGAATAAAAAATAGACCCTAGTACCTAGACCAAAAGATAGAAATGTTATTGAAACAAAGTGTGTATTCAGGAACAAGCTAAATGAAAATGGTGAGGTCACAAGAAACAAGGCTAGATTGGTATGCAAAGGATATGCACAAGAAGAAGGTGTTGATTATGGGGAGACATTTTCCCCTATAGCAAGACTAGAAGGAGTTAGAACATTGCTTGCATATTCTACTTACAAAATATTTGAGGTATATCAAATGGATGTCAAATCTGTATTTTTGAATGGAATAGTTGAAGTGCATATAGAGCAGCCTGAAGGATTTGTGGATCTTATCAAGAAGAATATGTGTGTAAATAGCATAAAGATTTATATGGTTTGAAACAAGCCCCTAGAGCATGGTATGAAATATTTCATAACTATTTGGTGAAGATTAGATTTGCAAGAACAAATGACAACAACAATCTATACTTGAAGACTGGCAAGAACAATGAGGTATTTCTATCTAAATTTTTGTTGATGATATCATATTTGGAGGCAAGGAAACATTATGCAAATCATTTTCTGATTAAATAAAGAAAGAATTTTAAATGTCAATGTTTGGTGAGATCAAATTCTTCATTTTTTTAGAAGTATATCAAATAAAACAAGGTCTCTTCATTACTCAATCCAAATATATCAAGGAGATAGTAAATTTTTTCGGAATGGAATACTCAAAACCAGTTAGTACACCCATGCTTATTGGACACAAATTATCTAAGAATGATGATTTTACTAATGTGAACCAGATGTTATATAGATCAATGATTGAAAAACTGCAATATGTTGTTCATAAGAGACATGATATTGCATTAGCAATTCGGATAGTTGCAATATTTTCTGCGAGTCCTAAGGAAAATCACACAATGGTAGTAAAAAGGATACTAAGATATCTGAAAGGAAAAAAATAATATGGATTGTATTACATGAAGAATGATAAGTTTAAACTAAAGGTATTCATTGATTTTGATTTACTAAGAAATGGTGATGACAGAACAAGTACTAGTGGTGTTGCATTCTTTCTAGGAAAAAGACTGATTTCATGGACAAGCAAGAGGTAGAACTAAATTTCTCAATCAACAACTGAACCTAAGTATGGGGTAGTAGTAAATTGTCCAAATTGTTGATAAAAATTATTCAATTATATATTGTCATTGATGTTACACAAATTTTATACTCTAACTATGAATTTCTAGTAGGAACCAAAATCAAAAGACTTCAGAATCAGCCGAGCAAGTTCAGGAATTCCTATGTAAATTGAGTCAGGTTAGTTACCAAAGGAGTTTAGTGTAAACTGAGTTAGTTCAGTTACCAAGCAACTCAATGGTAATCGAGTGACCCAATTTTAGCTGACCATCAGCAGATAAATTTTATCTATTAGTTGGTTTATGCAAGTTGACTCAATGGATGTAATTATTTTATTTAAAAGGGTATTCAAGTCGACTTCACATTGGGTTCTATATATATGAAAGGTCAAGTTGTGGATTGAAACATGAGAAAATGGGAAGAAGATAAGATGCAAATAGAGAAGGATATTTGATTAAGGGTAGAGTATCCAAGGATCTACAAAGAATATTCTAATCAAGGAAGATCCAAGGATAAGCTAGAATAGTGATCTAAATCTACAATTTAGTTGCTTCATCAATCAAGTCAAAAATTGTTACCCTCTAACAATTGTAGTAGTGAACAAATCTCTTAACATAGTTGACTTCGCAATCATTTAATAAATCCTCTAACCAGGTGGCATTTCTAGATTGAAGTGTCTTAATACCTCTAACAAGGTCACTCCTACAGGGTTCCTTTAACATGGTCACACCTAACAATATTTTTTGCAATCTTTAATAGGGTTGGCTCCTAACAAGACTCACTCTAGAAGAGTGAAAAGTTGTATCTAGTTGCATTGGTGGTTTTCCCAAATTGGGTTTCCATGTTAAATCTTGGTGTTTCATGTGTTCTTGCTATTTTTTTACTACTTTATCTTTCTACAACTAAGTTACTAAAGGTTAATACACATTAATATGTTAGATTGCTTTGTTAGTTGAGTTACAATATATATCTAGTTGTAACCAAGTTGTGCAAGGATATGAGTTTGTATTGACAACTAAGGGATTAGTGGTAATTGATTCACCCCCCCCCCCCCCCCCCCTCTCAACTACTCCTCTTATATTTCCAACACAAATATCATATGGATTAAGTAATTTTTGAAATGAATGAAGGAAGATATCATAGATCCAGTGGTTATCTATTGTGATAACACAAGTGTTATTAACATATCAAAGTATCTTGTAATGCACACAAAAACTAAGCATATTGCTATCAAGTATCATTACTTGAGAGAGCTAGTTCAAGACAAAGAAGTGAAATTAGAGCATGTGAACTAAAAAGAGTAAATAGTTGATATACTCACTAAAATTTTACCTAAAGATGCTCATGAATATCTTAGAGGTAAACTAGGGGTGACTCCCCAAATAAAGCTACTTTAGCCACAGTGAAGCATTGCATCAAATGTACTGATTAGATTATCTTACAAATTGATGTAGACAGTTCTATTTTAGGAGATTCCTAAGGTACTAGTGAAGACGAAGAACAAAATAATGATAGATGAAGAACTCAAAATTGACATGAAAGTATTAACATGAGAAAGATGCACGAGTAAATATGTCTTTGGTATTGTTGTCAAAGAGGGAGAGAATATGATTATCTTATTACCATAAGACATCAAGAGAGATTATTTAGAAGGAGAAGATCAAAATGAAAGAGGGGAAAGTGAAAGTTGATACCATAAGCAAAAGGGAGAGATTACTAAGAGGGAGCTCATAAGACTTCCTTGAGGTGTTTCCAAATCTAGAATCAAAATAAAACTAAGGATATTAATGTAGATCTGATATTGTACATAGAGGGAGTTTCTCATGACAATAATTTTTTTGGATTGTATGGTAATTAGAAGTATTCTAGAGATGTCTAGAGGTGTTGCCATCAATGCCAAAGAGGGAGATTGTTGGAAACTACAATTGGAACAATTGTTACATTTTCATTGATGTCAAACCTATTGGTGAGATAGTTTTCTATATGATCCAAGTGTCATATCTATTTGATTGACAAAGAGGATTTGAGAAGTTGTTCATAACAAAAGTATCTATAGGAACAATTGAGTTAAGAAAAGGAAACTACAAATGGACACTTGATTGGTTGGACTTTGACAAGAAAAATTTATTATTTAAATCATGTTGCCAATGGAGCAGATAGTAATGCTAAAGTCTTAAAGATGTGATCAAAGATAGATCAAATGTATAGGCTTGATGGAGCAACAGAGTATAAGACTAAGAAACTTGAAGTATATGTCGAGTCATGCTAGTGTCGATCGAGTGCTAGAAAAAGCCAAGCATAATTAATGTTGACCAGGCATTAGTATCGACTGAGTGATAGTATATACACTGAGAAAGAAAATTAGTAGTGATCGATTAACCCAATGATGACTGAGTGTCAGAACATAGTGTTGGCTGAGGAACAACATTTTAATAGTTTATGAGAAATTGTTATTTTGTAGCCAACTAAGTTGATTTATTGGGAATGGAAAGCATATTGAAGATAAATAATGACGAGTTAGATCATTTAATTCCAAGAGAGGATTAGATAAACTACCTAAGGACTGAATTCTAAGAAAAGTTTCTAGAAAATAAGAGAATACAAAAAATGACAATCAGATTCATTGTATGTGGCAAATCAAATCGTAAACCCTAAGATCTATGGTGATGTTTAACTGGAAAAATATCAGAATTACCTATTTAAGGAGGTACAAGGGCAAACTTGAAGGATGTGTAAGAGATGTTCCAAAAAGTGTGAAGGTTAGAATAGTTACTGATTTTATTGACTAGTGAATCTAAGTAGAAGGATGAGAAGAATTGAAGAAAAGAGAGTGATTGCTTGAAGGGTTGAGAGAATCAAAGAGAAAGATGACAATGGAGGCCAAATAGAGATTTAGTTTAAATTGTCAAAGAGATCTGTACATGCAAAATGAGTTGTACTTGATAGATCAAACCTATTGTTACTTTCTATCCATTGTAGACAATATTTGAAATCCTTTAATCAAGGTTGACCTAGCAGTCCTATTGACCTAAAAGTCATATGTAAATCCTTTAACAAGGTGGCATTCTAAATGAATGTTCTAAAGTCCTCTAACAAGGCCACTCCTAACATGGTGAATAAATCCTTTGAAAAGGTCACATTTAATAGTGTGTTTTGTAACCTTTAACATGGTTGGCTCCTAATAGAGCTCACTTTAGAAGAGTGAAAATTGGTGACATGTTGTTGGTGGTTTTTTTCAAATTGAGTTTCCACATTAAATCCAACTGTAAAACTTGTGTGGATGTTATTTATGATGTTTTACTGATTAATTAATGTTTACATTCTACAAGTATGGTATTTTAGGATAGTGAACAACTAGTTGATGTTACTAAAAGTCAACTGTAGGACTAAGCTATGAAATGATAAGATCTAAAGTTTATTAAGTGTTTATTTGTTCAATTGGTACATCTAGACCTTGGATAACTGATTTAGCACCTCCCCCCAATTATTATAAATATTCTAACACTTCGATCGCGAATGCATTACTTCATGTTATCAGTTTTTTTGAAAGGAATAATTAAAATTTCAACTAGATGGGGAATTTATTTATTTTTAAATCATATTTGAAATCTTCCCTATTGAAATATAGGTTGCACAATATACTAGATTAGATCTATTTCTCTATCTAGATATTAACACTAGAAATAATAAAGAGGAAAGACTAATTCTAGTGATGAAAATGAATTGACTTTTAAATTTTATCCACAAGCTCAAATTTTAACTAAACTTAAAAGAGTACATATCAATGAGAAAAATAGAGAATTCTTAGAAGGCTTTTGTGCAAGATTGGGATGATTTCCTAATCTATTCGAAACAAGTATGTGATAGAAACATTTTCTAGTATAAACACTTTTGTTAAACAGTCTTATCATTTTCTTTATAGCAAGAATGTTTTTAAGAAATAAATTGTGTGATGGTGTAGATAGAGGAAATAAATCTTGATCATTTGTTTCTTGAATGCCTTCTCAATTAAAAATGTACATTGTTGAATTTATATAAACTTAAACAGTACGTATGAAGAAAAGGAAACCAACAATTTATCATAATTAGGTATCAATATACACTTAATAAGTAGGACATGATTTCCACAGCTAGTCAAATTGTGATGTGAATATCAGGATTTAACTGTGTGATTTTGAGTCAAACTCGATGACCCATGTTTCATGAGTAGTGATTCAACATGAATCCATCTCTCATGAGAATAAATGGAACACTTAGCACTCATTGGATCTAGGTGATGCTCACAAGGGTGAAGCACCGGGACTTCCCGGGAGGTCACCCATCCCAGTACTACTCCAGCCTGAGCGCGCTTAACTACAGAGTTTCCTCCACAGTTAAACCCAAAGCTTGCAACCCCATTTGCAAAACCTTCACCAAGTGTTGTGCCTTATGAACCATTCATTAGAAAGCCCCTTAAGCTCATCAATTGATAAGTAGGAGATGATTTCCACAGCTAGTCAAATTGTGATGTGAATATCAGGATTTAACTGTGTGATTTTGAGTCAAACTCGATGACCCATGTTTCATGAGTAGTGATTCAACATGAATCCATCTCTCATGAGAATAAATGGAACACTTAGCACTCATTGGATCTAGGTGATGCTCACAGGGGTGAAGCACCGGGACTTCCCGGGACTTCCCTGTGAGCATCACCTAGATCCAATGAGTGCTAAGTGTTCCATTTATTCTCATGAGAGATGGATTCATGTTGAATCACTACTCATGAAACATGGGTCATCAAGTTTGACTCAAAATCACACAGTTAAATCCTGATATTCACATCACAATTTGACTAGCTGTGGAAATCATGTCCTACTTATCAATTGATGAGCTTAAGGGGCTTTCTAATGAATGGTTCATAAGGCACAACACTTGGTGAAGGTTTTGCAAATGGGGTTGCAAGCTTTGGGTTTAACTATGGAGGAAACTCTGTAGTTAAGCGCGCTCAGGCTGGAGTAGTACTGGGATGGGTGACCTCCCGGGAAGTCCCGGTGCTTCACCCCTGTGAGCATCACCTAGATCCAATGAGTGCTAAGTGTTCCATTTATTCTCATGAGAGATGGATTCATGTTGAATCACTACTCATGAAACATGGGTCATCAAGTTTGACTCAAAATCACACAGTTAAATCCTGATATTCACATCACAATATACACTTAGTCAATGAGACAACCCACTATCTTAGATGACTAGATTCAATATGGCAACTAATTTTTGCTCTATTTATAAATTCCAATTAATTATTTGATTGAAATTTTCAGCTGAAGAGGTTGCTCAAAACCCCAACAAGATTTGTATATGAATTCCATATCAATGTTTGAATCAAATTATTTCTGAATTGAATGTAGTATAGAGCCAATAATTATTTTTTCTATTGTTGCAAGCTATTATGTTTGGTTTATAATATTATATTGTCATATGGTTACTTTAGGCACCACTCTCAAATACATTTGAATGTAATTTAAAATCTAAATAAAATAATCATTATTTTTTCAAAGATGTATTGAAATAAAATGTCTTAATCTATAATTATGAATGTAAAATACTAATCTAAAAATTAATATTTATTAAAAAAATTATCCAATCATAAATAATAATAATAATTTAACTAACATACATACATACATACATACATACATACATATACATATATATATATATATATATGCGCGCACACACACACACATACAGCTATATATACATACATATGTATGTATATATGTATGTGTGTGTATATATATATATATATATATGTATATATATATATATATATATATATGTATGTATGTATGTATGTATGTATGTATGTATGTATACATACACATACATATATATACATACATATGTATGTATATGTGTGTCTGTGTGTGTGTGTGTGTGTATGTATGTATGTATGTACATATACATGTATACATACATATGTATATATATTGTTGGACTAACTACCAACATTTTCCTTCAAGATTAGTGACATGGCTTAACTGCCTCTTGTGTTCTATAAGTCTAGTGGTTGTATCAGGCATTGATAGGTAGATCTTTTGGTGTGACAACAACTCTAGCTTGTAACAAGTGGTAGCAAATCTTGGTCACAAGTTCAAATATCCTCAGGTAATGTTGGGGGGGGGGGGGAATTGGTGGACTAACCACCAACATTTCCCTTCAAGATTCGTGACATGGCTTAACTGCCTCCTATGTTCTATAAGTCTAGTTGTTCTATCATACATTGATAGGTCAATCTTGTGGTGCAATGACACCTCTAGCTTGTAAAACACACACACACACACACACACACACACACACACACACGTGTGTGTGTGTGTGTGTGTGTGTGTGTGTGTGTGTGTGTGTGTAATTTATGCTTTTATACTTATATTGTTTTCTTGAACTATGTATATCTCGTACTCCAACCTTTAATCCATACAAAACTTCTTCTATCTTTCAAATACTAATTTGAAAAGTGGCAAGTCCAAGGGAAACAAACTTTTTTTAATAATATTATGACTTGACATCCTAATGTGGGAAATACAAGTTAAAAATTTGAAGTGTCCAAAGTGTGAAGGACCTTATGTAGTGCAAGAAATGTATATCAATTAGGAACATTTGAATCAATAAAATGAGCACTTCACAAAGGAGGTTTGCTAAAATAAGGTCACTCATTTTTTTCATTTATGTTGTGTCATTTTCCTCAAATAGGTTCACTAACCATCCTCTTCTAGTCCTTTACAATATAAGTGTTTGAATTTTTAGAATAACTATGGGGGGGGTGAATTAGTTATCCAAGGTTCAAATGTACCAATTGAACAAATAAACACTTCAAGTACTTCAGATATTAACATCCATTAGCTTGTCCTCTATTTGATCTAGGTGGATCTTGAAGACCTTAAAAATCCAGCCCTCTTAGAATCTCCCAAAATTGGCATCAATGCATAAAGCATGGAAAAATATTTATGACTTAACTTGAAGCATGTCAAAAGGGGTTCATTTTCTTGAGATATGATTGGTCAAATAGGAGTAGTAGAGGTTGACCAAAAAGGTGAAATTTGACCATCTCCAAAGTGGTCAACAATGGGTTTTAAATTAAAGAGCTCATTGAGAGCTTTCCAATGGCATTTGTTTCGTCGAAAGTAGAGTTCATATGTGAAAGTGATGGTCATTTGAAATTGGAGGAAAAATGCAAATTTTGATGATGTCATCATGATATCATCATCCTCATTTTATGCTCTTAATAATATAAAAAGTTTTAAAATAACATATAAATATAATATGTGGTTAATATGAACCATATCTTATTATGATTAATATTTTATAAAAAAAGGGGATATATATTGTTATTTGTTATTGGGTTGGTTTATTTTGTATGGCTTAAAATTATAAAAGCCAAAAAAGGAGGTTATTTATTTGGATATGATTTTGGATGGGTTATTATATTTTGGATATGATAATGTAAGTCCAAAATTATAAAGGCCATTCTTTCCAAGGATAGTAGTAAAATTGGGAGATTCGGGTTATTTGGTTCTTTTAAATAAGGAAAATAGTAATTATATTGGTTCTATGGTTTTAAGACAAATATAACCAATATCAAGTATAAAAGGGGAATTATTTTCCTTTTAAAGACAAGCCTAAAGAGGAGAAAACTCTAAGGAGAAAATTCTTGTAAGAAGAGAAAGTATTCTTATTTCTTAAATTCTTAGAGAATTATTTTACTCTTGACAAAGAGTTTTTGCTGCAGTAGCAGAGCGGGAAATAAAATAAGAAATGTTTTATGTTTTCAATATTTAAATTTAATGTTTTCAATAAATGTCCTACATGTGGTGGCATACCTAGAGTAGCAGTTCGATGAGCTCTCTAGATATAGCCACCTAGGACCAGGTATAGGTTTTTAAAATTAGAATAGTTTTAATTCGTAGATAATGATTGTCAGATTCCAATAATAGGTAGTAGGTAGTTTCGGATTCTTATCCTTTTCTTGGATAGAAGATGAAAAAAACCGTGGATATTTAAAATGTGGCCTACTGCATGATTGTCAGATTCCAATAATAAGTAGTAGGCAGTTTCGGATTCTTATCCTTTTCTTGGATATAAGACGAAAAAAATGTTTCTCATGCTTTTATTAGAAAAGGAGAGTCAGTTTTAAATAAGCCGGTTGGCTATGTAAGAGAGGCATTCGAATTTGGGTAATAGAGAAAGTTTTAGTTTTTGCCTTAGAAAGGATATAGATAATCAACTATGGAGTTCGGCAGCAATTTGATCTTGGTCTCTCTTGTAAAAGTGCAAATATATTTTCTTTGAGGACATTCTGGGTTAAAGATCTTGGTGTGCGGGTGAAGATAAACTATGGAGATTTATATATTCTGATTAATCCAATCTTGAGTTTGGTTCGAGTTCGATCCCGGCTGATTGATGTCATGCCCCTTGAAGTAACTCAGTTGAGTGAGTATTCCTCCTGAGCTTTCCAAGGTGTGGCTCTGCATTAGTTTTGAGGAAGTGAGAGTTTTTCTTGTACGTAAGCTAATTGGTCTCTTGAGAGATAAAAACTTGACAAGTTCCTTGAGAGAGTTTTCATGAATTTTAAAGTCATTTTTGTAAAGGCTCAAAGCCCATTAAGAGAGAGTTGTAGTTTTATTGCTTAGCATTGTAAAAAGTGACAAAGGAGCTAGGCATGACATGTTGCTAGCAAGTTCCTGTCATCGCAATGTGGAAGCAAGAAGCAGATTGTAACTCCATGGAAGACTGTGGTGATGTATGAGTTTTGCATCATAATAATGGCATCGATCTTGCAAGTTTGCAGATCCAGAGACGTAGCCAAAATTTGGTGAACTCCGAAATCAAATCTTTTGTCTCTTTTTATTTTTGACACATGTTTTGTCTACTTAGTTATTTTTTGGATTTTTAAGTATTATTTGCTTAGTTCACAAGCAATGTCAGCTATGATCTTTCTATTATATATGTATCTTAGTGAATCTTAAAATTGGAAGTGATTCATAACAAGGAGTTTACAGATCACTATTGTAGATTAACAATAATATCAACTAGTAGTCTATAGTCCTAATAATAAAAAACTTAGAATGTAAAACAATAATATTAAATCATCACAAATAACATCCACACAAGTTTTACACTAGGATTTAACGTGGAAACCAAATTTGGTAAAAACCACTAGTAAAATGTCACCAATCTTTCACTCTTTTGGAGTGAGCTAGGAGCCAACCCTATTATAGGTTACAAAATATACTATTAAATGTGACCTTGTTAAAGGATTTAATCACACTATTAGGAATGGCCTTGTTAGAGGACTTTAGAACATTCCATTAGAATGCTATGTGCACCTTGATTAAAGGATTTCAATACTAATACAATGGTTAGAAAGTAACAATGGGTTTTGATCTTACAAATACAACTCACTTTGCAAATATAGATCACAATTTTGCTCACATGTTGATCAATTGATTGGCCTTTATTATCATATTTGTCTCTAATCTACTTGGCAACCCTTCAAGCAATCACACTTCACCTCTTCATAACTCTTCTCAGCCTCTTGCTTAAGTTTGTCAATCAATAGCATAAACAACTACTTCAACCTTAATCAGGTCTCCACCAATTTTTCTAACCTCAACAACTTCTACAATTAGGCCTTGTATCTACTTTAATAGGTAATTCTGATCTTTTACTGCTTAAACACCACCGTAGATATTAGGGTTAGGTTAGATTCATTGAATCCTTCCAAAATTTAATTTCCTCTTTTATGTTCTAGAAACTTCTCCTTAAATCCTTACATAGAAATGCACAAACACAATTTCTCTTGATTTAAATGTTCTAGGTCATCCATCATTAGCTATAACATGCTTTACATATTCCAAGAAATCAACCTATGAGCTAGAAATCACAGTTTTCTCATAAACTGTTAAATGTTGTCCCTCGGCCAACATTGTATTCTGATGCTCAATCATTAATGGGTTACTCAGTCACTAGTATCTTCTTTGTTCAACATATATATTGACACTCAGTCAATACTAATGCTCAGTCGACACTACTTCTACTTGGCACATACTGGTACTCGGTTGACACTGGCATCACTTGACAAACATTACAAGTTCCTTAGTCTTATGCTCTATTGATTAGTCAAGCCTATGCATTTGGTCAATTTTTTATCACTCCTTCAAGGATTCAGTACAACTATCTTCTTTATTTGTAGCATGTTTTAAACAATCACTTTATCTTGTCAAAGTCTAACTAATCAAGTGCCCATTGTAGTTTCTTCTCATAACTCAACCTTTCCTTCAGGTGCTATTGTTATTTCCAACTTCTCAAATCCTCTTCATCAATCATCTAGATATGACACTCAAATCAAATAGAATATTATCTTACCAATAAAGTTTGACATCAATAACAACATAGTAATTGTTACAATTATATTTTCCAACAATCTCCCTCTTTGTCATTGATGGCAACACCTCTAGTTACCATGTAATCCAAAACATGTATTGCTTTGAGAAATCTCACTCTATGTTTAGTATTAGATCTTCATTAATGTCCTTGGTTTCATTCTAATTCTCATCTTTATATCCAATAAACTCTTTCTTTTAGTTTCATTATGGTTCTCATCCATGCAGCTCTGATATGCAACACATAAGCTCCCTCTATCATATCAGATCATGAAATCAATCAGCTTTTTTTGTATTAATATCAACATCTTCTATACATTCTCCCTCTTTGCAAAATCTCTTGTTGAATTCTATACTCTTCCTTCATATAGTAACTCAATATCTCCATTATCTTGTTACTTCATGGTAACAGACAATCTCTCCTTCTTTGACATCAATGCCAAAGACCCTTTATTTATCTTATACATCTTGATTATGTTGATGTCCTCATGTCAGTATTGAATTCATCATCTATCATCTATGTATGACTGATACAACATTATGTCCTCCTTCATTTACTCTCTACTTCTCCCTTTACTACTTTAGATAACTCCTAAAGTAGGATTGTCTACATCAAGTTGTAAGATGTTTTCATGAACACATTTGATGCAAGTATCTATCTCAATTTAAGTAGCCTCGTATAGGGGAATCACCCTTAATTTACATCAGATATTCATTAGCATCCTTAAGTAAAGCTTTAGTGAGAATATCAACTATTTTCTCCTTAGTGTTTACATACTTCAATCTCACTTCTTTGTATTAAACTAACTCCCTCAAGTAATGATACTTGATATAAATATGCTTAGTCTTTTTGTGCATCATATGATTCTTTGATATGTTTATAGGATTAGTGTTATCACAATAGATAAAAACTTGATCAGTGATCTCTTCATTCATTCCTTTCAACAATTCTATGATCCATATGATGTTTTAATAATTCACTATTGTTGCCACATATTCAGCTTCAACTATTAATTGAGAAATAAAGTTTTGTTTCTTGCTTGTCCATGAAACTAGCCTCTTTCCTAGAAGAAAGCTCCCCCACTTCTACTCTTTATGTCTTCAACATTTCTTGCCCAATCTGAATTAGTTAACACTTTAAGTTCAAACTTTCCATTCTTCTTATAATACAATCCATAGTCTTTTCTTCCTTTTAGATATATTAGTATCCTTTTCACTACCATCATTTGATTCTCCTTAGGACTTATAGATAATCTTGCACCAATTCCAACTGCTAATGCAATATTAGGTCTGTTGTGAACAACATAATGTAGTTTTCCAATCATCAATCTATACACTATCTAATTCACATTAGTACAATCATCATTCTTAGATAACTTATGTCTTGTGGCCATAGGTGTACTAACTGGTCTTGAATCTTCCATTCCAAAAAAAGCAGTATCTCCTTAATGTATTTTGATTGAGTAATGAATATGCCTTTCTTCATTTGATATACTTGTACGCCAACAAATAATTTGATCTCACCAAACATTGACATTTAAAATTCCTTCTTCATCTCTTATGCAAATGATTTGCATAATGCTTCCTTTCCTCCAAATATGATATCATCGACAAAGATTTTAGATAATAGTACCTCATTATTACTACTATTCTTCAAATACAAATTGTTATTATCATTAGTTCCTGCAAATGAAATCTTCACCAAATAATTGTGCAATCTTTCATACCATTATCTAGGGGCTTGTTTCAAATCATATAGAGCCTTGTGCAACTTACATACCATGTTCTTCTTGTTGGGGATCAACAAATCCCAAGTAGTTCAATGTAAACTTCTTCTTCCAATATTACACTCATAAATGTATATTTTTCATTTATTTAGTATACCTTAAATCCTTTATAAGCAGAATAGGCAAGTAGAGTTCTAACTCCTTCTAATCTTGCAACTGGGGAAAATGTTTTCCCATAGTCAATTCCTTCTTCTTGTGCATATCCTTTGCATACCACTCTTACCTTGTTTCTTGTGACTTCATCTTTTTCATTTAGCTTTTTCCTCATTCTCATTCTCCAAAGAATCTTTTACTGATTTAGGATCAAATTCACAAAGTAAACATGTCTCACTTTTGAGTATTTTCCTTATCATAACTCTAGATTCTTTATCTCCAATGATTTTCTCAGGTGCATGATGTCTTCTCATATATTTTTCTAGTATGGGTTCTTTCCTTCTCTCTTCTTCTACAGGTTCATCTTGAAAAATGATTTCAAGTTCATTTTGTGTCTTTGGTTAAGGTCCTACTTGCTCGACATTGTCTTCTTGATGTTTGACATCTTCTGCATGTACCTCAACATCATTTTACTATTGCTTGGCACCCACACTCTATTGCTCGGCAACTAGTTGTTGCAACTTAGCATTCACATTTTGTTGTTGATTTGTAGCTTTGTTCTCTTGCTTAGGTAGGGTGCAGGGAACACCTTCATTCACATTTATGAATGTGTTGTAATCTTCAGGTTCTATCTTGCATTCAACTTCATTATTTTTTTCATATTCATCAATTTTCACATTTGCACTTCCCACAGCTTTGTTAGTGTTAAAATTCAAACATTTATAAGCGTTTCTCTTCGTGGAATATCCTAGGAATAGCCTTCATCACTTTTAGCATCAAGTTTTCTATTTTTATTATCCTTTAGTATTTAAGATTTTCTTCCAGAAACTTTAAAATACTTCACATTAGGTGCATATCCATACCACAACTTAAAGGGTTTAACATTTGTACCTTTCTTGACTTGCACTCTGTTTAAAGTATAAATTGATGTACTTACAAATTCTCTCCAATATTACTCTGATACATTCTTCTCCATCATCATTGTTCTAGCATAATCTATAATTGGTCTATTTCTCCTTTCAACTATTCCATTTTGGGGAGGGGTCCTAAGTGTTGACATCTTCCTTTTGATTCCTCTATCATTGTATAGTATATTAAATTCATTAGAGATGAATTCTCTACCTCTATCAGATCTCAAGCACTTCAGACTCTTACCTATTTCCTTTTCAACTCTAGTCAAATATCACTTGAACAATTGAAGACCATCTATTTTTTCTTTCAAAAACATCACAGTCGTCATCCTAGAATAATCATCAACAAATAGATTGAAATATTTGTCTTCACAATAACTTTGAACACCAATAGGTTCATAGAGGTCAGTATGAACCAATTCCAAAATATCATCGGATGAATATGTCTTGCTTTTGAAACTAGACTTTGTTATTTTTCCCAATTGACATTGTTTACACATAGCATTATTGGGTTTCTTTAGTTTTGGCAAACCTCTTACTCTTTTTATCTTACTAATGTTTACCAAATTGTCAAAGTTCACATTCCATAAGCTCTTATGCCATAACCATATATCTTCATACTGTCCAAATAAACATGTCTCTTTAGATAAATCTAGATAGAACAAGTTACCTCATGTTTGATCACCATTTCCAATCAGCTCACCGTCAACATCAAATATCTTGGCCTTTTTGTGATGGAATTAAAACATGTATCTTGATTTGTTCAACTGTGAAACACTCAAAAAGTTATATTTAAGTCCTTCAACCGAAGAAACATTGTCACACTTGATCTTATCAGTCAATTGTATTGATCCTTTACCTTTCACAAGACATGGTGTATCATTACCAAACTTAACATAACTACCCTTTTATGGTCTCATGGTTTAAATTTTACTTTTATCACCAGTAATGTGATATGAACAACCATTGACAATTATCCACCTATCACCTTACATAAGAGATTAATTCAATTTTCTCATTTTCATCAAAATTTTCTTTTGTACTAGCATAGACAACTTCTTCATCATTACTTTTAGATTCATTATCAGTTTCTTCTTCAGCAATGTAACAAGATTTCTTACCTTCGTCTTTGTAGTCCTTGTTTCTCACATTGTCTTGGTCATTTCTTCTTCCTTTGTACTTGATTTCCCTCTTTTCATCCTTGTCTTCTCTATCAAGACATCTTGCAACAATATGACCAACTTTGTTACATGAAAAATAGATTATAGGAAGTTTTTATTTGTATTTTCCTATGCCTCTTCAAAGTCTTCTAGCCATCAGTGCTCTGAGCTCATGAATTTCATCATCAAAAACATTTGCCACTTTTCACACATTTTCCTTTTCCTTTCTTACTAAGAATCAATTGTGATTTGAAAGAATATTCAACAATGGTAGGGGTTAAATTATCAAAATTTGACATCTCAAAATCAACAGTCTCCTAATCACACCTTCTAGAGTTAGGTTATTACCAGAAGTACACCTCAATTCTTGCATTGCAGAAGCCCTAATAGCATTAATAAAAAGTATAGTTATGAATACCTTGCTAATCAAAATCTCATCATCAATCTTTCCATTTTCTCCTCTTATAGAATTAACAATCTCTTTGATTCTTAAACAATACCGGACAATATTGTCACCTTCCATCATTCTCATTTCATCAAACTTACCTCTCAAGCTTTCTAATTTTTGCCGAAAGACATTTTTGTCTCATCCATATATGGTTTGCAGTGTATCCCACATTTCCTTGGTATTTTTTCAATCTTTGATGTCATCAAACTTAGCATAGCTTAGGGCTAACACAATCTCCAACATAGCTTGGTTGTATTCTTGCTTCTCCTTCGGCTATTGAGGTGTCAGAAGAAAATTTGTTATCTCCACATATGCATTATCCACAAAATGTATTGCACCATCACCAATTCTTTCTAGATGTAGCCTCATCAAATTATGTCCTGTAGGGAAGTTCTCTTTGAACCTTGGCACCTCCTTTTTGTACATCTTGATCTTTAGCTTCAAGTACCTTCAAACTTTTCTCTACAAGCACCAAAGCTTTGATACCAATTTTTATAATGTTTAGAATACTTGAGAGGGGGGTGAATCAATCATCTAAGGCCCATATGTACCAAATGAACAAATAAACACTCCAACTACTTCAAATCTTAACATTCATTATCTCAGCCTCTTTTGTAGATTAACAATAAAATCAACTAGTAGTCCATTGTCCTAATAATAACAAACTTGCAAAATGTAAAACATTAATGGTAAATCATCACAAATAATATCCACACAAGTTTGATACTAGGATTTAATGTGGAAACCCAAATTGGGAAAAACCACCAGTAACATGTCACCATTTTTTTACTCTTCTGAAGTGAGCTTTGTTAGGAGCCAACCCCATTAAAGGTTACAAAATACAATGTTAAACGTGACCTTGTTAAGGAATTTAATCACCCTATTTGGAGTGACCTTGCTAGATGACTTTAGAACATTCCATTAGAATGCTATGTGCACCTTTATTAAAGGAGTTACATATGACTGTTAGGTCAACCTTGATTAAAGGATTTCAATACTGATACAATGGTTGGAAAGTAATAGCAGGTTTTGATCTGACAAATACAACTCACTTTGCAAATGTAGATCACAGTTTGGCTCATATGCTTATCCATTTATTGGTCTTCATTATTATCTCTATCTCTAATCTATTTGGCAACCCTTCAAGCAATCATACTTCACCTCTTCACAACTCTTCTCAACCTCCTACTTAAGTTTGCCAATCAATAGCATCAACAATTGCTCCAAACTTGATAAGGTGTCCACCAATTTTGCTAACCTCAACAACTTCTATAGTTATCCCATGTACCTCCTTAAATAGCTAATTATGATCTTTTGCCACTTAAATACCATCGTAGATCTTAGGGTCAGGTTAGATTCATCGAATCCTTCCAACATTTCATTTTCTCTTTCTATTCTAGAAACTTCTCCTTGAATCCTTGCATAGAAATGCACAAACAAGATTTCCCTTAATTTAAATGTTCGAGGTCAACCATCCTTATCTTCAACACACTTTACATATTCCAAGAAATCAGCTTTGTCAACTGGAAATCATGATTTCCTCATAAACTTTTAAATGTTGTCCCTCAGCCAACACGATGTTCTAATTCTCGATCATCACTAGGTTACTTGGTTGCTACTATCTTCTATGTATGGAAAATATAATGACACTTGGTCAATATTGATGCTCAGTCGACGCTACTTTTGCTCAATGCATATTGTCGCTCTGTCGACACTAGTATCACTCGACAAACATTGCAAGTTCCTTAATCTTCTTCTTTGTTGCTTAGTCAAGCCTTTGCATTCGATCAATCTTCGATCACTCCTTCATGGATTCAGTACAACTATCTTCTTCATTTGTAGCATGATTTAAACAATCACTTTATATTGTCAAATTCTAACTAATCAAGCGTCCATTGTAGTTTCTTCTCATAACTCAAACTTTCCTCTAGGTTCTATTGTTATGTCCAACTTCTCAAATCCTCTTCATCAATCATCTAAATATGAAACTCAAATCAAATAGCAATATGTCTTACCAATAATGTTTGATATCAATGACAACATAACAATTGTTCCAATTTTAGTTTCCAACAATAAGACTACAAGTAGTTGTCAATTTATTTGGAATAAAAATAACTTCGTTGGAAGACATAGTAGAAGAATTACAATCATAGTTTTTCTCATCCTCACACCATGAAGTGGGAAGCTCTGTTCAAATTCAGAACCTGTATGCATTGCCCTTGCCCACTCTTTCTACAGTGGATGAATCCTCAACATTAGAATCTCATGTGGAAAAAGCAATAAGAGAATTTTGTTAGATTATAAGAGTAGATGAGCCTTTTTGGATGAAGAAACCATTTACAGATAGTGTCACTAACAATTTCATGAATGTCAATGAGTTGTGCTAATTAATTCCACAAGAAATGTTGCTCAACATCAATATGAAGAGAGAGGTAGCCAATACACCTCGGTTGTTTCTATGAGAGGATCTCAACTAACCAAGGTCTTAATGGATGTGATGAGTTTTAGTTCTTAAATTTTTAGGCTTTGTAACAACCATGCAATGTTTTACATTTTCTTGACAACTTTTTTACTAAATAATTGTTTACTTGATATTCCATATATGACTGCACTATCTTGATTTTGAGAGCCTCAAGATTTTATAAATCTTCTTATGTGGATTCATATTTTTGTAGATCATGAGATTTATACAATTAGTTTTCAAATTTTACACACACACGTGTGTGTGTGTGTGTAAAATTTGAAAATATGTATGTATGTATGTATTTATATATGTAGGTATATGTATATGTATCTATTTTATATTTTTCATATTCAGTAGTGTTTTTTCTATCATATAAGAGTATATTATCAAATTCTTAATATTTTTTCATTGAAATAAGAAAAATAATAGTAATGCAGTTTTAAAAAAAAAAAAAAAGATCATTGCTCTTTGACTAAAATATCTTATATAATGAAGAATAATAATAATGATCACTGTTCAAAAAGGAGAAATAATTGATCATAATGGGTACACAACAACAAATAAAGGCTATTTTTCTTATGCACTCTTTTACCACTATCCTTCCATGAAAAATTTGTCTTAAATTAATTGGGATGTACATCATACAAATTCAATAATATAAAATTATTAATAGAAATGAGTATACCTAAGAATATTGTAAAAGGAGTCAAATCAAAAAAAACTTAAAGTTATCAAATACTTCTCTCATTATTTCTATTATAATATGACTTTGCAATCCCTTACATAAGTGAACATTAAAAACTAACTTTTCAAGTAATAATGATCAAATTAAGGAAAATTTGAAAATATCAGTATAAGAAGTCTTGAAAAAAAATGTGTAAGCATATGGATTCTTCATACAACGTAAGTAACATTTTCCCTTTTTCTTTTCTATAAGCTTTTCACATATTTTAATTCATCCTGCATTCATTCAAAATAGTGGTTCTCTACATCATTAGATCATAATTGATGACTATGCCAATTTGAAGATCGTAACAATTTTTGCATCTTGAAGTTTGGGATGGATATATTGAGATTCTCATGGTTGAACATAAAGATGATTCTAATTGCATGTCCTCTTTCCTATGTTCATTAAGAGCACCATTTAAATCTTCTACTAGAGGAGTAATTATAAAAGATGAAGTGTTAAATGTCTTAACTCAAAGTATACCAAGCTCATAGTGTTGTTCAGAAGTTTTCTTCCTCTTTAAAAATGTAATTTTATTATCACTCATTCAAGATTGGAACAATAAAAAAATAACTCAAAAATAGGAGCATAGAGTTAATTGTAACCCTGAAATGATCATTTTTATATTAAAAAAATTGATTAATAAAGATGCTAAAATATTCGCATCACCACTAGTAGTAGTTATCCCACCAATTGATCTTCAATCTCTCTTATCTCAGTCTACCGTATTTATCACAATGCTCCCAATCATAGGCTTGCATGAGAAAATTGCGCAGACTCTCTCAAATAGGTAGCTTGTAATATATAAAAGGGTGGGATGAACCTAAATAGAGCCATGAAATTTGCTTCATGTTTTCCTACCTTCTATAATTTGCTCTTGTTTACAGTTTAAAATCATATTGAATGTAGAAATTAGTACCAGATATCACTCCTCCAACATGAAACTATTTGATATGCATATATTTAAAATGTGGTAGCAACAACAACACACGTGAAGTCTTTACAATCTTCCACGTTGCAATGAGATGTTTTTAATTTATAATTTTTCCTAACATATGTCTTATTTTTCTCCTAATTTTATAGAAAAGAAAAGGAAAAGACTACCAACAAAAAATAACACAACCACTAGAAAAAAAGGAATTAAAAATACTAATTCTAGTTTAATAGAAAATATTGCATAAACTATAGGATAAATGGAAGTTTTAAGATTCTCGAGATGTGAATTAATGCAAAAAAAAGTTAAGTGAAAACTATAGTCTCATACCTTAATGATAGGGACTAAAAATCTAGGAAGGGACATTACATCATTAATCTTGTCATTTGATCTTAATGTACAGTGTACCAAGTTTATAAATGTGGCTCTTAGACCAAGATTCACTTAATAATACCCAATAAAAGAATTTTCAAATTAGACATATGAAAACATAGTTTCGGGTAGAAACAAAAACTAATCAAAGGTCGTATTTCTTTACTATACTACATCGATGGAGTTTTCCAAGTAATCATTCATTCAAAAAATTTCAAATAATTTGCATATAGTACACTTATGTAGGTGGTTGAGTTATATCTACTAACATACAATTTAAATTATCTTTCTCAAAAGCCAATTTTAAAAAGTATATAGTAATATGTCACAAGGTAACATATTGAGATTTAATTCATTCGTCAATCCATTTGATATGTCACAAGGTAACATATTATGAATTAAATCATTTTTTAATCTATTCATTATGTCATGTGCTAACATATAATGAGTAACTTCATTTGTTAACCCATTTTAATAGAGCAGTGGAGATTATTAGCCTTAGGTGATATCATTTCTATAGTGCTTTAAAATGAAGTTTAGAAATGGAGGATTGTGTAGAAGTATGTTTAGTGATGGTTTGGGAAAATATGGATCAAATGGAATAATGGGTAGTACAAATGGGATAATGGGTAGTAAGTGGATAAGAAGTTTTGAAGGGATGATTAATTAGGCACTAGACGAGTATCGCAGGAGTGGAGGATTTATGAGATTGGATGGGAGAAGTAGATGATTGGTGGTGTACATGAAGAATGAAAGAAGCTTGAGACTATGGATGATGGGAATATCATTAGGAAACTTATATGTGGTAAAAATTTATCCAACATCTTTAAGTGAATCTAGTAAATAAGACTTTAGCATGAGTAAATCATGAAATACATAATTAGTGTTGAATTATTAGTCCTGCCTATTTAGGCAAAGAGTATATACTATGGTTTTTAAATTAAAATTCATTAACATGAGTTTTCAATTACAAAATTTCTCAAACTTCATTGGCTTAGCCATATTTTTCTGGCAATCTTTTTGTTTTCTTGCTCATAAAATTTTGCTAAAAATTGAATTAGGAGAGAAGAGACATGGAAGTGGTGGAAGTGGGCGATGAGGAATTTTTTCCTTACCACATGTGTCATGCATGCACATTACTAGATATCATGTCCAGGAGTTAGATATATGGACTATCTATGTCTTCATTTCATGCTTCTACTCATTGAGCACTCTATTTTTGAGCCCATTGCCTAACCCATCCTATACGAGTTCATTAAGCTCTCTTATTCATTTTGCCTTCATTTTTAGAAGTGATTTTTTTCTTTCATGCACTCTTGTGAGTAGTTTTCCATGCAATTGTTCTGGAACAAGATTTGTAGGTGAAAACTTTGCTTGAAAATATTTAATTCATCAAAATCTCTCATAACTTCAAACCCATAGTTGTACTCCATCAATTTTCAATAACATTATGCTTTTTGAACTTGGGCATTTTTCGTTCTCTTTTATAATAAATCAATTTTTTGATATATTTGGAGGTGAGATTCTTTGGTTGCATGCACATTCTTTTTCTTCTATTAGATTTTATTTCTTCTTTTGGTAGCTAATTGAGTGATGACATATTTAGACGCTGATTATTGGGTGATGTAGTATACCATTTTTCCACAAAAAGGACAGGTTCCTCCTGAAAAGATCGTGAGGCAACTGGATTTCATATAATTTGATCAGGTAGTGACCTCTTATGTCAATGTTCCTCCTTCTACAACTCCAATTGCAGGTGTTTCTCTTTCTCCAGTCTCTTCTAAGCCATCTATGCAAGTAGTGATCTTGGTTATCATGTATGATTTCTTAAGCTTTACATCTTGTTTTTCATCCCGATCTTTTATTCATTTTAATTTTTTGTTAAATGCCCTCAATTTTTTTAAATATTCAAAAAAAAAATCATCAACCATAGTGTTAATTCAATGTCATTTGTTTTGGGCATTCAATTGATAAGATTCATCTGTCTGAGATAGAAAAATTACAAAAAAAATTGAATTATAATTAGGTTCTCATTGTACGACAACATGTGTGACCTTAATTGTGGTTGTTTTTCTCTTATAGAAGATTCTTATTGGGCCATTTTAAAATAATTTGGTAACAGATATAGAAATAATTTATAATTTGAAAAAATTAGCCTCATCTCGAATAGAATTTTAGATTAGCTATTTTTAGCTGTGATCACTTGGTTCGAATACTTGTTAGAATATGTTAAGCAGTATATAGGTTTAAAGAAATCCTACTATTTTTGGTTAATAGTGGATATTATATTAAAAGCTCAAGCAACTATAGCACTGAAATGCATTGCATTAGTCATGTAAAAAAGATATAGATTCCTTGCATACATGTTTGTGATTATCTTGTCCATTTTATGATTAAAACTTACATACTCACAAAACGTATCTTGAATATTCTTGGGTTTATGTTTTTAAAATTTTATAGTTAGTTTTAGTAAAAAAATTGAAGGGGATATCGATATGCTTATTTGATGCTAACAACACACTAAAGAAAATGAAATTTTTGAGACTTTGCACTGGACAACAGATGACTTTAGGATGCATCAGATACTTGGAGATTAGAAAATGATAATAATTACTTAGAGTGAAATTGTATAGGCATTCTAAAAAAAACATCGATGTAGTTAAACATGAAGTGCATAACAAGTACATATAATATGGGAAGCCCTTATAGACACATACATAGTTATGTAGTAGTTTGTGATGAAGAACTCAAATTAGGTTGATGATCCATATACACAAATACAAAATTGTGAATTTTATGCCATTTATGGGTGAATGCAATATAGACCCTCTAATTGATATCGTACATAAGTTGAAATATTTTATGTGCAAAAGTAGAGGATATTGGATTTGAAAATATTAAGCCAAAAATATCATTGGAAGGTTGTTATGAAATTGTCAATCATTGTTGATAGGCCATATTTACTCCAATATGATGTGCAATTACCATTATAGTAGACATAATCATGATGCATCATACTTCTCCCTTTTTATACAAGGAAGGATTACAACTCTACAGAGCTCTTGTTAGATTCATCATTGGTTGTAATAGTATCCTCCCTATTAAGGTTTTTTTTTTGGTCATGTTATTTTTAGTTTTATTTTTATACTGTTAATACTAGCGTCATTATTGATGATATTTATCCTCAATATACATTAATGTATTCAAAACATTTACAATAAGAACCTTGATCCATAGTGAGAAGGGTTTTGTCTAGGATTATGTCTAGTAGAAAGTTGAGGTATGAATGACCTTTTCATATATGCCTAACACACAGTTGACCAAGTAGATAATATAATATTAAAAAATATGTATCCATTCAGGGGTTGTTAAGGGATGATCCTTCTATAGGGGATGAAGAAAGACTATAAAATCAAGGGAAGATTGGAGAAGGATGAGTCAAAGTGCAATTTTATGGTGCATCTAAAGGTGACCTGAGGAAGAGTGGGGTAGGTTGTGTCATCTGAGATGCAGAGAATAATATATTAACAATTGAGCAAAACCACTCCCGAAAGGGACAAATAATGTAGCAGAATGTCTGGCTACTATGTTTGCTCTTAAAGTATCTAAGAGAAGTGGATGCAATAAAACTCACCTTCAAGGAGATTTATAAATTGTAATCAATGGGATTATGAAGGCTAAAATGGAAACATGGCTTTTAGACAAATGCATTAGACACATTAAAATATTATTGGAGGAGTTTGAAGACTATAATGTATCTCATACACTATTCAAAGGGAACACTATTACTGACAAGATGGGCAACATGGAAATTAATTTGAATGGAATCTAAGTTAGTGGGATATTTAGATAATTTTTCTTTCTAACCCACGTTTTACTTGAGTTGATTTAGTACATGATTTAGTGACATTGTATGGAGAAATTTTGATGAGGAGCAAGTGAGAAGCTTGGCCACCAAGAAAAATAGCAACATGATGTAGTCAGGCATTCATTGCTTAGGGTGTTGTGTCTATAGAACTTTCTAGATGTAGGTGGCTATAAATTTTTAGAACACAACACAGTACATGTCATAACCTATGAGTGAGATACAATTGCAAAGTTTAGCTATGGAGGCAACTTTTTATCTATTGACCCCAAAGAAGAAATTAACCCCTAGTTTTAGAGGCAAGATTACATTGCCCAAGCTAGGGGAGCTATTTAGCATAGAGGAGGAGGATTTTGTTCACATTTTGTGTAAACTACATGGAAATGAATTTATCAATGAAAATCTTTGCCCTTGTACAATCATGGACATTTCTTCCATGCTTTATGCTTGGGAATTCTTGTTAGCTCATAATAAGGAGGAGGTTCTATGAGTGGTGGAATTGTGTGTTGAACTTGAATATTGGCTAAGGGTGCTGTGATGGTTGGATATGATAGAGATAAGTGTGGGTTTCCATAAAATCAAAGGGAATCGACAACATGTTGAAGGGTCGATGGATGGTTTCCAACCTTTTCTAGTTATCAGTACCATGACACCCATTGTATAGAGGGTTGGTGAAGCTAGGATGATGTAGGAACATCCTAGGGTTTTTAGCAATCCTGCATGATTGGACGTATTTTAGCTAGGAGTTGTGGACTCAATCACCAAAGGAGTGGTGCTTGGTCACTTATGGGTATAGTTATGGCCAAGGAGATTGGTCACTAAAGGGACTCATTCATTTTTGGAGCTCAACATCTTCTATTGCTCGGCACTCTCTATGTGCTTGGCATGTATTGGTTGCTCAACATTTATTGGTTGTTTGACATGTATTGGTTGCTCATCATGTATTGGTTTCTTGGCATGTGTTGGTTTCTTGATGATGCTTAAGAGATTACTAGCACTTGGTTGTGTGTTGGTGCTGACTAGAGTTCTTGTGGATTTCCTTGAATGATTTGGCACATTTAATACGTGTAGTGTGTGCTTGTGGTGTGGATTGACTTGGAAGTTTATGGGGATCTATTTGGGTCTTGGTTGTCTCTCCTAGGTGCATTTAATTTGTGTTGTAAGTCTTTTAAGCTATTTTGGTATTTATTAACTATGGAGGCCAACTTGTGGCTCAACATATATTTAATGTTAGGATTTAATTTAATTTTTAATGAATTGAGCCAACTTGTGGCTTAGTTGGGTATAATTAGGGGGTCTTGTGGATTCTTCAAGTCATTATCATCCAGCTTGGAGAAGAGGATGAAGTGGGGGAGAAAACTTTGACGGGCTAGTAGATGAGACTTGATAAACTAGGAGATTTCTTGGTGGGCTTATGAGCACAAGTTGAGATTTCCTTGGGGCTTTCTTCTAGAGTGCAGATCTAGACTAGCTGGAGTTAGGGTTTGGATTGGATCTCGAGGGATCTTTCAAAACCATTACTTGCTTTGTAATTGGTTATAATTGGGAAGGCCTTATAGCCTAACACATTGCATGTAAATAACTATATCTATGAATAAAGTGTTATGATTTGGTATTAGAACTTACTTTATTGTTGTGTTTCTACTGTGTGGTTATTTGTTGGGGGCTAGGACATATCCTTTGGGGATTCTCCCACCTTGCACTGCATTAGATGGTATCAAAGCAAAATTGTTCCTAAGTGTGTGGACAGATCACCAAAGTTGAGGTAGTTTGCACCAGGACTTGGCTGAAGGCTGAAAGAGAAGGTTGATCTAGTAGAGTTGATTAATCTTCTAGATTTGTGGATCTATGACAGAGGATTTTCAAAATCTTGGAAGATGCCCCCAAGAAGATTGGACCCTAGGGAAATTGATGATCTTAGTGATGTTGTGGAAAAAAAGATCTTAGAGAAGGTTGAAGAAAATTTTAGATATGAGATGGAGGAGGTTAATGCCAGTTTTAGATCAAAGATGGCATTGATGAAGAGTGACATGATTGCTGAAATTGTGAGTGCTTTAGGTGGTGTACCTAGGCATGTGGGTACTTAAGCTGATTATGAAATTTTTTTTGAAGACTTTGAAATTATTGAATCAAGTGGTGAGGATAGAATTGATCATGTGGAGAGACCTATTGGAGCTAGGGTTGGTCAATTTTCTAGATCTAGATCTCAATTGAGGCTTAAGCATAAGATGGAGGTTTCTAATTTCTCAAGTACTTTAACTCCTGAAGACCTAATTGATTAGATTGGTGAACTAGGAGGCTACTTTAAGCTTGAGGATATTGAAGATTTTCTCAGAATAAGGTTGGCATAGACTAAGCTTAAAGGACATGCTACTCTTTGGTGGAAAGAACTACAAAGAGATACAGAAGAAGAAGGTGAAATGAAAATCACTGGATGGAGGTTGATGGTGACTAAGTTGAAGGCTAAGTTCATTCCCACTGATTATGAACTTGAGTTGTTTAAAAGGTTGCAAAATTTGAAGTAGAAGGATATGGTTGTGAAAGATTATACCTAGGAGTTCTAAAAGTTGACTATTCAATCTCGGCATAGAGAATTGTCAAAGGAAAAGGTAGTTCAATACATTAATGGTTTGAGATTCAATATCCAGGATGAGGTTGCAATGTTGAAGACTGATTCGGTTGAGGATGCTTATCAGTATAATCAAAAGAAAGAAGATAAGTTGAAGAGGAAAAGTTAAGGTAATGCTATAGGGAAGGAGAAGTAAATAGCTCTACAAAGGCTAAACCAAATGCGGAAGATGAACCAAAACCTGTTGATCAATAGAGGAGGATAGGTGGAGGTGAGTTTAGAGGTACTTTCTATAGATGTGGTGAAGCAAGACATAAATCATTTGAATGTCCTCATGGTAGGAGAGCTATTGTTGTGAATGAGGTTGAATTCCAAGATAGTCAACCTAAGAAAGGAGAGAGTTTACTAGCTCGGCGAGTGTTGATTGGTTAGAGGACACTAGATTCTTGTTAGAGGACTAGTTTATTCAGGACTTGTTGTAAGTCTGGTTGTAAAGTTTGCAATGTGATTGTGGATGGTGGTAGTATTGATAACCTTGTTGTTGAGGAGATGGTTCAAAAATCTGGTTTGAAGAGAATGAGACATCCTTATCCTTATAGGATTGGATAGTTGCAAGGTGAGCATGCTTTGGAAGTAAGGGAGCAATGCCTTGTTGATTTCCAGATTGGGCAATATAAAGATCAAGTATTGCATGATATTGTGGACATGAATAGTTGTCATGTGTTGCTTGGTAGACCTTGGCACTCTGATTTTAGGATTGTGCATGATTGTTTGAAGAATGTATTTTCAATTGTGAAAGGTAGCAGGAAGCATTCCCTAATTCCTTTGCAGAATGAAGAGCTCGATAGAAGGAACCTGAGTATTGGCAGTTGAGTTAAATTGGTAGATTATGTGATGGTTAGAGATCAGCATGGAAAGTAGACCTATGAAACACTAAGAATGGATGTGAAGAATTGTAAAAGGTCAATGGAAAGAGTGTACAAGTTGAGGACTTGGAGGATATGTATGTGAAGAACCAGTTTGGGATTTATGTGTTGAATCCAAGAAGTTGTTCTTATAGCTATTGAGAACATCTTTCAAACCTAGGGTGTCTAATGTAGGGGCATCGTAGGGTTTTTAGAAATCCTGTATGATTGGAGGTATTTTGGCTGGGAGTTGTGGACTCAATCACCAAAGGAGTGGTGTCCGGTCACTAATGGGTATAGTTGTGGTCGAGGAGCTTGGTCACTAAAAGGGCTTGATCATTGTTGGAGCTCAACATCTTCTATTTCTCGACACTCTCAATGTGCTCAACATGTATTGGTTTCTTGACATGTATTGGTTTCTCAACATGTGTTGGTTGCTCAGCGATGCTTAGGAGATTGTTGACACTCGGCTGTGTGTTGGTGCCAACTAGAGTTCTTGCAGATTTTCTTGAATGATTTGCCACATTAAATGCATGTAGCATGTGATCATGTCATGGATTGACCTAAGAGTTTGTGGGGACTTATTTGGGTCTTGGTTGTCTCTCCTAGGTGCATTTAATTTTTGTTCTAATCCTTTTAAGGCATTTTTGTATTTACTATTTGTAGAGGTCGACTTGCAGCTCAACATATATTTAATGTTAGGATTTAATTTAATTTGTAATGAACTAGGCCAACTTTTGGCTTGGTTGGGTATAAATAGGGGGTCTTGTGGAATCTTTAAGTCATTATCATCCATCTTGGAGAAGAGGATGAATTAGAGAAACAAACTTTGAAGGGCTAGTAGCTAAGGCTTGGTAAACTAGGAGATTGCTTGGTGGGCACACAAGTTGAGATTTCCTTAGGGTTTTCTTCCAAAGTGTAGATGTAGACTAGCTGGGGTTAGAGTTTGGATTGGATCTTGAGGGATTTTGTAGAACTATTACTTACTTTATAGTTGGCCATAACCAGGAAGGCCTTATAGCCCGACACATTGCATGTAAACAACTATATTTATGAATAAAGAGTTGTGATTTGGTATCAGATCTTGCTTTTTTGTTGTTATTTGCTGGGGGCTAGGACATCTCTTTTGGGGGTTCTCTTGGCTTGAATTGCATCATAGGAAAACCTGGATGGAGCTAATGATATTTATGTATAATTTGGAGGTGAATCAATGACAACTATCTAAGAAGAAGAGGTATAAAAGGAAGCACATGACAAGTTGGATCTGGGAGTGAGAAGTAGGGGAGCTATATTGAGAGGTGTCATAACTAGTGCGAGGGAGAAAGAAGAGAATGAAGGAGATCATTGGTGGGATAATGTCAAATGAAACTAGAGAGGAGATGTTGGAAAAATGGGGGCTTAATGTGCAAATCTTGTGTTTGGGATGTTTTTCAGGTTAGCGTACCCATTTTGTGTAATAAGGCTATTATGTTGGGTCATGGCTTTGCGTAGTTTCAGGGATGGTGATGCGTCGACAAGTAGGAATTTAGGGGGTTGTAATCATTTTTGTAATGTAAAGGAAAATTCAGGCTTGAAAGGGCATTTTTCTAAAATATGTAAACATTTATGATACAAATCTAAAAAAATATTACTTATCAAAAATGTATTTAGAAAGACTTAAAAAATATGGTAATATCTATAAAAAAAAATGAAAAAAAAAAAGTTCATAAAATAGAAAGAAGGCTAATTTCCAAGGAAAAGCATAGGGGTCAAAATAAGATGTTCATAAAAATGTAGGTGAATAAAGACACAATAATCTAATTCGGGCCTAGTAAATTGATATAAATAATTAAATAATATAATAATATTTAACTAAAGATATGAGCTTGTAAATGAAACTAGAGATGGGATGGCTAGATCAACTTAGCTATATTGTATTGATGTCAGGGAATCACTGGAATTAGAGACTTGTTATTGAATCAATATTATCTTAATTATCATATAATCACCTAGGGAGTTCATTTTACTCCTAGATAGAGTTTTATGTCATTCTAACAATCATGGTAAGATTTTGTCCATTTATACTTTTGTAATAGAAAAATAGAGATGAATTCCACATTAGGAAGGAATAATGCCCCTAATAGGCTTAAGAGGTAACACAAACTCTAAATGAGGACAAATTATACCCTTTACAAAATATTGTTATTGAATTGAATTAGAATGATAAATTTGTATAAATGATCTATCTAGGAAAGTCACAAAAAACTTGATAAAAATATTTTGCTACATAGATAATGAGCCTAAGTTAATGGAGATAAAAACTAGAAATCATAAATGGCATGTGATTGAAATCTAAGTTCAAAATGGCAAGAATGTGATTATAGTGGCAATGTGTTCTTGGGATTTGACAACAATGGCAATGTTCCCAGGACATGATGATAGTGGTGGCATGTCCCTAGTTTTTTACCTATTTTTTAAACAGATCCTACAATTGTACTAGATCCTCCCAAATTTAGTCTGATGATTTTGTAGCCTATTCATTCACACATAGAAATGAAGAAAAAGGTTGAAAAAGTTTCTTACCTTAGCCAAGCCCTTGTACAGGAAATCAACCTTGAAATATGAAATGAAACTATACGAAGGAAAATAAATACGAAGATAAATAATAGATCCACCTTGCATAAACCCTCATAGACAAATTTAGAAATCCCTCATACCCATCAAGATGATTGAATTTACTTGGAATCAAAAGATTTGAACTTGAAATCTAACATAGAATCAAGGATTCCCTCACAAATATATATAGATCTATGATTACCACTCCTGGATCTTGAATATAGATATGCTTGATAACCACTTGCAAAGAGGAAGAGAGAAGGTGGATGAACTGGAATTTCTTGCTTGACTTGATAATTACTCTACTTGGCCATTATGGGAGATAAACTTGCATTAATTGAATAAGATTTCCTTGGATTTGGATGATCGTGAATAATAGGAGACTTGGAAATTTTGAGCTTGGATGTTTATCTTCAAATCATGAATTCCATTACCCTTGCTTGCTTTAAAACTGAATAGATTGGTTTCTAAAATGCTTGCATAAGATTGATTTTTATAAATGAGGGGTGACTTAATCCATCATTTCATCATTTAAATTTGATCCAAGTCAGCCACAAATGAAAATCTCAAAATAAGACCCTAACATCGAGGCCTGGGGAAAGTTTGGGGACTTGATTCCAAACCAATATTAATAAAATATCAATACAAGGGCAATGTCAAGTATCCATAATAGTAGTCCTTCTCTCCAACATAATATCCTTTATTTCATTATGTTCAAATATAGATTTACCAATAAGAAATATCAAATATTGTGTGTGTGTGTGTGTGTGTGTGTGTGTGTGTTTGAAACTCTACCAAAGATCCTAATAACTTTTACATGGTATTAGAGCCTAACTAATAGAGCATCACAATAAGCTTTATTCAGATTTAAATCTATTAAATTATCATTAATCTGAAACAATGGCGAATCATGTAAGATTAGAAGATAGACTTGAAGGGCCCTCCAACTTTGCATCATGAAAGATACGAGTAATGATCATACTTCAAGAAATGAAATTAGAAGGATATATAGAGGAAAATTATTTTATGCCTGAGAATGATCTAGACAAAACAACCTAGAAAAGACATAATAATAAAACTATGAAGATCATTATAGATTTTTTTAAACATCATATACTTCCATCAATATCAAGCCTCAAAACAACATATGAGATGTTCGCCACTATTAAGAATACATTTGAAATTAATGATACCAGTAGACTACTATCATTGAAGCAACAACTACTATACATCAAAATGAACAATGGAGAGTCTATAACAATATTTTTTTAAAGAATTGCACAATTAAAAGATCAACTTGCTATCATCAAAAATCAAGTAGATAATAAAGAACTGTGTTTAATTTCCCTAAAAGGTTTAACTTTATCTTTGGAAACCTTTATTCGTGAATTAAGCTCTCAACCCGAACTACCAAATTTTGAGAAACTAAAAATAAATGCACTCAAGAGGAGTCGAGACTAATCTCAAGAGGAATCGGTCCACATCAAGAGGGAGAAATTCAAGCTCTACATACTAATGAAAACAATAAAGGAAAGAAGGTTCAATTCAAACAAAAAAGAGGAAAGGGAATTCAACAATACATACAAGAAAAGAGATTGGTCCAAAGTACAATGCTTCAAATGTGACAAATTTGGTCACACTCATAAAGTTTGTCCAAAACGAAAGAAAATTCAAGTATCCCTGGAAGAAGATTAAGGATGAAAAGGAGGAAAATTTAGCATTCTATTTAGCCCTCTCAAGTGAACTCAACTCCAACAAAAATACATGGTTAATAGACAATTAAGCATCTCATCATATAATAGGCTTTAAAGAAAAATTCAAAACTTTTGAAGGATACTCCTCTGAAGAAGTAACTATTGGGCAT
The DNA here is from genome assembly GCA_028749045.1 of Cupressus sempervirens. Lineage (NCBI taxonomy): Eukaryota > Viridiplantae > Streptophyta > Pinopsida > Cupressales > Cupressaceae > Cupressus > Cupressus sempervirens. Next base: position 384,135,157 of record CM053785.1, read on the forward strand.
AATTCTACATATCTGGTAAAAAGGATTGGATCATATTCTATACAACTAAAAATAGGAATCACTCTTCAACTAAAGAATGTATTGTTTGTACCTAGTATAAAAAGAAACTTGGTCTTAATCTATGGCCTTGCAGATCAAGGGTGTTGAATTACATTCCAAGAGGATAAAGTATTATCCTTGCCCAAGAACTCCAAAATTAAGAATGCAATAACCATCAGCTTCAGAGATGGAAGTTTGTACAAACTATGTAACCTTCAAAATCTAGACCTATATCATGAAATCTCAAATACTAATGAAATCTAGCATAGAAGACTTGGACATCTTCATTTTTGTTCCTTACCATCCATAGAAAAAAGTAATCGGGTTACCTAGTTTAAAACTTGATCATTCTGGAACTTGAAAAGGATGTGCATTCAGTAATAATACAAAAGGGTCCTTTCCTAAAAGTGAACATAAATCCAAATTTGTACTTGAACTTATTCACATTGACCTGTGTGGTCCAATATCAGTGCCTTCTCTAAGAGGATGTTTGTACTATGTAATTTTTACAGATGACTTCTCTAGGAAAACTTGGATTGACTTCCTTAAAGAATCAAATGAAGTGTTATCCAAATTCAAATATTTAAATCTCTAGTTGAAAACCAAACTGAGAAGAAAATCAAAACCCTTAGATCTGACAATAGGGGTGAATATATTTTAGAAAACTTAAAAGAATTATGCATCTCTATTGGAATTAAGAGGGAGTTTTCATGTACCATATAATCCTCAATAAATGGAATTGCAGAAAGGAAAAACATATCTATTATAGAATATGTCAAAGCTATGATGCATGATCAAAATCTTCACATCTCATTCTAGACTGAAGCTTCTAACACTACACTTTACATCAAAAATAGATGCCCTCATTCAATATTAGAAAACATAACTCCTAAAGAAGTATTCACAGGAAATAAGCCAAACTTAAGTCATCTAAGAATCTTTGGATGTCCTGTATACAGTCATATTCTCAAGTAAAAGAGAACTAAACTAGAACCATTAGGAAAGAAAGGCATATTTATAAGATACAATGAATCATCAAAAGGCTACAAGATTTATGTCCTTGGACAAAGAATTATTGAAATCAGCAAAGATGTAAAGTTTGAAGAAGACATTTCTTTTACTCTCTCAAAGAATATCGATGAATCATACATAAAACCAACTATCAAATTAGATGAGAATCCCACAATGGAGAATCAGAGGGAGAGTGATTTTCGAAGTCTTGCAGCCCCAAGTTCAAATACAAAAAATACAAAAAACCTTATCAATAAAAAGAGGCCACTTTGGGTAAGAAAAATGATAGAAGAAAATCAAGTAGAACTTGATGAAATATTAAGAGAAAACAAGAGAACAATGAGCCATTCTTGTTATGTTGCACAAATATCTAAACTCATCAAAACAAAACCTACAAGTGTTGAAGAAGCATTATCATGTCAACCTTGGAAAGATGCAATGATTGAAGAATATCAATCCATATTAAAAAATGATGTATGGTATGTTTTACCTAGACATAAAGATAAATCAGTTGTCTCCTCCAAATGGTTATTCAAAATCAAGGGTGCACCAAATGGTAGTATTGAAAAATACAAAGCCAGATTTATTGATCACAAATTTTTGCAAAAGGAAGGAAGAGATTATGGAGGAAAAATTTCTCCAATTTCTCATTACACTTCTGTTAGAACCATCATAGCCATTGGAGCATCTAAAGGGTGGAAGATACACAAAATGGTTGTTAAAATTACATTTTTAAATGGTTTAATCGAAGAAGTATACATCAAACAACCAAAAGGATTTGTTGAAAAAAATTTCTATGTATGTAAACTAAAGAAATCACTATATGGTCTTAAACAAGCCCCCAAGGCATGGTACAAAATAATAGACAACTATCTTTCAAAATTAGGATACCCAAAAAATGAAGCTGATCCTAATTAATATTTCAAAATAGTTTATGGTGATATGATTATACTTGTATTTTATGTTGATAACTTACTAATAACATGTGAAGAACAAATTATAGAAAAATACAAACAAGATCTGGCAGCTGAAATTGACATGAAATATTTAGGACTTCTTCACTATTTCTTAGGCCTAGAAGTATGGAAAAAGAAGAATTACATCTTTCTAAATCAAGGAAAATAGATTGTTGACATCTTGAAAAATTTTGGGATGATGGAATGCAAACCTTTATTTACTCCTATGGAAGCAAACCTACACAAATTGAAGAATGGTACATTTGAATCTGAATCCACTGATCCCGCTTAATACAAGAAAATTATCGAATCACTAATGTACTTGGTAAATGCTCGTCCTAATGTCTATTACACAACTAATTCCTTAAGTCAATTCATGTGGGAACCAAAGAATATCCATCTCATGGTATCCAAGCACTTCTTACAATACTTGCATGGTACAATTGGGCAGGGTCTCAAGTATGATCAAGTTGAGATTAACCTTCATAGATATTCTAATTATGATTGGGCTAGCAGGTCTACTAATTGTAAAAGTACTAGAGGATGTTGTTTTAGTCTTGGTTTGACAACGATATCTTGGTTTAGTAGAAATTATTCATCGATTGCCTCAAGATCTACTAAAGCATAACACATAGTTGCATCGATGGGAGCTAGGGAAGCTATGGGGTTGAGGAAATTACTAGTTGGATTATTCGAGAAGCCTTTAAAGCCTACAATCATGCATTGTAAAAATCAAAGTTGCATTAAGTTGTCAGTGAATCTAGTCTTTCACAACATATCAACGCATATTGAAATTCCCTATCATTACATCAGAGATATGGTGGACGAAGATGTTCTCAAGTTAGAATGCATTAGTACCAATGAACAAACAACTAATATACTTACCAAACCTCTATCCAAGCCTAAATTGAAGTACTTTAGAGGTAAACTCAGTATGGTTCAAATATGATTGTAACTATTGAAAATAAATCTCAGCTTTGTCATATATATATTATATATATTATATAAATGTATGCATATTATATATATGTATGTATGTATGTATGTATGTATGTATGTATGTATGTATATTTATGAATTCTTGCTGAAAAAGTTACTATCTTATAGTTGCATGTGATATGTTATGAAAGGTAACGGTCTTTCTATATATATATATATATATATATAGAAGGTAACTATTGTAAGATGACGATCTTATTAATAGTAGACCTATTATCATGACAAGACTCTATTTAATTATTATCTTGGAGTGCTAGAAGTCATGATGAAGAGCATATTATGATGAAACTTTATTAATTTGATTGTCTTAGAGTCCCAAAGATCATATACTTGTCATGATAGAGTTCATCACATTGAGAATCCTTATTATCTGACAGACTACATTAAGTTGTTGTCCCAGAAATCAAATAACCTATTCTCTAGATAGGTATCAATGAAGTTGATACCAATGCACATATCAAAAGAAAATGAGAAACCTTGATGACTCACCTCTCCCTCGCTAAGAGGAAGTGCTAAAGTGTAGCTTCAGTAGAAGTGAAGTACACATTATGTTAAGTATATGAATTTGTAATTCACTCATATGTATGTATGTATGTATGTATGTATGTATGTCACATATATGTATATATGTGGGTAGAAGCAAAAAGTTGGGTCTCAATTCCATGGAAGTCTGTGGTTTGAGATCATGATCTTTTAGAAATGGGCACCCGTATTAGGCTTGGGTTCCTGATCCGAAATTCAAAAAATGGGCACCCTTTTTTCCAAAAATCGGGTGCCCATTTTTCAAAAATTAGGTGCCCATTTTTTACTTTTAAAAAATGAGTGCCCATTTTTTAAAAATTCAAATTTTTTAATTTTTTGAGGGATTTTTAATGCGTTTTTAATGCCAATTTTATTTTTTCAAAATGGGCACCCATTTTTTGAATTTCATTTAACAAGTGCTCATTTCTTACAACATGGGGTAGGATTTTTTTTTCTCCTGCCTCAGATTTTGGTTCAAGATAGGCTTGTGAGACCAAGTCTATGCCTTGACCTCTCAAGTTTTGGCTAAGGCATTGAACTAACAAATTCACGCCTTGCCATAATTTTTAGAGGGTCATCCCGATCAAATGTTTTTACAAACAAAATATCCATTATAATTCTCACTGTCCAAATTTCAGAAATATAAATTTTATAGTGTTATGATTTTATTTATTATTTTTTCATTATTTTTTTAATCAAAGGTGGTACCTAAATGTAAAATAGCGAGGTTCACTAAAAATTTAATGACATTTTTATTTTTATGATTTTCCTTAAATTAATTTATCTATCATCAATCTACATACAATTCTTTTGAAGTTTTTTTTAAAAAAAAGAACTTTCGAAAAAAGTGAAATTTTCATCAAATTATGGTGTCTGTACACAAGAAGTTTTAAAATTTACCTTTATAGTTGAATTAAAAATTATTTAATAAAAAATTAAGACAAAATATTATCATAAATCTTTGGTGTGTTAGGTGACTTCCTTTAAAAGGATTTACAAAAATTAATTTGTTTGAGTCAAATTATGGTGTCCGTACGCGAGTGTGGTATGGTCCTGAAACAAGCATTTTGAAAAAGTGGGTTTCAAAGATCCATACCAAAAACAAAATCTATAATATGGGTACACAAATAAATTAAATATTCAAAAAGTAGATTCCAGACACTACAATTTTTATTTCTAAAGTTTTTTTATATTCAATCTCAAAATGCCTCAAATTTTGACAAATTGACAAGAAATTTTAAAAATAGGAAAAACATTTCCACTTTTTGCCCAAAAGTGAGACCCAACTTCTTGCACTTACCCATGTATAAATGTGTGTGTGTGCATGCGTGTGTGTGTATATACATACACACACACATATATACACATGTATATGTATATATGTGTGTATGTGTATATACATACATATATACATACACACACATGAGTGAATTACAAATTCATCTACTTAACATTATGTGTACTTCACTTCTACTGAATCTACATTTTAGCAATTTCTCTTAGCAAGAGAGAAGTGAATCATCAAGGTTTCTTGTATTCTCATGATATGTGCACTAGTATCAACTTCATTGATACCTATATACATACATACATACATATATACATACATATATACATATATACATATATATACATATATTTACACATATACATATATACACACACATATATATTATATATATGTGTAATATATATGTGTGTGTGTGTGTATACATACATATATATGTATGTATGTATGTATGTATATACATATGTATCTATATACATATATGTATATGTATATATATATACATATACATATATGTATATACATACATATACATATAATCTATTCATAAAACTTTTGAACATCTTCCTTATAACCATTCGGTAGATTATAATATGTGATTCCTTGACTTACAGTTTGTTTAGTTAAGGTAATATATAATAAAGTTTACATGGGGACATGACCCTGCATGGTTATTGACCATGTAGAGTCGTGTCCCTATGGGGAATTGATTCCAAACCAATATTAATAAGAAGGTTGTTTCTTGGAGAAAAATATCAATACAAGGTCAATATCGAGTATCCATAGTAGCAATCCTTCTCTCTAACACAATATCAAGTTTATTACACACACACACACACACACACACACACACACATGTGTGTGTGTGTGTGGTTTGAAATATATTATCTATCCTCTATTTCATTATGTTCAAATACATATTTACCAGTAAGAAAATTATATATATATATATATATATATATATAAAACTCTATCAGAGATCCTAATAACTTTTACACTGTCTCCCATAGACCTATGATCAAAACAACAACAATAACAACTTCAAAATTAAGCTTGGGTGACCTTAAATCCACTCATCTAATCAATTGGTTAAAACCCTAAAATTATCTCAATTTAGTCATCTTTTTCCAAATTTGAAATACATAACAAGAATAGTCACAAAATACCTATGACTACCTATATGTAAGGTGCATATTCATGTAGGCCTTCTTGTCTGCCTATAAGTCTATATCTAGAATTGTGTCCTTGCTTCCTTCTATTTATTTGTTTGCTTCTCTCTACATGCATTTCACATCACTATCAAACCTCCTCATGGTTATATTACATCAGCGGTGACTCGGTTGTAACCATCTAACTTACATGCTTGTCTTCTGGTTATAAGCTTGACTGTAACTTTGCTTCTCTCATGACTCACATGTCAGTCTATCGGTAGTTGTATTCTCTTGCAACACTTTAGTCTTCTTCTTAACCAATTGCCAATTAATGACAACACTTTGATGTTCACTTAATGCTTAAGCCCTCTTATCTTCATTTTTTTGGTCAATCATACTAGTATGTTTAGTTTAGTCCAACAGTTCAAAAGGTTCAATTGGAAAAATTGGAGCCCAATACTGACTCCAATGGTAAGGGATGTTTAGGATTACTCTTTGTTTAAGTCAAATTGGCACATTTATTATTTATAGTAAATGTCTATTTTTGGGAAAGTTTGGGTGTCTATCTTTAGTAAGGTTCTTAAACAACTTCGTACTAGTATTGACATTTAGTATCAGTGATCAGAGCATTTATTTAGAGACTTTCTACTTATAGTAAGTCACTATTGAGGTTGTTATTTTTTTACGAAGGCACCTAGACTAATGGTGTGCACACTGATTTGAACACTCATCAATTGGCTCAATCTTAGGGAATTACTATTAATAGTAAGCCAATTATGTCGATGTTGTTATTTTTATAGTGCACCTAGACTTGGTATTAGTAGACTTTGTTTGTTAGCTTAGTGGAATGACTTTACTGAGTGTATTGATATTATTTATCATTAATAAAGTCATTTTATTAATGATAAAGTCATTATAAGTTATTTAATGAGTGAGGCCAAGTGACTTTAAAAAATGCATTAAATGATTATAATATTAAATGAGAGATATTGCATGAAATGAAGGATTTGAGCAATACAAATCACAAAGCCCAAAGAATACCTACATGTAAAAACTGTCACAAAAAAGAAAAAGACAAGAAGAGGCAAGGGTTTTTCTCTAAAAATATGCAAATAGTATTCTTAGAAATGACGAAGAAGAGAGATAATTACAAAAGATCAATCTTATAGAAGGAGATCAAAACCCAAAAAAGGGTAACCCAAAAAAGGAAAATTCATTTAATAATTACTAATCAATTATTAAATGTGAATGAATAAGTGCATAAAGTAAAATCTTAAGAAGGGAGTAAAAGTAATTTATTTAATGAGATTAAATTAACATTTTACTTTAACACCCCCCTTAAGATGAGAAACAATGCATAAAGAGCAAGGAAAATACAATGCAATGTGAAAAGAAAACTTGGATCCTAGCAACAAGGCCTAATGAGATACCCAATCACAACTAGATCTCTATGAAATGGAGAAGTAGAGAAAACCTAGTGGGAAAAAATCTACTCTAAAAAGAGATAGCAAGAAAAGAAGGAAGGAAGGGCTCATCGCTAAGACCCCCTAAGGACAACTTCCTTCACCCCAAGCATAGAACGTATCTGAAGATACTACAGGATGCAAAAGGTTTAGTGAAGATGTCTACAACCTACTCTGTAGTAGGAATGTACTCCAAGCTCAAAGCGCCATCCTGAATCAGATGTTTGACGAAGTGCATGTGAAGCTCAATGCATTTGATCTGCTAATGCTCAACTAGGTTGTGGGAAATGTGTTTAGCACTTTGATTTTTGCACCACGAAAAGGTGGGACTATCAGTAGGAAATCCAAACTCTGTCATCAACTATCAAAGCCACAAAACCTCCTAAGTAGCCAATATAATTGCCCTATACTTTGCCTCTATAGATGATAATGTGTGAACATGTTGCTTCTTGAAAGACCATGTGATAGGACTAGAACTAAGATAGAAGATAAATCTAGTAGTAGACTTGTGATCATCAATATCACTAGCCCAATCTGAGTCTGTGTAACCAACAATGTGAGGATCCCCTGATGTGGAGTGATTTTCATAACATGTTGTACCCCAAACGTACCTCAAGATATTTTTAGAAGCTTTCCAATGTCTCTCATGTGGATCATAGGATAATCAAGAGACAAGTCCAACCATAAAGGAAATATTAGTACTCGTGTGTCAAGTATAACAAACTACCCACAAGCTATCTATATAAAGTGGAATCCATTGTAGGAGTAGAGAAAATGGAAGATAAAACAACACCTAACTCAAAAGGTGTTGGAGCAGGCTTGCAATCAAGCATGTTGAATCTCTGAAGCATATCAAGAGCATACTTCTACTAGAGTATGTCTATCCCATCCAAAGCCTGAACAACCTAGAGGCTCAAAATATAGTGGAGAAGTCCAAGATTTGTCATCTCAAACTACTCTCTCAAAGTTTGTTGAACACTATGTATCATGGAGACTGAGCTATCTATAGTGATGAGATCATCTAATAAAGAACAAGTATCAATAAGTCATCCCCATGATGTTGAATGTAAACTATAAGATCAAAATGACACCGAGTGAACTGTGAAGCAAGCAAGAAGGAATCCATCTTCTCATACCAAGCCTGAGGAGTTTGTTTGAGACCATATAAAGACCTCCAAAGCCTACACACTAATGAAGAGTCCTACACAAAACCATGAGGCTACTCCATATAGATCTCCTCATGAAGGTCTCCATACAAAAAATCACTCCTCATGGCCATCTAATAAACTACCCATCCTTGTGAAGCTACAAGAGAGAGTATAAGGTGAGTAGAATTCATCTTGGCAATAGGAGCAAAAGTATCAAAGTAATCAATATCCTCAACCTATGAAAAACCCATTGCAATGAGACATGCCTTGAACCTATCAATAGAACCATCTACAACATACTTGGTACGATACACCCACTGACACTTAACCAACTTTCTTCCTTTTGGAAGAGGAAAAAGATCCCACATGTGGTTCCTCATCAAAGAAGAGTACCCCTCATCCATAGCCCTATCCCACTCCAAGTGTCTTATTTCCTATGAAAAATTTCATGAATCATCTTAAATGGCATGAATCAAGAGGCTAGTACCTACAGTCTAAGAATGTGTGCGATGAGCATCGATAGAATAACCTGCTAGAGAACTGGATGCATCAACAGTGTCACGAGCCCACTTGGGCACTCACTAAACAATTGGTGGAGGTGGTGAAGAGGGATCAATGTCAATATCTTCCTCAGAAGATGCATCATCTTATGGAGGAGTAGAGGAAGTACTGGGTAGTGAGGAAGAAGTTGGTGATGGTGGGTCCATCTGAAGATAACACTCATCAAACTGAACATCTTGCCGAAACAAGACATCTTTGGGATCATGATCAAAAAATCTATATGCCTTCACATCCTCACAGTAGCCAACAAAGATGAATGGTTGACTCTTCTTCCCCATGGCTTTCTACTAAACATCTAGAATAAATGTCCAAGCCTCACTACCAAAAAAGTAGAAATAGAAACATTGGGCTTGACATGAATCCAAGCATCCTCAAGAGTCAAGTGTCATAATGCCTTGTGAGGCATCTGATTCTGAATATGGTTGGCACAATTGATAGCTTCAACCCAAAATGAAGAACTCGTAGCTTGTGACTAAATCATACAATTGGCCATCTCCTGTAATGTTTTTTTCTTTCTCTCTACAACCTCATTATGTTGAGGGGTGTGGGGAACTATGAACTAATGTTGTAAACTATGCTCAGTGAAAAATATCTGAAAGAAAAATTCACATATTTCCCCCATTGTCAGTGCATATATGCATGAGAAAAAGACCAGAATGCTTCTCCACAAATGTCTTAAAGATTCAAAATGAATCAAAGACATCAGACTTGTACTTCAAAAAGTACACCCATGTGCATCTAGAGAAGTCATCTATGAAGGTGAGCACATATTGAGCACCTAAAAAAGATGGAGTGGGAAATGACATAATATCACTATGTGTCAACTCCAATGGTGCCTTCACACATGTGGATCTAGCTATTGGAAAAGGATCTTTATGATATTTTCCAAGTGCATAACCTTGACACACACTGTCAGTACAAGAGATCTAAGGTAATCTAATCACTAGCTCCTTTGTACTCATCTATTGTAGATATTTGTAGTTGACATGGCCAAAATTCTCATGCCAAAGCTTCCTCACTATTTTTTCATGAGCCATGAGAGAAGCACCTACATAATCGAAGCTCTTAAAGCCATCAAACTGATATAAGTGAGACTAAAGATCAATACTCCCCAAATAGAAATAACCAATTCAAGATCATGGAGATCTTGAATAACTACATCATGTGGTGAGAACTCAACTATCTTTCTAGAGCCAGAATGACAAATCTGAAAGACAAATAGGAGTTTCATAGAAATGGTCAGAACCAAGAGAACATCATGTAGTGAACCACCTTCTAAAGAGATAGTTCTTGAACCTGTGACTAAAAGCTGTGTAGAATCACCAACTACAATCTGTGTAGAAACACTCTAAGCAAGTGAGGTAACCAAATTAGGTGAGTGTGTCATAAGGTGTGAAGCTTTGGAATCAAGAATCCAAGTAGCTATAGAAGACAATGCTCATGCAGATAGAGCATGTCCTTTCCCTGAAGGAGGAGGTGGTGTCTTCAAAGAAGAAATACTATGGTATTTCATGGCCTCCTCTAAAGCCTCAAGACATTTCCAACACTTGAAAACTGGATGTCCTTCCTTGCCACAAAAACTACAAGGATCACCTATGAACTTCTTAGTCTTGGAGGAAGACTCACCAGAATTAGAAGATTTACCCTTCTAAAGGATTTATGAGCATCTAATTTAGGAGTAGGCTTGGAGGAAGTCTCACTGACTATTGAATATGTCTTGGGCTTTGGTCTCTGCTTCTACTTTCCTGTAGATGTTTGAGCAACCAATGCATGTGTCTTTGAACTAGTAATAGTGTCCAATTATGTAAGCTTGGACTACTCTTTAGTCAATCAATCACAAAGGACCTCAAAAGTGGGCATGGTAAATCTGGGACCTAAGGCATCCATAGTGGAATGGAAGGTAGAAGAGAAAATCTAAAAGTTTCCTCAAAGCTTGGAGATAATCAAGTAGATGCACTCCTTATTTGTCTTTTCTTTCCCGCATCCTTGTAACAAAGTCCTTTTTTGTTTGAACCTCATAAGAAAGTCCTCAATAGATGTAAAAACATTAGGTACAAGAGAAGTAAGCTCTACCTCAATCTGAAGTGCTTTGAACTCATTGATGGTGCCAAACAAGTCAAACTTGTCCCACATTTCTTGAGGAGTGGAACACTCCTCAAGATGAAACTGTAAGCTATCTAAAAGACTAAAAGAGATTAGACCCATGGCTTCATCCATCTTATTCTTGTGCTACAAAGTCTGGTATTGACTCTGAAAAATTGTTTGCATTATATCTAGACAAGACCACAAACCCTTTGAATGGAGAAGTTGTTGCATATGGGTTTTCTATGTATGATAGTTGTGTGGGTTTAGAAGTACTAGAAAAGAAAATGTCTCAGTCATTATTTTAGAAGGAGTTTTTGAAGTTTTTTGATATGCTAATATAATAACATAAAGTAATATAAAAACACCCCCCATAATTCAAATAACTAAACCCCAGCTTATAGAAGGAATGTGTAATCAAGAAAAGAGAAAAATAGCTTTAGATGTGAATCATAAATACTAGGTACAAAATACTAGTAAACTGACAGAGAATCTAGAAAGTGCTGAAGAAGAGATTTTTGGCACTTTTTCTAGATCAAAAAATGGAGCTATAACAAAGAAGTTATGCCTCCTTGAAGATAGAAGTCATCAATAGATTTCAAGTACAAAAATGTGTACCAAACTGGAAAAAATCCAAAAAATACCTACTCCATCGTCTTCATCTTTGAACTAACTTTTTAACACTTTTTTTGGATAAAAAAAAGACCCCCATATGCTCAAGATATTGTGAGGATGCCAACAGGCCCCTAAAAATTAATAAAAATGAATTTTATTTATTTTTAAAAAATAAATAAATAAATCATCACTCAAGTGGCATATTGGAGGAGTTGTTGGCGGTAGTGGTTGGTGAAGAAGCAGTTGGGTAGAGCCACTAGCGACAATGCTAACAGGTGCCAAGAGCCACAATGGTTAAGGAGACTGCTGACGGTTACCAGGATTGCTAGCCGATTCTGCTAACCGCATCGTCCCAAAAAGTGATTTTTTGCATTTTTTAATTTTTAGTGTCTTAGATTGTGTGCAGAGGCCGTATGACCCTGTTATGCAAAAAAAATTACCTCCTAAATTAATGTTGTCCAAAATTGACAAACTTTATTTTAAAATGGAAGTTTTGATGCCTTGTGAATCCAACTGTGAGGTTTGTTTGGCCTCAAAGTGCTCTGAAAATCAAAGACCCCCCTATTTTCGCAAAAAAATCCAAAAATACCAAATCTATTCTATCAAACCCTTGTTCTTCTTTTTCTCCAAATACTGAACAAGCTACAACAAATCTAACTCTGATACTATGAAGGATTTGAGCAATACAAATCCACAAAGCCTAAAGAATACTTGCTTCTAAAAACCTGTCATAGAGAAGAATAAAAGAAGAAGAGGCAAGGGTTTTTCTCTAAAAATATGCAAATTGTATTCTTAGAAATGAAAAAGATGAGAGATAATTACAAAAGATCAATCCTTATAGAAGGAGATCAAAACCTGAAAAAGGGTATCCTAAAAAAGAAAAAGCCATTTAATAATTACTAATTAATTATTAAATGTGAATGCATAAGTAAATAAAGTGAAATCTTAAAAAGAGAGTAAAGGTAATTTAATAAATGAAATGAAATTAATGCTTTACTCTAACATGAAAAGTGTTTGAGAAAATGTCATAGAGAACTAGAACCTGCAAGAGTTCTTACAGTGGCATCAAAGTGGGTTTCTTTCCATCTTGTCGGGTTTGCAAATATTGTGTTCTAATATTTGATATGTGAGTGATCATTATCCTTGCAATTGTTTCAAACATGGAAATAATCAAGAGATTAATTAAACAAGGAAATCGGATGAAGGTTACATAACATGATATAATGGGTGACAGAAGGAAACTAGTGCTTACTAGATTTGAGGAATATAACACTCTTCCTCAATTTTTTAAGGAGTTATTCTTCTACCATTTCATGTACTTTCATCAAAATCTATATGGTATGACTAGTCTAGGAAAAAAAATAGTATCACAAGATAGTCTATGATCTTTTTACAAGAAGAGTTGGTTGGCAGGATAGCAAAAAAGTGGTGTCTAGTGGTAGGAAGATGAAAATTAAGGAAGAAGTAAAATTAAGGAAGAAGTAGACAATACCATTCTGATTTTTAAGACAATAGCCAGAATAGTGACCATGTGCATGAGATATCAACCATTCCATGTGTAAATTATGGTTGCATGGAGTTTCCCAGCATTGACACTTTGAAAATACTAGGAAATGAGTTGTGTGATGCAAATGTGGGTTGAAGAAAATACTATTTTACAAAAAAAAAAAACCTAGAAAAATGAAAAAAAAAAATTAAAAATAATTTATGGGTGATAGGTCCCAAAATGATGACTTATTGGAACTTTAAATTATATGGGAAGCATAAATGGGTGTAGATATGGTCAGTACAACAAATTCCCTTTTACCAGTTGAGCAATTTTTTGAGGTACATACTAATTGTACATTGGTTGATGATGTGTGCACTAATGATAGAACACATTATGTTGATTACAAGGTTACCATTAGAGATACAATGTCCTTTCATAGTTAAAATCATGGTTCAGGGAGTTTGCATGGGAGCCATAAATTTTAGGGACATCACTTAGTTAGGAATTTGAAGGTTAATGATAATATGATCACCATAGTCATTGAGCATTTTCATATTGCTCACAATATGTTACCCACTTGTGGTTGGATAAATCTTATTATAAATGACCTATATGGGGGTATTATTTCCCTTATGAAAATGCATACACTTTTTGAAGCCATCATAATAATGAAACAAAACTATTTATAGTCATTAGCTATCAAAGACTATATTTTCTAGTAGGGTTGCATTTATTATGATACATTGAGGGGGAAGGAAGATGAGGTAGATAAGATCACTCAAGATTTGTGAGTAAGGATTTATTTGAGAGAACATAATTTTATTTCATGAGTCCCAATCATAGATGAGGAGCTTTCCTTGGAGTTGAATCGGGCATTGTCTTTACTAGCTATAGGCATATTACAATTCTCTATTGTGATAGTTAGTGATTACCTTTTATCCATGGATTATGGTTGTGATTATGTTGAGGATGTAACTAGAGTTATAATAGATATAGGTACACATGATATAGTTGGTATGAGTGCATCTATTGAGACTTGCACAAAAATACATGTTGCATCAAGTTCTCCCAGGGTTACTAAAAGTTTGTACCCATGATTGGGACTTTTGACCCCCCGAGTAACCTCATGAAACATGGAAACAACCACAAAATATACTAATAACTAGGTAAAACTACCATACAAATAGATTAGACATCTACACTAAGAAACTATCTATCCTATAACAATGTTCATTTAATGTGTCAACTTAAGGGCATAAACTTCAATGATTTGACACAATATATGCACTAATTTTCCATTGAAGCCATGCTAACTATTGCTTGTAAAGAAAACCTTCAAGAAAATAAGTACTTGGAAGTAAAGCTACATCAAATTCTTTTTAGAAAAGCTTAACTAATCAAAACTAAGTTCATGTTTACTAATTAGTAGCTACTCTGCCCACTTTAGCTACAGGAACAAACACAAGAATTATTTCCATGTGGCTACATGAATAACAAAGGACTAAAGAATAAATATGAAAGTAGTAAAAATTCAAAGGATCATTCACTAAGTGTGCATCTTTAGGTTAGTGAAACCAAGTTCTCCAACACACTATATACTCGAAACAACCCTTACTTTATTCATATAATTGAACTTGATTATACATAGCATCTTGAAACTAGAAACTATATTTATAAAAATAATTATATTAGTATCAACCTCTATAATTACATTAGTATCAACCGAGTGTCGATTGATTTCTCCTTAACTAGCTAACCTCTAAAGAGTGCCCAAATAATTGTTCAAATACTTAGACCTATAGTAGTAAAAGAGTCTTAAAATACCTTATAACTTATAATAGTGATAAGTGGGAGATAATTTCCATTGCAAGGCAAATTGTGATATTGCTATCAGAAATTAACCGCATGTAGTTTCTTATTCAAAATCATTGACCTATATTTCACAAGTAGTGATTCAACATGAATCCATCTCTCATGAGAACAAATGGAACACTTAACACTCATTAGATCTAAGTGATGCTCATAGAAGTGAAGTACTGGGACTTCCTAGGAGGTCACCCATCCCAGTACTATTCCAGCTTAAGTGCGCTTAACTATGGAGTTTCCTCCATGGTTAAACCCATTATTTTTGTCCCATTAGTGGAGTTAGATTATGAATGGAGAAATAAATAAATCCTAGATAAATATCTAATCTCTATAGAAAATTGATCATGGAAGTGATAGATACCCAAATGAATACATATAGGAGATATAAGGGACATGAGTATCCCTGCAAATCAATAAATAGGCATGGGGATGCATTGGCATCTTAATTACAAAGCCAACAAAGTCATTCGACATTAAATGTTCAACTTTGGTTACGTGTCATGGTCACAAAAGTAAAATTATGTCAATGGAAAAAAACCATCAAGGAAGTTAACATGACATGTTAACCCACCTATAATGTCGATCTATTGAATTTTTCATTTCACAAGGACCCCCAATAAGCTATTGTAAAAACTCAAAAGAAATTAGGGTTGTTGATAAAAATGAAGATGCACAACATAAAGTTTGATAAAATGTGGTGGTTGTATTGGCCCATAATAATTAATAGTCAAACAAAATAGATCCACAAGGCAAAACAAGATTGGTTTTTTCAATTTCATAAAGGGTAGAATAGAACCCTGCAAAATTGCCAAACAAGGATAACATGTGTTATCCAAACCCTAAGATATCAGTGAAACATGAAATATGTCTTGTCAATGACACATTCTATATGTATTTTGGTGAAACATGTCATTTTTTGCATTGAAATTTTTCTATCCAAGTAACATGGCCCATTGGGATGTGATGTTTTCCCTTTTCTAATGCCTTGATGAACTAATATATGTGAGACCCCAAGAGATGTCTAAACAATGTCCTATATCTAAATTAAACCTTTTAGACCCCTGTACATGAGAGATAATTTCATTAATATTAGCTCATAAGTAGAGAGTAACACAAAGGTTAGCTATGAATAACATGGTGTTTTAACCCACTATAAAATATTTCAACCCATGATGAAGATTTCTGAGGAGAATCAAATGCCTGCGATATCAATGTTCAGTTTCTAGAAAAACATGCAAAAACTCGAAAGAGTTGTATACAAACCAAAAGCCATCATATTATGCAAAAATGTAAGAATATATACAATGATGGAACATCAAAAGTCACCATAGCCAAGAATTTGAAATGTATGTGTGGCTATAATAATAACAACAAAAATAAACTAAAACTATTCAAAAACTAGGTGTTTAATTACCCCAACTTGTCAAGGTCATAAATTTTGACTTAGAGCTTGGAATTCAGAACCACTTACACAATTGGAAAGAAGAACTAAAAATCTAATTTCAATCATTAAAATAGCAAGCCTTCGACTGCCCAATTTCAGTGACTGATGAAAGTTTCAACTTGAAATTTTGAGCAGAAGACCTCTGAAAAAATCAATTAAAAAGAACTAGAAAAACTTTTTAAAAATATGAACAAAATATTTTCAAACATATGATCTTTTGTATAATATGGATTTGTTTATCTGTAATGGGTTGAATGGGGGTGAAAATAACAAACATTTTTAAAACACACTTTAAATATAGACAATTTATTTAAATACCTTACTACAATTGTTAATTAATAAATACAATATTAAATATTAATATCAATCTATATAATCTATAAAATAATAATAAAATAATATAAGCTATCATTATTAAATTAACTATATTATAATGGGATATAATATAAATTACATTACTATTAATTATTAATATAATAAATATATATTATATATTAAATAATTAAGTATGATATAATATTATTTATCAATACAATATAAAACAATCAAATAAAGAATAGAATTATAAAAAAAGTAACAAATAACAATATAATGTAAATTAATTATATATACTAAATAATAATTAAAATAAGGACATTATAGATTCATGCCCCGTCAAACATTACAAGTATAAAGGATAGTGAGCCACTCAACATATTTTCAATATTAGTAAACCCAATATAATTAATTATGAAGAAAGACAAAGTGGTGTGATCCTTTGTGGTCATATACTAAGTCGATACCCTTCAACAGACATGATATATGATGAGTGATGAATAAGTCACAAATAGAGGAAACAAAGAGAATTAAAGGATGAGAAGATATAGTTATTTTCTATTCATTGAACAAGAGTATTAATGCTTTTAAGATATTTATTGTATACAACTAAATGGAAGAGATGGTATAAAAGACAAGTGAAACCAAGCAAAGAACGAGAAACAACTCATGATGGGACCCAATTCCAATTAGCATCAATGGAATAAAAGATAAATGAATTTAAAAATAAGAAAGCTAAATTTGTGTGGGTCTATGGGTCTGTGGGTCAATGGTATCATACCACAAAGTTCACATCGGGTTAAATTTGTGGTTTGCCTCAAAGACAAAGCATCCATATACAATTTTTTTTATGAAATTTGCTAACAACGTATATGGAAGGGATCCAACAAAGGAGAAAGAAAGTAAATTAAATCAAGGGTGAACAAGTCATTTTAAGGAAATAAATATTATTAAAGGAGCACATCATTTCCCTGACTCCAACCCTGGAAGCAAAAATGTAAGAAATAAAGTGTCCAAAATGGGCAACCTATTAGAGTAAATAATTAATTAATTATTCTATTTACTTAAGCTTACTTAGGTTAATGCATGTAGTTGAGGTTAGTTTTTGACAACATGGGAGTTTGTTCCCTTTAGCATACGCACTTTTTTCACCTTTTGTGGATGTGTGCTTAGTTGTCAACCTTATCTCCAACCTCATTCTAGCTTGTTCTACAAGCTTCCATGAGACCTTTTTATTTGGTCTCTCATTCATTGTAAATTCATTCCATTCACATAGCAATTCTAATTTTCTATTGTGAAATATTCTCTTGTGCGGTATTTGCTTCAACTCTTTCTTCCCTAGTTTCTCTTCAGCAAACTATTTGCATTGCAGGTGATCTTGGCGCATTTTTGGAGTTGGATTCTCAACTCCTACATGGTATCAAAGCATCCCTACTACTTCTTGTTCGAAGAATTTTTGAAGCCGTGATTTGGAGTCACAAACCTTAGTTTGTTTGTGCATTTTTCTTCAAATTGGGGGTAGAGCAATTTTTCAGAGCACTTTGGGGTCAAACGAACGTTGACATTGGATCCGAAAGGCCGTTTGCAGTCAGGTTTCATATAAAACATTTTGTTTTTGGCTATAGGCATTTTTTTGAAAAAAAATTAGCCCCCCGGTTGTAATTGTATGGTTGTATGAACGTGCAGTTCAAAAAAAATTTAAAAAGTGCCACCACTACAGTAGTGCTCGCACACCACCATGGGGCAGCCAACGCACTACCAGCGTGCCACTGATCCACCAGCATGCCACCAGATCTTCGCTTGCCCCAGTGGCGCTGCTAGGTTCTCCTCTCGAGTGCCACTGCCTCTGGCGGTCCTCACTCAAACACCACCTTCGATGATTGACATCACTTCCTAGCAGTGTGATGACATCTTTCGGCGATGTGACATCATTTTTTGACACTGACATCATTCCAGCCTACCACCCTGTTGACATCATCTTTTTTATTGTTGATGTCATCTTTTTGGTTGCTAATGTCATCTTTTCGACAAACAAATTTTTTTCGGCAAACAACCTTCTGACGGTTGTACGAGCGTCAAATTTAAAATAGTGTTTTTAATTTTCCAGCAAGGTGCATTTTTGGAGTAGTAGTCAATTTTTTGGCCATAACTTGAGCATACAGAGGCCTTTTTTTTATTTGAAATAAGTGTCAGAAAGCTAACTCAAAGACAAAGACATTGGTGCTAGTTTCATAAGATTCTGAGTTCGTTTGAGCTATCATTTTTGGTGTCAAAGTAGAGGCTTATGTTTCCTCTTACTCTGCATCAACAAATCCAAGTTCTTTTCTAGTTTTTTTGCTTTCCATAGTTGTTTTTGTGGTATTTGAGGGATATTCTTGTATGTTGTGGGGGGGTGTCTTTCTTTTCTATAATTTACTTTAGTTAAGACCCTTTTACTTTCATCTTCTTTTTTCTCTCAATGGCAAATCCATCTGTGACCCGTCTTACTCCACATAACTATCACACCTGGAAGGTACAAATGATTAAGCTTCTCATGTCAAGAGGTCTATGGTCTTGTATGGATGAGAATTAGCCTATTCTTACACGACCTTTTGAGATTCTATAGCACAGGAACAAAATGGATGAAGCCATGGGACTTATTGCACTCAACATTTTAGATAGTCTGCTATTTCATCTAGATGGTTTGACTACTCCATAGGCTTATTGGCAAAAATTTAAAACTTCATTTGGATAGGTGAATGAGTTATGGGCACTTCAGTTGGATGCAGAATTGACTTCTTTGTCACCAAACAACTTTCCCACCATCAAGGACTTTCTGATGAAGTTCAAATCCCTACGTGTAGTTTTAGAGGGACGTGGGAAGAACAAAACTAATGATGAGTGTGTATTCTTGATACTCTCAAAGCTAAAGGGGAAGTATCAAGTTTTTTCTTCTATTTTCTACTCCACCATGGATGCCCTTGGAGATAGACATAGGATGCCTACATTCAAGACATTTTGTGACGGGTTGACTAGGGAACAGGCAAGGATCCAACAGGTGGATGCCTCTGGCTCTTCCAGCCAAGCATTGGTTGCTCAAAATTCTAAGAAGAAATCAAAGAAGAAAGGAAAATCGAAGAAAGATATATCAAAATCTGATCCTAAGCCTCCAGCTAATCCTCTAGCAAACCCTCCCAAGGGTAAAGATTCTTCAAAGTCGGGTGAGTCTACCTCCAAGACCAAGAAGAAATAGAGTGAGAACTATAGTTTTTGTGGGAAAGATGGACGTTCAGTTTTTAGGTGTTGGAAATGATTAGAGGCTTTAGAGGAAGCCATGAAGGAGCATCACATTTTAGCTCCTCAGTCTTCATCTCCACCTACAGGGAAAGGTCATGCTCTTTTGCACGAGCTATGACTTTAGTGCCTTCATGGATTCTTGATTTTTGGGTCTTCTCACCACATCACAAACACTCCTAAGTTGCTTACTTCACTTGCTCCTTGTGCCACCACACAGATTGTAGTTGGGAACTCTTCACAACTTTCAGTTTTAGGTTCTGGTACTATTGCTTTGGTTGGGGGCTCTTTACAGGATGTACTTTATGTTTCTGATATTTCAATGAACCTTGTATCTATCTATCAGATTTGCCACTCTAGCTCTAGTAAGACAGTTGAGTTCTCACCACATGATATGGTTATTTGAGACTTGCATGATCCAGAGATGATCATGGCCACTGGGTGTGTTGACTCTGCATCTCGCCTCTACAAATTTGATGGATTTGAGTCTTCTAATGACACAGGTTCATGCTTAGTTGCACATGTAGATTCAGTAAGTAGACTTTGGCATGAACGTTCTGGGCATGTCAATTACAGATATCTTCAGCAGATGAGCACACAAGCACTTGTTCTTGGGCTTCCCCAGATTTCCTGTCCAGATGGTGTTTTTCAGGGATGTGCACTTGGCAAGCAACATAGGGATTCTTTTCCACATGGACAAGCCACTTGTGCTTTAGTACCTTTGGAGTTGATTCATAGTGACCTCATGTCATTTCCTACTCCTTTTTTAGGTGCTAGATATGTGCTTACATTCATTGATGACTTCTCCAAATGCATGTGGGTGTACTTTCTTAAGTACAAGTCTGATGTCTTTGACTCATTTTGAGTTTTCAAGGCATTTGTAGAGAAGCAGTCTGGGCTTTCTATTTGGCGCATACGCACGGATAATGGGGGGGAGTATGTGAACTAGGCTTTCAGAGATTTATGTTCTGAACATGGTCTTCAGCATCAGCTTTCAATGCCCTACACTCCTCAGTAGAATGGTGTGGCTGAGAGAAAGAACAGAACCCTTCGAGAGATGGAAAATTGCATGATTCAGTCTAGGTCCATGGATTCATGTTTTTGGGCAGAGGCAGTCAATTGTGCCAACTACATTCAGAATTAGATGCCCCACAAGGCACTTCGACATATGACTCCTGAGGAGGCTTGGTCCCATGTCAAGCCTAATGTATCATCATTCAGAGTTTTTGGGAGTACAACATATGCATTTGTACCTGATGCTCAAAGGAAAGCAATGGAACCGAAGAGCTGACAACTAATTTTTGTTGGCTACTGCGAGGATGTAAAGGCTTAGAGGTTATTTGATCCTAATTCCAGAGAGGTCCTATTTCGACGGGATGTCCAATTTGATGAGAGCCCTCCTGCAGTACATTCCTTGCCTCTAGCAACTCCTTCAGCTCCCACTACTCCCTCTTCATCACCACTTTGTTTCACAGATGATGAGGATGATGATCATGGTGATTCTGATATACCTCCACCATAGGATCCTCCCCAGATGCCTAAATGGGCTCGAGCTACTATTGAGGCTGCAGGATCTCTAGTTGGTGACCCATCCACATCCTGTCACACCCATTCTCACAGTGCGGGTTCCAGTCTACTTAGTCATGCTATTAGTTCTAATCCTTAAACATTTGTGAAAGTGATAGGACATTCAGAATGGGACAGTGCAATAGAGGAGGAATATTCTTCTTTGATGAAGAACCACACATGGGATCTTTGTCCTCTTCCCAAGGGGAGAAAGCTAGTGCATTGTAAGTGGATTTACCGCACTAAGTATGCTGCTAATGGTTCTATTGATAAGCATAAGGCTCATCTTGTTGCAATGGGTTTTTTGCAGGTTGAGGGTGTTGATTATTCTAAGACATTTTCCCTTGTCGCTAAGATGAATTCCATACACCTTGTCTTATCCCTCGTAGCTTCACAGGGATGCCTAGTTTATCAGATGGATGTGAAAAGTGCCTTCCTACATGGTGATATCACTAAAGAGATTTATATGGAGCAGCCTCCAAGTTTTGTGCAAGATCCTACCTTGGTTTGTAGGCTTCAGCGTTGAGGTCTCAAACAAGCCCCTCGGGCTTGGTATGAGAAGATGGACTCCTTTCTACTATCTATAGGCTTCACTCGCTACCATTCTGATCCCACAGTGTACATTCAGCATCTTGGTGATGACATTATGATTCTTTTTTTGTATGTTGATGATCTTATCCTTACAGGTAGTTCATCATCCATGCTCCAGGATGTTAAGTGTGCACTGATGGACCAGTTTGAGATGACTGATCTTTGTTTGTTGCACTACTTTCTTGGTGTTTAGATTCATCAATCTCCTACTGGCATTTTTGTGTATCAGCAAAAGTATGCTCTTGACATGCTTCGTCGCTTTCACATGCTTGATTGTAAGGCTGGTCCTACACAATTTTAGTCGGGTGTTACTTTGTCCACCTCCTGCTCCTCACCTAAAATAGATGCTACTTTTTATTGGTAGTTGGTTGGCAGCCTATTATAGCTGACACACACCCACCCTGATCTTTCTTTTGTGGTTGGCCTAGTCTCTCGGTTCTCTCAGGACCCTCATGAGAGTCATTGGCAAGCTGCCAGGCATATTTTGCACTACATTCAGGGCATACTCATGTATGGCATTCATTACACTTTAAGGACTCTACACATTGTTGGCTATACTGACTCAGATTGGGCCAGTGATGTTGATGATCAAAAGTCTACTTCTGGCTTTATGTTTTTCCTTGGCTCTAGTCCCATCACATGGTTGTGCAAAAAGCAGCATGCTCGAGCACTTTCATCTATAGAGGCTAAGGACAGGGCCACAGTTCTTGCTAGTTAGGAGGCTTAATGGCTTCATTAGTTGATGACTAAGTTTGGATTTCCTCCTAATTGTCCCACTATTTTGTGGTGCAATAATCAGAGTGCCATCCACATCTCTCACAACCCAATGGAACATCAGTGTACCAAGCACATTGAGTTGCACATGCATTTCATCTATCAGCTAATCTAGGATGGTGTTATTGCATTGGAGTACATTCCTACTGCTTGAAAATTTGTAGACATCTTCACTAAGCCTTTTGCATCACCCTGCTTTCTTCAGTTGCGATCAATGCTTCAGGTTACGAAAGTTGTCCTTGGGGGGATTGGTTGAGGCCATCCTTCCTTCACTTCATATTTTTTTATCAGCATGTTTTTTTCACCTCTTTCTGGGGGAGAGTTTTTCCCATGTGGTTTTCTCTCTTTTCCCATTTTATAGAGGTTGCATTTAGTTGCATTGTACTTGGGTACCTAAAATGGCCTCATTGTCGGGACCCATTTTGTATTTTTTCCTTTGTTTTGTGAGCTTAAGGCATTTCCCTAAGTTGCAATTAAGGGGGAGTGTTAGAGTAAATAATTAATTAATTTTTAATTATTTATTCTATTTACTTAAGCTTACTTAGGTTAATGCATGTAGTTGAGGTTAGTTGTTGACAACATGGGAGTTTTTTCCCTTTAGCATACATACCTTTTCCACCTTTTATGGTTGTGTGCTTAGTTGTTAACCTTATCTCCTACCTCATTACATCTTGTCCTACAAGCTTCCATGAGGCCTTTTTATTTGGTCTCTCATTCATTGTAAATTCATTCCATTCACATAGCAATTCTAATTTTCTATTGTGAAATATTCACTTGTGCAGTATTTGCTTCAGTTCTTTCTTCCCTAGGTTTCTCTTCAACAAGCTATTTGCATTGCAGGTGATCTTGGTGCATTTTCGGAGTTGGATTCTCAACTCCTACACAACCAAAACCTACGTAGAACATGGATTAAGGGTTTTATTATGTCTCCTATATGCTATCCAAGACTATTCAACATGTACCTATTACTGACACAAGGTATGTAGAAAATATTATATACTTTATAGTTATATTTGAATTGTGAGATGTTATTAGTGAGTAGAGAAAATCCCTATAATTATTATAATTATTGTGAGTACAACTTTGATGTTCTATTTTAGTGTAAATAGAACCAAACTAGTATATATAATTATAATTATAATTATTGTTTGGATATAGAGTAGTTTTCTATTATTAATAATAGAAGTAATTTTAATGAACATTATATTTGAAATGTAATTGGAGACTTACAATGTTATCAAGAAGAAAATCAGATATATTTTTGTCCAAGTTATGAAAATGACTAAAAATGGGTCATTACAAGTGGTATCAAACCTATAAGACCTCTTGTATTAGTATGTTGTGGATAGGGAGTATACACAGGGGGAGGAGTAAATTGGTTGCGTTGGGGCAAGAAAATCCCAATATGGATAAATATTTGAGGGAGCCCCAAGTTGAGCATGTCCAAACTCGAGTAGTACTAAATCTACCAACCACAATAGAATTAAACATTTACCTAGTGGCTAGGGAGTGTATATAGGGGAAGGAGTAAATCAGTTGCATTGGGGCAAGAGAATCTCAATATGGATAAAGATCTGAGGGAGCCCCAAGCTAAGCGTGTCCAAACTCAAGCAGTAGTAAATCTACCATCCACTAGGGAATTAGACACCCAATTATAGTACTAGCTAAAGGAAATTTGTTAAATTATGCATCTTTAATAACTTTTGATGTCTAGACATGGGAAACACGCATAATATTCACGATCAAAGTTGGTAAAATATTTCCTTAACCTTTCTTATTTTAAATTGTTAAAAGCAATCTAACAAGTTTTTCTTTGTCTATGTTGTGTCTTCATGCATTAATGTGTTTTGTTTGTGTCTTCTTTGTGTCTTCATTCATTCATGTGTCTACCTTGTGTTTGCATTGTGTCTTCATGCATTAATGTGTCTACTTTGTGTCTTTATTCATAGGCCATCATATACTAACATGTGCACTTTTTCAAATGTTTTGATGCATATGCAGGTAAGGGAATGAATTTAAGCTATGAACCAATTGGAATCACATCAATTCCTTGAATACACACAAATTTGAGAGGGTGGACTTGTCATGAGCCCAAATTAGTAAAAACATACTTTAAATATAGACACTTTATTTAAATATCTTGCTATAATTGTTAATTAATAAATACAATATTAAATGTTAATATCAATCTATATCATCTATAAAATAATAAAAATTATAATATAAGCTATTATTATTAAATTAATTATAGTATAATGAGATATAATATTAATTATATTAATATTAATTATTAATTATATTAATATTAGTTATTAATATAATAAATGAATATAATATATTAAATAATTAAGTATGATATAATGTTATTTATCAATATAATATAAAACAATCAAATAAATAACGAGAATTATAAAAAATAGAAAATAATATATTGAAATAATATAATATAAATTAATTATATATACTAAATAAAAATTAAAATAAGAACAATAGAGTCATGCCCCTTTCGACATGACAAGTATAAAGGATGGCAAGAGGATTCTGGAACAAATATAGAAAGAATTGTGTGTGTGTGTGTGTGTGTGTGTGTGTGTGTGTGTGTGTGTGTGTGTGTGTGAACAAAAACTGAGAAATTATGCAAGGATCATCACAAAATATTTCAACCCACGATGGAGATTTCTAAGATTGTTTATCTGTAATAGGTTGAATGGGGGTGAAAATAACCAATTATTTTGGAGACTCAAAGGGGATACTTGACTATTAACCATATGATCAATGTCCATAAGCAAACAATTGGACATGGATTCACCAATCCTGGAATGACGCAATAGTCCACCTATAACTCCTTAAAGAATTTGCAACCTTTGTAACCTCTAAAAATGCAAAAACTTTCTATCTTCAAATTTAATATAGGTCCTTGTGAACTTATTTGAAAATATAAAACACCTCTCTACTATGTATAAGTATTCACAAATAAACTATTAAACAAATTCATTGATTGGCTTACTGAAATAGTTGCCCTTTCTAACTAATTTCTTGTTTATTCCATGCACTTGGGCAACTAGACAAGGTAGAAAGCATCACAAACATATTCTTGCATTTTGGAATACCTTCCCAATGCTAAGAACAAATTCTCCAACATTGATACATTTTCATTCCAAGCAAGACACGCTTTCTCCTTCTTGTGATCTTCATCCTCATGCTTTAAAATAAGCTTGACCAGGGGCATCTTGCAAATTTATCACAAAGCTAGATGCTTGATGGGGCATCCTTTTGATGACACTAGATCTAAGTAAGTAGCCTCGACCATATTATTGGGATTTGTAATTATGGTATCCTATTGGTCTGAAAATGGATCCTCTTTATCTTGTAAAGATATTATCTCAACCTCTTCTTTGTATTTCTCATGAGCCGCTTCATTAGGAGATATTATTATGGTCTCAAGCCTTAAGCATAAATCCATTTTGATGCTAGAAAAAATCTCTTCTAGCTCATACTTTGTATTTATACTTTCTTCTTCTGTATTCTCATGCTTATTTTCCTATTGCAATTGATGATTTTGTTCTTCTTTTACTTGCAACAGGCATGATCTTTCCCTCCCATTGAATCTTGATCAACAATTATTTGTTCCTCTAATATAGGAACCTTTTCTTTTTATTTTCTCTCCACCTTCATATCAAAGAAGTGATGCAGGAGCATCTGGAGGTATAAGGGCAATCCTGTGTCAACCAAAAAAATGTACTTAGACTTAGTTTCAATTTCATGTGTTCTCATTTCTGGATACCCATTTGGGTCAAATAAAGGTTCCAACTCTCACAGTTCCACTATCAGTGTTCTAGAATAGAGTATTTGAACACCTTAGGATACGTGTAAATGCCAAAAAAATAGGAGTATGTAATTGAGCCATCATTTTGGTGAACTAGAAGGTGTAAATTGGTCAGAAAATCAGGTCAAAGGCCCCACGGTTTGAAAGTTATCGCAATTTTTCAATTTTTGGAGACCTCCTAAGAATGCTTCAAAGTCAAGTTAGGGGAATTAAATGACCTCAAACAGGGCCAAAAATGGGGGACAAGAAAAGATTTCCATAGGGCTATAGAGCACTTCGAGAGCTTTCTAGAAATGTAAATGGTTCGTCAATCGGAGCTACGGTTCAAAAGTTATGCCTCCCGAAAGTTTGGTTATCATTTTTAGAATCTTCTAATTTTGTGTCGACTTCTAATGCAACTTCTAGAGGCTTCTATTTGGTCAGTGGATGCCAACTAGCACTTTCTAGAATGTATTCCTAATCCTTAACCCTTCGGGGTCTATTTAAGAACATTTTTGGCATTGTAAAAGGCAGTTCAGAGTGGAGTTTGAGAGGAGGTACTAAAAGGAGAAATTATCTCCAGACTTATGCTATTGTAAGCCCTTAGGGCATGTTTTGAAGTCTATTTTCTCTGTACTAAATGTATTAGCATTTTTCTCACAGTTAATAAAATTTTCCCTTTCCTATTATGTCCATTTTGTGCTTGGGTTGTGTCCCCATCAAGTGGTATCAGAGCTGGTTTTCCTAAGTGTGTAGACAAAGCGCCGACTGTGAGGCAATTTGCACCAGGACTATGTGGTTGTGGGTTTGAGTTAAGAAGATGCCTCCATGAAGAGAGTGTGGTGGAAGGGCTAGAGCTATTAATCTTGAGGAGGTTAGAGCCCTCCAAAGGCAGGTACAAGCATTGCAGGAAGAGCTTCGTAGAGGAACAAATGTTGTTGCAAGCGACGAAAGTGAGGATGACAATAAAGAAGAAGAAATTGGACTAGAAGGGGAATTTGACGGAGAAGTTCTAAATCAGGTAGAGGAAAGGCTTTTTAGGGCCATTACTAAGTTTGGGAAAAGACCTACAATTGATGTGGGTGTATTTTTAGGAAATTTGAAACCAGATGACTTGATCGACTGGATCAATGAACTGAAAGAGTACTTTAAGTATGAGGATATCAAGGATCCAGATGGGTTAAGTTTGCAATGGCCAAATTGAAAGGCCATGCCAAAATTTGGTGGCAAGAGGTTCAATTGGAAAGAAACATAAGAGGAAAGGAGAAGATCACAAGGTGGGATTGTATGGTGGAAAAATTGAAGAAGCAATTCATTCTTGTCGACTACGAGCTTGATTTGTTTAAGAAGATCCATAGTTTAAAGAAAATAGGAAAATCAATCCAAGAATATACAGAGGAGTTTTATCAACTTCTAATTAGAGGAGGGCATGTAGAAGAAAATAAGGAGAAGGTTGCTTGTTATATCAGTGGGTTGTGACCTAGCATCCAGGAGGAATTAAGTCTGGTAAGAATGACTAGCGTTGAAGAGGCATACCAATTTGCCCTACAAGTTGAAGAGAAGCTAAATAAGAGGTTTGAAGGGAGACAAAGAGGGTGTGGCTAAGGAGGAAGGGGTAGTGGTAGGTCATCTAGAGGCTGAAATGAAACCCAAAAGAAGAATGAAGATGTGGGTACTAGCAGGAACCAGAGGAACGAGGGTTTCAACCACTCCCATGATCAAGACTTTGGAAAACAAAGAGGAAGAGGTAGAGGACGTGGACAAGGAAGAGGAGGCTTTTGTGGTAACTATTTCCATTGCAATGAAGAAGGTCATTGTGCCTTTGAATGCCCTCAATGACAAGGAAGGATAGATAGGAGAGCTAAGGGTCAAGCTAGGGTTGCTCATGTGGATGAGGATGCACAATCATCACATTTAGAAGATGCAGAAAGAGGAGAGACTTTAGTAAATTAAAGGGTCCTACTAAGTGGTGATATTGAACAAGGACAAAGGAGGAGTTTGTTTCGTACCAGATACAAGTGTGAGGATAAATGTTGTGATGTGATCATTGATGGTGGTAGCACTGATAACTTAGTGTCAGAGGAGATGGTCTCTAAGCTGAAGCTCAAGAGGGAGAAACACCCCTAGCCCTATCGGATTGCTTGGGTGAAAGATGATCATAAGGTCTTGGTAAGTGAACAGTGTTTAGTGAAATTCAAAATTGGGAGTTACCATGATGAAGTTCTCTATGATGTTATTCCAATGGATGTTTTCCATCTATTTTTGGAAAGACCGTGGCAGTTTGATAGGCATGCAGTACGTGATGGTCATGCAAACACAGACTCTCTAACAAAGGATGGAGTTCGCCACAAACTGAAGCCCATGAAAAAGGAAGGTGAAAATGTATGTAGCAATGCTAGGATTTGTCTTGTTGATGGAAGGAAGTTTTTAGATGGCATGAAACATCAGTGTATGTGCTATGCTTTGATCCCTAGGAAAGATAAAGAAGGTAGTAGTGAAATACCACTTGAAGTTTCAGATTTACTAAGTGAGTTTGGAGATATCATCTCTGATAATGTTCTAGAAGGATTGCCACCAATAAGGCAAATCAGTCATCAGATAGATTTAATCCCAAGAGCTAGTTTGCCTAACAAGGCTGCTCACAGGATGACTCCTACTAAAACTGAGGAGCCAAATAGACAGGTTCACGAGCTATTGAGGAAGGGTTGATTTAGGAGAGCTTGAGTCCATGTGCAGTACTTGCAGTACTAGCACCAAAGAAGGATGGAGAGTGGAGGATGTGTACAAACTCTTGAGCTATAAATAGGATAACCATCAAGTATTGATTTCCTTTGCCAAGAATGGATGATCTTATGGACTGCTTGAGTGGAGCTTAGTACTTCACAAAGATAGATCTCAAGAGTGGTTATCATCAGATATGGATACGAGAAGGAGATGAGTGGAAAACAACCTTCAAGACCAAGGAGGGTCTTTATGAGTGGTTAGTCATGCCCTTTGGATTGAGGAACGCCCCGAGCACCTTCATGCAGCTTATGAATGAGGTACTTAAGAAGTTCTTGGGAAAATTTGTTATTGTCTATTTGGATGATATTTTAATTTTCAGCAAGACTTTGGAAGAACATTTATTGCATATTCATAGTGTCCTTGAAAGGTTAAGGGAAGAGAAACTGTTAATTAATCTGAAGAAGTGTATCTTTGCAAAAAGGGAATTAGTCTACTTGGGGTTTTTAATATCACCTAAAGGTCTCAAAATGGATCTAGAGAAGGTAAAAGCCATCTTGGAATGGCCTACTCCAAGGTCTGCTACTGAGGTAAGATCATTTCATGGTCTAGTTAGTTTTTACAGGAAGTTCATTAAGAATTTCAGTGGCATATGTGTACCCCTGACTGACACAATAAGAGGGGATAGAAAAGAGTTCAAATGGACTACAGCAGCTGCGAGAAGTTTTGAAGTGCTAAAGAAGAAGGTGACAGAACAACCTGTGTCGGCACTTCCAAATTTTAGAAAGGTGTTCCAGGTGAATTGTAATGCTAGTGGTAGCACTATTGGGGCTGTATTAAGCCAAGAAGGTAAGTCTATTGCATATTTTAGTGAAAAATTGAATGATGCAAAAAAGAGGTATTCTATTTATGATCAAGAGTTCTATGCAATAGTTCAGGCCTTAAAGAAATGGAGGCATTATTTATTTCCAAAAGAATTTGTTTTATATATTGATCACCAGGCATTACAGTACCTAAATAGCCAAGGTAAATTGAATCAGAGGCATATGAAGTGGGTAGAGTTCTTGCAGAGCTATACATTTGTGTTGAAGCATAGAAGTGGAAAATCTAACAGGGTTGCAGATGCACTAAGTAGGAGACAGTTGTTGCTTACAGTAATGTAGGTTGAAGTAGTTGGGTTTGATGAACTCAAGAATCTATACCCTAAGGATCTTGATTTTGCTAAAGCATGGAAAGCTTGTAAAGAGCCTATTGCTGTAGACAGAACTAAGTGTTTAGACTATCTGATTCAGGATGGTATGTTATTCAAGGGCAGTCAATTATGCATTCCAAAGAGTTCCATGAGAGAAAATCTGATTAAGGAGAAACATAGTGGAGAGATGGCAGGACATTTTGGTCGAGATAAGACCATTGCCATTCGTAGAGAACATTATTTTTGACCTCAAATTTCACAGGATGTGAAGAAGTTTGTACAGAGTTGTCAGATTTGTCAAGTTGCCAAGGGATTTAGTCACAATACTGGACTTTATCAGCCATTGCCTATTCCATCAAAGCCATGGGAGGACATAAGTATGGATTTTGTTCTTGGATTGCCAAGGACACAAAGGGGTAATGACTCAGTATTTGTGGTGGTTGATAGGTTCTCCAAAATGGCACATTTCATTCCATGCCACAAAACTCATGATGTTGTCCATATTGCAGACTTTTTTTTCAAAGAGGTGGTAAGACTACATGGTCTCCCAAGGAGTACAGTTTCTAACAGAGATACCAAATTTGTGGGGTATTTTTGGAGAACATTGTGGAAGAAGTTGAGAACAGACTTGAAATTCAGTTCCACACATCACCTGCAGACTGACGGCCAAACAAAAGTGGTAAACAGAACTCTGGGCAATTTGTTGAGATGTTTAGTTGGGGATAAACCCAAGGGGTGGGATTTGATTCTACCACAAGAAGAGTTTTCTTACAATAACTCTATAAATAGGAGTACTGGTAGATCACCATTCCAAATTGTATATGGAAGTAGCCCAAGGACTGCACCAGAGTTGAGGAAGATAGAGCAAGGGGAGAGGACAAGTGCTGAAGCTGAAGAATTTGTTGAACATATCAAGTGTCTACATGAGGAGGTTCAGGCACACATTGCCAAGATGAATCAAGAGTATAAAGCTAGGGCTGATCAAAGGAGAAGACATAAGGAATTCCAAGTAGGGGATCTAGTCATGGTACACTTACGAAAAGAAAGATTTCCAGCCGGTACTTACAACAAGCTGAAAATGAAGAAATTTGGCCCCTGCAAAATTCTGAAGAAACATGACTCAGAAAATGCATATGAGGTGGAGTTGCCAGATGGAATTCACATTTCTCCTATTTTCAACATTGTAGACTTAACAGAGTATCATAATGATGGTGCAGATGAGGAGCTAATGTTAGAGCCATGTCCAATTCCTGCTTCTAAGAAGGAGGAGATAGAGGAGATTTTGGATAGTCATGTGGGCAGGAGTACCAGAAATAGGTAGTATGAAGAGTATCTGGTCAAGTGGAAAGGATGGTCGATAGAGGACTCAACTTGGATTTCAGTAGCTGAGGTTTCCCATTTGGGATTTCCTCTACCATTCATAAAGTGACAGGGTCACTTTTCAATCTACCCTGGGTGTCTGATGTAGGAGCATCCAGAGGTATAAGGGCAATCTTGTGTCAACCAAAAAAATGTACTTAGTTTCAATTTCATGTGTTTTCATTTTTGGATACCCATTTGGGTCAAATAAAGGTTCCAACTCTCACAGTTCCATTATCAGTGTTCTAGGATAAAGTATTTAAACACCTTGGGATACGTGTAAATGCCAAAAAAATAGGAGTATGTAATTGAGCCATCATTTTGGTGAACTAGAAGGTGTAAATTGGTCAAAAGATTGTAATTTTAACTTAGAGCATTCCAAAAAAAGAATCAGGTCAAAGGCCCCACGGTTTGAAAGTTATCGCAGTTTTTCAATTTTTGGAGGCCTCCTAAGAATGCTTCAAAGTCAGGTTAGGGGCATTAAATGACCTCAAATAGGGCCAAAAAATGGGGGATGAGTGAAGCTGTCCATAGGGCTATAGAGCGCTTTGAGAGCTTTCCAAAAATGTAAACGGTTTGTCAATCGGAGCTACGGTTCAAAAGTTATGCCTCCCGGAAGTTCGGTTACCATTTTTGGAATTTTTTAATTTTGTGCCGACTTCTAATGCGACTTCTAGAGCCTTCTATTTGGTTGGTGGATGCCAACTAGCACTTTCTAGAATGTATTCCTAATCCTTAACCCTCTAAGGTCTATTTAAGAACATTTCTGGCATTGTAAAAGGCAGTTCGAAGTGGAGTTTGAGAGGAGGTACTAAAAGGAGAAACTATCTCTAGACTTATGCTATTGTAAGCCCTTAGGGCATGTTTTGAAGTCTATTTTATCTGTACTAAATGTGTTAGTATTTTTCTCACAGTTAATAAAATTTTCCCTTTCCTATTGTGTCCATTTTGTGCTTGGGTTGTGTCCCCATCAGGAAGGGAATCTCTTATGATAAGAGGATTTGTTCTCCTTATTTCCCTTTTGTCTCACTTATTGAGAGGTCTTTTTTTATAGCTTCCTCTTCAACTATCTCTAATGTAAGCAAAGATGCATTCACCTCCTTAAGATTAATGAAGAAGGGACAATCATCAAATCAATGATCACAAACATCAAGTTGAGAATGTGTAGATTGAGGATTTTTGTAGCTCATAATAGAAATTTTAGGAGGCTCATGAAATCTTATAGCTCTATCTATGGAGTGCAAGGAATCAAAGAATTATACAATGGTGGCTCTCAAATTAATCCAATCAGTGGATCCTTGCAAGGTGCACCATAGAATGAGAAATTCAAATATAACATGCAATATGAATGCAAGTATCCAATCAAGTGAATGCAATGCAATACTAATCTAAGATGAATATGCAAGATTAATTTAAGATGAGATATGCAAGTACATGAGAGTAAACTAAGAAAATGAGATGCTAAATCTACTCTATGATGAGCTAAGATAGATGTAGTAAGCTAGAAATGAAAGAAAGTAAAGACTAAGCTATATGAGAATGTAAGAGTGCAAAGTGATCAAGAATCAAAATCACAGGATAACAATAGCATGAACTATATATCTATGAAAGAATGAGGAGAGAGCCTCATTTTAAAGAGATTTGGATGGTCAAGATTAAGAGGAAAAAGCATGATCAAGGGTGGAGGTTAAATCTTGGTTGATCCATGTGCTCATGTCTTTAAGAGGCAAAATAAGTGGCTAAGATTGAGAGGCAAAACAATGAGTAGTTTAGATTAAGAGGCAAAACAATGAGTGGTGGAAATAAAAAAAGCCTTTTTGAAAATTCAAAATATTCCACTCACCTTGGAAATTGCACTTTCAATATTCTTTTTATTTTTATTTTTAATTTAGAAAATGTCTTTCTCATGTGCAAATAGGATAAAAGGGGATTTTTATTTATTTAAAAGGGAACACATTCTTTTAATTAAAGAAGGCTTAGAATAAGGAGGTCAAACCACAGGATAAAATCAATAAATGATTACTTAAAGATTTGATCAAGAATTATTGATTAAATAACTTTATAAAACTGCTTAAGTGCATAATGTGGTCTAGCATATAAAATAAAAATACTCAGAAAGGGAGCTTGTAATCTACTAGACCAAAATTGGGTGATTACAACTCACTTGTCCCAAAGCTAGAAAAACTACATTTGGGCACCTCTCATGCTTTAGATGCTTGCATTTAAGTAAGATTAGCCATTGTCTCTTCCTTTTTTATAGCTAACCTTCTTGAAAGATCCTCCTCAACTACCTTTTTTGTGTCTCCAACTTTGGAGAGTGAATGAGAGCCTAATAATCGAACTTTTTTTATGAGAAGAGGCTAACAAGCATATTCCTCTTGATACTACCCTTTTGAACCTCCATTTTTTGTTTAATATCAAACTCTTTTTGCCTCTTAATCTCATCAATTTTCCCATTATATGCCTGCAATTGTCGTGATATATTGAACTTGTCAGGTTGCAACTGCTCTTAGGTATCTTTGCCCTAGTCAAGTAATTGCTCTTGGATCTTCCTATTGTAGTCCATGCATTGCTCTTTTTGTTCATTAAACCTCAATTCCATCCTCTTTTGGAAATCTAGCATCGTGTCTTTAAGCTTATTATATGAGGACGTTGGTAATAATCAAATAGGGGCAAGAGAGGGACATATATTTTGATCATATTGTTCCTTTGGTTTTGTAAATGAATTTGAGTCTAACTGTCATAACCCCTCCTCAAACAGAACCAATGGTTAGAAATAATAGAAATCTTAAATATTAAGTAAATATATAATAATGATATACTAATATAAGTAAACTAATAATCAAATATTATTAATAATCTATTTATCTCAATATAATAATTATTAAGAACAAGCATATAATATTCTAATATATCATTGAAAACCTAAGAAGACAAAGAAGCATCAATAATATTAACTAAGCTTAAAGAGAGATATCAATTATAAATGGTACGACGATAGAAAATAACCCCTATGATAGTAACACCTTGATTACATTCTCTAATCATCCTTGAAGATACATAAATGGACAACCTCAAATAATGATACATGAATTGATCAACTTTAGATAGACTAAAATTAATAATAAGTAAACTATCAATATAAATATATAATCATTCATTCATGTTTGTTGAAAAATTTATAAATTGTATTTCACATTTCTTACTAATTCAATATTCCTTTATCATTAAATAACATGTATTAACAAGAGATGCGTAGCGTCATAGTTCCTGCCATATGCATGATAGTTGTATTGTTGTGGAGGATGGAGGGAAGGGGTTGGGATTAGGTGATAGTCAATTAATTATAAATTGAGCATGAAGAAATTAGTACTAATCTATAAATTGATGGAGAAATGTTAACAGTTAGTAAAACACTACTATATTTTGACGAGTTTAAAACAAATCAAATATAACAAAACCCACAATTTACAATGAACTAAGATTGGAAATAGTTAATAACTAAACTGCAAAAGTTATATTGACTAGGTATTTTTTCAAAATACAAGGCTTATTGTCTTGATTCTGTACATACACATGTGGTCACTTTAGAAGTAGTATATATACATATAATTGAGTGAAGTATTCTAACTGTACAAAACTTTGATGTAGTAGAAGATATATACAAGAAACTATTACATTAAATGTAATAGAGAGGTGTACTTTTTTTGCTGCCCAAATGTGATACCTGCAAAATTGGTAACATTATTAGTGGCCTGCAAATAATGCTCAATAGGGAAGAAGTAGTTGATTTTTATAGTTAAAAACAGGCAAGTATTAAGAATGAGTACCTTTGTTGTTTGATGCTCAGTTTATCTATTCATAAGGACTGCACCTGTGATGGTATTGTATTGGTTGAGAGTGTATGTGCCAGTTGCTAAAAAGTCTTAGAGCATAAATATTACTTCTAATTTTTCATCAATGTGTTGCTAATAATTTATGTTTGTAAGAGTAGGAAGTAATTGTTGTGCAATATTGTTTTCGATGGAGCAATGAACTAGTTGTTGGCTATCATTTGTGATAACTGCTTTTAGGTACAATGAATATTTGTATAAGACATGTTCATTACATCGGTTATAGTATCCTTTTTCTCCATTTAATGCTCCATAGCTTTCAAATCTATAGTTGTATTTCGAGCAAAAAGCATAGAATGGACTTGAATATGCATTTTCTATAGTCAAATTTCCCATGACCTGTTTACAATGTGCTTGTATTAGTATGCTTTAAAACATGAAAAAAAGGTAAAGTAGAATGACAAAGGAGCTGAAATCACTTACCTCGATTGAAGTTTACAGCAGTCCATGGAGTGCATTTAATGTTCTTTTGTTATGTAGTTTGCAGATAAATGTTGTTGGATTTTTTTGTAGAGCTGGTTTTTGATCAATTTTTTTAGCTATGTTTCTAAAGAGCAGTAATGGTGTTTCATTTCTTTCAAGTTGGTGGTGTATCTAAATATATTGAGGTGTGAAAACTAGATGCATGTATAGCTGAATACAAGTAGCAGAGTTAGTTTTTTAGTTTTAGAAGTTGACATAGTAAAATCATAAAATATAATAGAAGAAAGGAAATAAAGAATTATTTTCATAGATTTATCAATGAAGTTGTTTGTATAAGCTTACCAGTGCTTTGCTCATGTCATTGTTTCCATCTTTGATTTCAAGCACATTTTGAGTGCCTTTTTTGTATGCTACTAAAATGATAGCACCAATTGTTCCAATGATGTAATCAGTTGTGCTTGTTAGTAATTGCTTTATAGTTGTACCAAGAATGAATTTGTATTCATGCAATATAGCTAGTATTGTTTCAACTATGCTGGACTCTTTTAGAATTAGTATGCAATCACTATCTCCTCGATCAAAATCTGATTTTGGTTCTATGTCAAAGTCTATTATTTGCAACGCCATGCCTGGGATTATTTTACTTTCATGCCTGCTAAGAAGATCATTGTCACTGATATTTAATGTTATAGTGAGCTCTCCTTTGGAGTCTATAAGGTCAGCACGTAGAACTTCATGTGTTTAGGCTACTTTGTCCAAGAAAGCTTTGTAAAACACCAAGACATCACCTTTGAAAGTTTGGCCTACCTTTTTAGCATTTAGATCTTCTATTAATGTACATGGTTCATTGTCTTCTTTTGTCCTACAATAGTTAAAAGTAAAATTTATTAATGTTCAAATATTTGGAAGCATGAAAAGATTGCAAGAATGAAGAATTTGCAAAGTTTAGATTTAAAATACCTTTTGATCGGCTGTTGTTGATCTTGTGGTGGTTCACTTGCTAGTCGCTTTCATGGAGTCATTGTTGTTGTAAACATAACCCAAGTTAGAATTAAGTTGTGTATAGCTAAATAAATGTTGCAAGATGGTCTATCTAGTATGCTTCAGTTTTGTTAATAGAGCATGTACTTGCTGGTGAATTTGTCCATACATGGTCAATGATTGGTTTGTTTATGTTGTGTGTTTGATTTAGCATGAATTGAATATTGTATTTTTGCATATGTTTTATGAGTGTTGTTACAGTTATGTTTTGTGTGGACATGTCTATATTGAAATCTCCAACAATGTAAAACTTGTTTTTTGATATGTAGCTTGTAGCTATTTCAGTAATTAGTGTTTTAATTTCGGCAATTGTTGTATGTGGCCGTATGTAAACATTGGAAACATTGAGTTGATAATCTATTTGTTTGAGGGTAATTGTTATAGCTTCAATATTTTTTGATCTATGTTCTATTGAATTGGTTACGAGGAGATTGCTTGAAGTAAGTATTGCTATACCGTGTATATGATACATTGAATGGTTGTTGTATTTTCCAAAAAGAATATCAGTGTTGCATGGGAGGGAAAATAGTTCCTGTAGATATATGATATCAGTGGACATGATATCCCAATCATTTGAAATGTCATTTGCACAAGCATGTAAGCTACGTGTGTTCAATGTGCATAGCAATATGTGTTCATTGTGAGCTATGCAACGCAATTGATTTTCGAGTTTCCATGTTGCATTTGAGTACAATTGAGACATTTCATGGTGGATTTTTTTGTAGATTTTGAAATTTGTTGGATTCAAAGGTTTTAAAAGGTACAACGAATTAATTGTTCTTGTTCTTGAAAGTGTTGTATATGTCAAGTCATGTTGTGTTATGTCACTAGGATCAAATGCAAGACCATCCATTGTAAGGCCTTGGGCTCTATGTATTGTCCTAGCACATGCTGCTTGTATTGGAAATTGTTTTTTGATTCGAAATTTTCCAGCAGTTGATAAATTGGGAATAGATCTTGCAATTTGGAGAATTGGAACCCAGTCTTTTTGAATGCCTTCAACATAATATTGGCATAATTTATTTCTTTGTTCTTGGCCTATTTTTGCATTGTTGAGTTGTATCCAAACTATGTCGACTTCTTGTTGTTTGGTATATGCCTTAAATATTTCATCTGACCCATTTACTAGTCCATCCTTTGTGATGTATTTTCTTGCAAAAATTTCAACAAGAATATTTGGCTTTATAACTATTTGGACTGGTAGAATCATTGTTTGTGTATAAAGTCACATTGTATTAAAATTTTCATCTTCAAAGTCTATTGCATCTAATATAATATAGTCTCCAGGAACTTTGGAAAGCATATTGTTGTTGTGTGTAGCCATATCATTTTTCTTGTAAAACAGATATGGAAATGTTGGATCGATAGATCACAGTCGAAGACAAGTTTCATTGAGATAGTCTATATCATCTTGTGTATGTTGCCCTAAATGTGTGTTATTTAGAATCGAAATAAATTTCTCATCTTTCTGACGCATTGTACTGTTTAGTGAATAGCATTTCACATTATCACTCCAAAAATTATAAGGCATTAATTCTAGTGTCGATGGTTTGTTATAAAAAATAGTTGAGTCAAGTACTGGAAGTGCTTGATAGAAATCTCCACAAAAAATTGTGTCTAGATTGCCAAAGTATGATGTTGGCAATTGCATTATGTTGTGCAATCGTTTATCAATGTAACGTAGGAAGGTGGAACCTACCAGTGAAATTTCATCTATGAGAAGCACATGTAATTGACTATAGTTCTTTGACATTGTATCTAATGTTTTTGTACTAAGTGGGATGAAATCTGATTTATTGAAAGGTATGTGAAAAGTTGAATGCAATGTACTTCCACCTATATTATATGTCGCTTTTCCTATATATGCAGTTATTAAACCTTTAGGTTTTTCCAGATCGTTGTCAATGAGATTATTGTAAATGTGAATAAGCGCCTAGAAAATGGTTGTTTTTGTAAATATTTTTCGGTTCTAGCTCCTCTAGTTAGGAAAAGATGCAGAGGATTTTTTATGTCCTTAAGCTTTTTCATCACAATATCCTTGACGATTGTTTATTTCTCTCTATTCAACTTTCTCCTTAAGGTACAATATTCATTATTGCTCATTATTTGAGGGAGTTGTATGAGCTCAAAATATTTTGGACTTGCATTTTTGGAGTTGTTGGAAAT
Organism: Cupressus sempervirens; assembly: GCA_028749045.1. Taxonomy (NCBI): domain Eukaryota; kingdom Viridiplantae; phylum Streptophyta; class Pinopsida; order Cupressales; family Cupressaceae; genus Cupressus; species Cupressus sempervirens. The sequence continues at coordinate 384,174,910 of CM053785.1, forward strand.
TTTGGTTTTTATATCTTCATGCATGTCATATTGTTCGTCAAGTTTTTCAATTATTGGTTGTTGGCAAATATTGTCTTTGTTTTCTTTGCTATTATCTATTTCATTAATAGCATGATCAATATCACCCCACGTTGAATTTTTGTTGTGCAAAAACTTTGCTCGATTATGCTGAATTATATTTTCATTATGCATGTAAGCTTTTTCCCATGAGCCATAATTTTGTTTGAATGTATCTTCAGTCACAATGAATGGAACATATAGTAGCAATTGTTCTCTGTAATAGTTTCTTGGCTATAAATGTTTATTGAAATTAATGAAACGTATGATGTTTGGTTTAGCCTTTGGTTGAAGCCTAGTTCCATCTTTTTTATAACTCGATACGAATTTTGCTAAACATAAATTAGCAATAGCTTGCAGGCGGCATAGATAATATTCAATTAATGATTTGCACATCACATTTTTGGAGTTGTCGTGTTCTTTCTTTAACTTCTCTATTGGTTTCAATATAAATGTACGATCATTATGTGATCGTGTGTCAATAAAAATGCATTTTCTAGAACTAGAGTGTAGTGGTAGTGCTAAAACTAGATGAGTTGCTTGTTGAGTGGACATTTTTTGTAAGTTTAGTAGAGTATTTCCAAGTTTGCTTATCATTTTGAGTGCATCTATATTGTCTCATTGATGATCATCATGTATTTTCTTGAAAGCATTTGTTATAGACCTATCAACTTTTGCTATGTATGAACTGCAATACATTGTAGCTACATAAGCATTGAGAATAAACTGTGCATCTGTATTGGCTTTCCATAGAAGAGGTATCCTTTTGCCAAAGCTATTATTCCAAATTTGTGATGGCTTTCTTTGGAGAAAGACTGTTGGTCTTTGAATTGTTGACCTTAAAGCAACAATGTAATTTTCCTCAGTTATCTCTGTTTCATTTAGGGAGTTGTCAAATGTGAAAGATGTGTCGTACATTGCAACTTCAAGTTTGCACTGAATTTTGTTGGCTATTGAACTTATACTTTTTTATTTTTCAGGTAAGGGCTCAAGTATTGTTGTTTTCCTGATTGGTGCAAATGGAAAGTTATATCTACAGTGTTTATTATATCTTGATCTTTTACATTGCTTTGTATGACAATGTCTATGGAGAATAGCAATATCTGGATCAAATTTTTCTATTTCACATGTAAGATATTTATTGATAAAATTTGTAATAGTTTCATTGCTTTGCTTTCCATAGACAGGTGCATCCTTCACCCATATGAGAAAGTGATCATGTTCACTTCCACAATTCTGAAATTCTGTTACTGAAAAAAAAGTCCACTAAATTTCCAAAAAAAGATTGGTCTAAAAGTATCATTTTTTTTAAGGCATTTATTCAATATCTATAGTACCACACATAAGTTATTGGATCTTTTTTAATTAGTTCATATGTGGTAAGTTCTTCTATCATATTTGATTTGTTTTGTGTTGTCGATTGGTGATTGTTGTATAGTTGTTTGAGTGCATTCATTAAGGCCTTCCAATTTTGTTCAGCACTTGTAAATGTGAGGAAAAATGTTGGAGGTCCTAGTTGTCATATCATAGCACAAAGACATCTTTTTTTAGTTGATGTGTATAATCTAGAGATATACGAATTCTTTTGAAGTCAATGTACCCTATATCTAATTTTAGTATTTTATCTAAGTTTGGTTTGTGTTTAACATCTCTTGTTAATAGCTTCCTTCCTTTTAGCTATCCTTTACAAATTCTTATTCATATTATGGACATGACTTGATCTATGAGTATTTTTATTGTTTTGAAGAAAATATTTGTTGTGTGATATGAAAAATGTCTTAGTGAGTGCAGCAATTCCCACTTTGCAATTTTTTGATACGATAGTTTTTGGTCGATGTCATGGTCACGTGGATCACCAAAAAATAGTGTTGGGAAATTTATTTCTTCTACATATTTATCTTTGAATATTCCAATTGGGCATTGGTTTTGTGCAGGTGCAATTTCCACTAATTTGTCTTGCATTTTATGAATGTTTATAGATTATGTGAATCCATGTACCAAAGTTTCACAAGGGTCATTCTCAACATCACTTTTACAATCAGTTTCATTGTTATTTACGTCATTTTTTTCAACAACTTCATTATTTGTTTCTAGAACTTGTTTCTAATTTCTATTAGGTTTGACATGTTGCATTTTGTACAATGTTCTTGTTATTAGTTGTTGAAGAGCTTGCATAATAATTTTTGGTCGCACCATTCCCTTTTGAAATGCAATTTTGTATTCTAATCTTCTTTTCAAAAAGACAACAATTGTTGTTGTATCGATAAAGGCAAAGCTCTTTTTGTAACACTATTGTCTACAGGGACATTGATTATTGAACTAGTTAAGCCAACTTGAGATCTTTTGTGTCCCAATTTCCAAATTTGTGCAAATGCAATTCGCAGTGAAACAAGACATTCTTCTAATTATGTTAGCATTTGCACATATTGCATTGGCTTGTTCATCTGAATGTTATATGGTGTAACGTATTGAGGAATCTTGTATTTCTTTAATACATTATCACATTTACGACAAATGGAATTTGATAATGTGTTGCAATTTGATTTGACTAATCTGCAATAAGTTTGCTTTTGGTCAAGCTGAATTTTTTTTATGTCTTTCCTAAAATGTAATGTTTGATAAACATTGCACATGTGTATTGGTGTGTCTTCAATTGCATTTTGGAATACCTCAATTTTAGATCATGTTCTTTTCCTTTTGTTAAAGAGTTGTTCTAGATTATTGTTTCGAATGCTTTTTTTCAACCTTTGAAGAGAAGTTGTTTGTTTTGTAGGCTATTTTTGTTGATTGGTATTTCGAATACTAGTTTTTACTCTTTGGAGGCAAGTGTTCTATTTTACAAGCTCCTTTTGGTTATTGTCTAGTTGTCTATAGCTTTCATCTATGGTGGTTGTAGTTTTCATGTTGACATTTCTTGTTACTTGATTTTGTTTAGTATTTTTGATTGATTTTCTAAATTAAGAAAATCGTAGTTGTTGTTGGTTCTGCAAACTTGGTGTCACTATTTCTGTTCGTGGTTCAAAATGGCCAAAAAGTGGGTTAACATCGTTGAAAAGAAGCGATTATGGTTTAGTCACTAAAGATTCATTGAAATGTAAGTATTTTTTGCTCGTTGTAGACGACCAAATACATATTCTTATATTCAACCATTTTGACAACCATCGTATACAAAATATATCTCCCCAAAGAGCTAGTTCATTATTATTTATGTTAGGATTTGTAGTTTTTTGCATTCTTCACAAATATGTCTCATGGTCCCTAACTTTATGTAATTCATAAAGTATCTCTGGATATAATTCATGGTTGTAAGAATCAATTGCCTCTGATTCTTTTTTTTTTAGACTATTCAAAAAATGTTCAATAGTTCCTTTACGAAGATCAGTTGATGTATACTAATTCTCAAGCAAAAGTTGTAATGAATCAAATAAGCCATCTCCAACATTATATGTAAATGTTGGAATCCTAGACAATCCTTGTTGAGTAAGTACATTGTCAATGTTGAAGACTGGCTTCAAGCTTTTGTTTTTATAGTTCTCTACATCTACAGTTTCAGTGTTTTCTATTTTTCTTTTTTCTGGTGCCACCATCTTGTGTATTTATTTTGGCTATGGTCGTGGAATCTAACTCTGACTGCTATCTTAAGGAAAACAAAACACTATGTTGCTTGTATCAGGAAAACGTAGATACGACTATTCAATTTATTAAACATGACAAAACAATGATTTAAAGTTTGAAGCAATCAAACATTTTAACTACGACTTTCCAGATGCGATGCAGAAACCAATAGTTTACCTGGTGCTTGTGTATTTGCAATCAAATGCTCTGGATGATTTAAAATCTGTTGCAAGGGTAAACAATATCAGCTGTCATCTTTGTACAATATTAAATATTTAATCAACAACATAAAACACTTGTCTAAAAGTAATGGAGCTAAGATTCAAGATAGAAATGTGGGAAAAATTAGTAAAATAAAATAAGGCAAAAATATTATTGAAATGTAATTGATGACTTTATGGAAATATAGTGTAAATATTTAGTGGAATATATTAGAAGTCATAGAAAATGATAGAAGATAAAATGAACATAAAGCATATAGAGACATATGTATATATAAATTGAAGAGAAAATAATAACAAATAGTCTCAAAATTGTGAGGGAAAAGATGTTAAATTTCATTCCATCTAAAGAACACATAAACAAATCTAGTATGCCATATTTTATGGGACAAAAATATCATAATGTTGTTCATATAGAACAGTTGAGATTAGAATTCTAATTATTGAATAAACTAAATTAAATATAAATATGTATATATATTTAAATGTTTGCTGGGTTGATTAATTTTTTATATTTTTTTTAATAATTTGTGTCCTTTTTATATTTAGCTTGTTAAAAATATTACCCTTATTAATAAATTTATAATCAATTATAAATAAATCAAATTATACATATATCTACACACCTCAATGAGTGTATATATATATTCATTTAAAAAATATATACTTATATCTCTATCTTATCAATTCAGTTGATTTTTTATCAGTCCATTTATATTTGTATTTCTTATTTATTAATATTTAAATAGAGTTGTAACTATATCAGAGGTTATATTTGTAATAGTTAAAGCATGACCAAATTATTAAGAAAGATGTAAACATAACTCAAGAATCTATTCCACATTTAAAAAACTAAAGAAAAAAAATATCATAACATTGTTCATATAGAATAATTAGGATTAGAATTCTAATTATTAAGTAAGCTAAATTAAATATAAATATTTATATTTAACCAAATTATTAAGGAAAACATAAACATAATTCAAGAATATATTCTGCATTTGAAAAACTAAATACAAAAATATCATAACATTGTTCATATAGAATAATTAATATTAGAATTCTAATTATTAAGTAAACTAAACTAAATATAAATATTTATAGTTGTTGAAATGTTTGCTGGTTTGATTAATTTTTTATATTTTCTTTAATAATTTGTGTCCTTTTTATGTTTAGCTTGTTAAAAATATAACCTTTATTAATATATTTATAATTAATTATAAATAAATCAAATTATAAGTATTTCTACACACTTCAATTAGTGTATATATATAGTCATTTTAAAAATGTACACTAGTATTTCCGTCCTATCAATTCATTTATTTTTTTGTTAGTTCATTTATATTTATATTTCTTATTAATGTTTAAATATGACTATAACTATATCAAAATATAGGATTTAGAATTAGAATTAGGATTAGGGTTTAAAGCATTTAGGGTTAAGAAGAAGGTTTATTATTTAATATTAATTATATCTCTAGCCTTAATTACATTCATAATCTCAACTCTCATACCTAATTTTGTATTTTCTAGCCTCTCGCTTCTCTCTTCTTGTATCTATTTTGTTTTTTCTCTTTACATGTCTATAAATTATAAACAATTATATTAATTGAAAGTATGCTCAACATAAAAAAAAATTATATTATGAAATCAAATATAGATATAATTAGATTCTTTAGTAAACTAAATGAATTTTACAAATTATAACTACCTCCCAAACAAAATACTAAAACTAAAATTTAATTATAAAGAAATGTTAAATACCATTCTTCAACCTATTTATTATTAAAGTGACAAGTATAACTAAATTTACAAAATTAAAAATAAATTCAAATGATAGTAGTTAAATTGTAATAATAAATCCATTCTATTATTCAAGTTGCTTGAGAAATTAGCAATGTTTTAAAAGGAAAACTAAATATAGTAGGAAAGAGTATTTTTTAAGTTATTACTTTTAAAACTATTTACAACATAAGTAAATAAAGAGATTTTTATTATAACATTTAGATCTTTTTTAAAATATTTGTAAAGGGCACAATTAATGGCGTAAAACACTTTTCAGAAATGTGAAAGCGAATTCAATACCATCTTATAATGAAAGGTTAAGATTGTTCTTATGGTAGTCATTCTCTCTCTATGATTTCTCACCCTTTGAAACATTATTGTTACACTCCAATGAGGGCAAAACTATTCATGAACAAGAAATACTATATCTTAATGAATTTTCTGTCAGATGTTAGAACTTTCTAAACTCTTATATATGTAGCTAATCAATGGAATTAACATACTGTATATTGTCGTGACACTTCAACGTACAAGTTTCGATGTTCAACGTCCAATCAAAGTGCAAATGAGTCTTATGCTTTCCCTTCCTGCTCTGATCTAGGAACATCAATTCAAAGAAAGTCCTAATGTCCGTACCCTCACTGGCCAAGGCAATGAACAACGATTTAAAACCTTGAACTTAATGCTTGATTCCACGAAAGCATCAATGTACTCAAATTTGATAGAAGGAAAGTGTATTTAGCACAAATAACTGAATGCAAGCCTAATCTGCTACATTCTTTTCTTTAATAATATTTTATAATTCTATTAATACCTCATTACCATAGCGAAATAGAAGCAAGACAATTTCCTACACCAATCTACTGAGGAAATGTTGTTAAAATTGTTGAACATTCAAAATTTATTGTGAAGAAGATGCATATTATAAAAAATACAAAAATCGACAGACAAATAATTCAGACTAAGAAGATGTTTTTGGGGAAACCTTTGGAAGAGAAAAACCCCACTCCAAAAGCTAGCTCAATGAATACCAGTAAACAATCCACATACACATGTTAGATTTTTAAATTAAAATTAATTGACCTGAACGTCTTAACATTTAACCTATCTGTGAGGAGGAGTAGCCAACAGTGAGGAGCAGAAGGTCTGTATTCGGATTTCATCTCTCCCAGTTGCCCCTGATGTGCAACAGCAGTTTGGCAGTGAAATTATTATGGGAGGTGAGCTTTTATTTTGAAATTGCGAGAGGGAATTTCAACAGCAGTTTTGTGTAGTGAAGAAAAGAATGTTCCAGCATAAGTGAAATGAAGCAAAGAATGTTTCAGCAGTAATAGTAAGCTCCAGCTAGTTTCACAAGTTATTTTGTAGCTCTAGGCGAGCAGCCGATAGAGAGATTTGTACCTATATTATAGATTTTATAATTGCAAAACCTAATATTTATTAATAAAATACGCTAAAAAATGCTCAGTAGAAGAAGAAATCATTTTTAGAGAGCTCACGGCAGGAAATCCCACCACTTCTCACACCCAAAAAGGTTTTAAACTCATCACAACGTTTTCAACTAACAGAGATAAGAAGAATCAAATTTTAAACATAAAATCACTACCATAGAGTAAAAATTTGAAGAGAGAAGCCAAGTTTGCAACATAAGCCTTTTAAGTCAGACAAAAATCTTCAGCATACAAACAATTTGCACATGGAAATCTTCAGCATACAAATGATTTGCACAACATAAAGCAAAAATTTGAATAGAGAAATGGAATTTTAACACAAAAAATTTCAGCCAGATGGAAACCATGAGCATACAAACAACTTGGACGACATACCTCTGAAAATATTATTAGTTTCTTGCACAGAAGTTGGCTTGTGTGTACACCAAAACGCCCAGCTAATGAAGAAGAAACAACATACAAAGTAAATGGAAAATTTTTCTTCTTCGCTATCTGCTTGAAATCTCAATGCCAACAGCAAAAGAAAATGTTGATGTCCCAAGTTTAATATACCATATGCCACTGACTAGAAGCATTAATTGATGGTTTATCATTTCGGGCAAGCATTAATAAGGCTCTAATCACTTCCACCGACCCAATACAGATGAAAAAAATTATGTGGTCCAAGTATCCAGCAATATATATGTCAGAGATTTGTATGCTAGCTAATAATTATTTTTGGTTCATAGTTATCAATTTGCCTTTTATTTTCAGCCTATTTTTCTTTTGGAAAAAATAATTTATCTCTTGCCTAAATTCAACATAGCCAATAAAACATGGAATAAACAACATTTTCTTCATTTTAAAAATAGCTTTGAAAAACCAAACATTTCATTAAATTAGAGAAGTGGTAAAATATTTTGATTTCATTGGTCTGATTGAAAAATTAAAAGCACTTGCATAAATGCAATAGTATTCCTGCCATAGGCAGGAACTAATAATAATAATAAGAGGGACCTCGTGAGACTCAAATTCATTTGTTTAATATGGTGCATGATAGGACATGAGCTAAGCGGTCCGACCCCCTTGGCCATGTACTTAAAATGTTAGTATGAAGTATCGGGCTAATTAGGTTATTGGGAAGAGATACATATGTAAACATGTTAAGGATCGAAGAAGAGGAGAAAAATTACAAAAGGATCATACATTTGTTCCCTTCATGTCAGCCTATCTAATGCAACATGGAGTGTATAAACCTTAGATGCAGAAAGGAAGTAGGATCGCCAATCTAAAAGGGATATAATACATTAAAGAGAAACACATAGAACTAGTAAAGGAAAATAAGACCATTAAAGAAGGGAATATAAAAAGAAAATCAACAAATAAGAGGAGAGTAAATTTTTTTGATAAAATAAGGAACCACAAAGATAAAGTGATGAAGGATAAAAATAAAAAGGAAATCAAAAAATAGAATAAACCTTAAATAGTTTAAGGAAATAAGGAATCCTTTAGAAGGGATAAAGGCCAAAATTATTGGGCATTACATGTATTCATATTTAAATATTTAAATACATAAGGTGGCTAAAAATTAAGAAAGTAAAAGTTGGGTCAATTAAGAAATAAAATAATAATAACAAGAGAAGCAATATGCATCATAGTTCCTATGGAAAGTTAGAGATGAAAGGAGAGGTAAATGGTATAGGAATATATGTATATGATAAATAGGAAATAAAGAATTGTGTCACATAGGCCATGCCTATAGGAATTTTTGTGGTTTCTTGCAGTCCAAATAGACTACCTTTATGATCTATCAATTGCACTTGTCTACTTTAAAAATATATATTCTTAATTCAATCAGTGGACATGTGGTCCGTTATCTTTGTCAGTCGACATGAAATTTGAGAACAAGTAATGGTGTATAGAGTTGAAAATTATGTTAGCAGGGAACAATTTTCTACTGTATATGAGAGTGACAATATATTAATATTATAAGCTAGAGAAATTATAATTGGTTGATTTAACTTACCTTTGAGTAAGAATTAGTGTTGTATTTTCATTTTTTCTCCTATATAACTGATAGTTGTATGATGGCCAAGTAAATTTTCCTCATAAATCATGATTGTATCATTAAGCTTATGTATTTTAATATACATGCTTAGGATTTAGTGGAATATTCTTTATAAAATATTGAGATCATTTGTTGTATGGTGAAATGAAATTGAGTGTCAAGAATTATGCATGTTCTATTAAAAAATTCCTCCCTACCAAAATGAGGAAAATGGTGATGAACCATAGAGTAACATCGCCACTAACATTTGTCTTGACTACTAGCTCTTTAGCTAGATTTCCTTTGTTATCTTTTATTGTTGTCTTTAAAGATTTGATTGAAATGAAGATGATTGATTCAAATTTTCAATTCTTTATTCTATATATTATGCTTTATCCTCGGTACAAAGGCTAGCAGTTAGGTTAGGTTTTGGTTTATTGAAGATTGAAACTTTTAAGGGGTTTTTAGACACCTAGAAAGCTAAAAAATATAAAGACTTATGTGAAGCATGAATACAAGCTTAACGACAACATAAGACATAGCTATTGATTTGCACCTACCCTACAAACATTATAAGTCATGCGACCACATTTTTAAGGATGTTACCATGATTTTTTTAATGAGTTGATGGACATCAATACTTTTTTTCAAAAACTTAAATTTTGATATAGTTAGAGAGGAAGCTAGCGAAGGCTATAGACTTTGGCTTTACACCTACGACTTGCATTTGCTTGAAATTCTACCTTTCAACAGATTTGCAAAATTATTGTCTTGCTACATCACTATTGTATCAGTGGGCCCACTTGAATAATTTAAACTCATAAAATAATTATTAATTATTATACATTTGTACAAAAACCAAAATCAAAGAATAAATATTATTAGTCATGAAGAGGTGATAAATAAATTATTTATAAAATAAAAGAAATGAACAAATTTAAGAAAAAAATCAAATTTTCCATTAAAAGTGATGGAAAATGTACAATATTAATATAGTTGAAATTCTACTAGAAAATATCATTCATTTATACATTAATCATTCCAATAGAAAAATAAATAAGAAAATAAACCAATGTAATTTATAAATTTATTATTGAAAATTTAATTCTATATAACAACCAACAAAATAAATAAAGGAAAATGCAATCATTAAATACATTTAAAACACTGAGAGGGAACCAAGTGTAGACCTAGAACACACACATGTGATTATAGAGGGGTAGTCCAATATGAATTCAAGGTAAAATTTGATGTAAGTGATGAATTGTTTTCAACACATTTTTTCGGCCATGAAAACTTCCTAATGCTATTCATGCACACAATTTGATTCCTTCAATGATTAAATCTTCCATACCTTAGAGCGCCAAAATATACCTAATTTTTTTTATAAAATGATGTTTGTGAATGTAGATATATATTTCCAATCAATGTGTAAAGTTTTTAATGAGACAAGCAATTTTGAAGACAATTATCCTACATGTGGAGAATACGTGGGAGTAGAAGAAACACACAATTGTCCTTTTCAATGAAGACCACTTAGGGACCGTTTGGTTGTTGGAATATAAATTAAGCATTGGAATTCGAAATTTTGGCTTTGGGATTCTGAAACTTGGATAGATTATGATTAGGGAATCCAATTTGGGACTGTTTGGTTGACCAAGAATTCATTGTGAGAATATAGATTTCCTCTGTTTCGTTGCACATTGTGGAATTGGAATACTAGCCAAAATAACATGCAAAATATTATCATCCAGCTGTAGCATTATCATCATGCAAAAAAATTCAATACTTATTTGGTTTGTTGAAGTCCAAACATTTTTAACAAGTATAAAAAGATTAAGTCATGTTGAAAGTAAACATTATCATAACGGATGAGGACGAGATTGTACTAATGGATACTAAAACTTTTATGACTCTTGCTCTATAAAAAAAATACTATTGATTATAATTCACATAATTACTGATATGAAATATGTATATTGTTCAAGTCTTGTTGAATGAATCCGAATCACAAGAATTGATGAAATAAGACTCAGAAACATCCCATTAAATTATATATATATATTTGTAGAGATCCAATAAAAAATTTGATCATCACAGCATTCAAACTCGCAGGTGCAAAGTCTAAATTTTTATATTAAATTTTTACGAAATCTTACCTGGAAACACTTTTACACCAAAAAAAAAAATCAATAGAGTAGATTGTTTTTCTCTTGCATACAATTCATTTAACTAAGAAACAATGCATGTGAAAAAGTTATTTCACCAAACTTTTTTGCAGTAACTACTAAGGCGGATCAGGCAAAAAAAGCCTGATAAATTACTCAACAGTGGCAAATATATGAGCAAGTAATAGCGGAAAATATTCCCCCCTTTTAAAAAAATTAAATTTAAAAAATTAGTGCAAAAAAAAGTGCCCCCAAAGGGGCATCCGAAAGTCAAACCCAATCAAATTTTACTTTAGTTGAAATCCTCATTTTCAAAAAATGGGATTTAAAATGGGAATTAAAACGGGAATTCCAAATAACAAGTATTTGAAGGAATTTGGAATCCTTGTTTTGGGGGTCAAATAGGGATACCGGATTCCACTTTTTTCCAATTCCAATTCTGATTGTGCGGACCCAAACAATGGATTAGAATTTTTTTAGAATTTCGAATGCCAATTCCGTTCTAATTCCAGCTACCAAACGGGCCCTTAGTGTAGTATAAAGTCAAAAATAATAACATTGAAGCTAAGTTAGGTTATTTCCAGGAGTCTCTCCATTGTTGTTTTTCTCATTTTTTAGGCAATTTACGACCCAAAAAATGGAAGAAAGACAACTAAAATAGATAATGTTGAATCAGCTAGAGGAAAATGCTCTTGCACACTCTTCTATTTGTAGGCAGGGAGCACTATATGTTGAGAAGTTGCTTGTATTTAAATAAATTGTTTGAAGCCACTTATTGTGGAGCTATTTTTTTCTTTTCTTAATAAATTTTTAATTCCAGAAGAGTGTACTCAATAAAAAATTATTTGTTACATGCTTTTAGAAAGGGTCATCATTCACCCAAAAAAAATTGCAAGGTGATGATATGAAGTGTGAGGAAGAGGCATGTATAAATTCTTCAATTTAAAGAAAGCATTGAGATGAAATTAGTTACTATCAATTATGGTTACATTTCACAAAAAATAGAGAAAGTTGTACATGGAAAACTGTAGTATCTTTTCAGCACAATCTGGAATCTTTTATGTGAAAAATGAATCATATTCTTAAGCCTTTGAGGACATCCATCAGTAGCAAAGAACATATAGTTTATGCCATGTACAGTCTCAACATAACACTTTCTATATTTGCAATCCTAAAATTGACGCTATGTATTTGGAAAACTTTCTTGCTCTTCACTCATTGTTATTTCAAAAGTAGCTTGTTTGATAACATGAGTTGGATAAGATGAGGCTGAACCTAATCCATTGACAAAACTCATCTAGGGTTTTACTTAACCATGTCGATATTGTAATTTCTAGTTAGACTCGAATTCAAATTTAGACAAGCACGTAGTGGCTAGTACTTGTCGTTGTAGAGAAACATTACAAAATTATATTTGTTTTAAAAGATAGAATTAATTTTATTTACAATAGTAAATTTATATTATAGAAATCAGAACATAGAACAATAGGTATGCATTATGCATAATCATGTATGTATGTTCTACTTGTTTAAATTACACAATAAAAATAATAAATTAATTTGTTTGTACATCAATTTAACTAGATTAAAAAAAGGGCATGTCTTTGAATTGTACTTACTAGAACAATAATATTTTGTAGTAAGCTTGGAAATGTAATTAAAAATAGAAAAAAATATTTTAATTTGAAACGTAATGTAAAAGGATATTTTAAAAATAAATTAATTGAAAAAATTATAAAGTAAAGTAAGTGAATAATTTAAAATACTCATGAAAATAAATAATTTTAAATTAAAGTAATAAATATAATTGAAAATGAACATTCTTAATTTAATATTTTTAATATAATTTAGAATCAATATTCAATATTCTTAATATTTTTTATTTATAATAAATATTTTCTAAAATTATACACTGATATTTAATTTTGTTGAAATTACTCATTTATTATTATATTTTAATCAAACTATTGATCTATTGTTAACACTAAAATAATCTTATAATTGTAATATTATATTTATTACTTTTATAAAAATATTAATATCAATTATTTTTATGTTATTACATTTATTATTATACACTTAAAGTTCCTGACTATTGAAAAATTTACTGGACATTATTATTATTAATTTTAAAATAATGATCGCAAATATAATTTAGTACTATATTCATTGAAAATAAAAATACTAAAATGTCACAAAGTAAACACAAACAAAAATCAACTAATTAAGAGGGTGGAGAGAAAAAGGAAAAAAATGCTTGGTCAAGATGTGGATATTGAGAAAGAACTTAAGGAGACGGAGCTGGTTAGGAACAAACAAGAGGGGCATGAGGACTACCTTGAGCATAACATAGATGAGGAAGCCCCGGGTTTTCTAAAGGGAATCTTTGGTAACCAAGGGATAATGATGAAGGATATTGGAACTCTAAAGCAGCAAATACAAGACATCCTGAGGAATTTTGATCAGCTCAGTAAGATGGCAAGGGGTGATAGAACATTGGGTCAGTACATTGACAGACTTTCTGAGGTTATAGGAAATATTGAAGAGGTAAAGAACTTGATGAAACATGTGCCACCACTTGAAGCCAAGAATAGAAATTTAGATCATCTGGGAAAAGATCTTCAAGAAAGAATGGATGGTATGGATACTAGAGCGGGTAACTTGAAGAATACAGTTAAGAAATTCGTCGATTAGAACTGCACTATCTTGAAGACCATGGCTGACAATTTTAATACCCTGTTGAACAAGCTTAAACAAGGTAAAGGCCAAGACTCTAAAGTTATGAAAGAGGACCAGGGCCTAAGCAAGTCCACAAGGGCTAATTTAAAGAAGAATAAGGGTGTGGAAGCAAAAAAGTTGGATGATATGAAAGCATTTGCAGAAAATATGAACATCCTGGCAGGCCAAGCAGCGAATCTTCTAAAGACTCTGTAGTGTCCTGGGGCTGTCTTTTTGCTTTCCTTTTATTGTCTTTTCATGCATAGTTGTATTTTGGCCTCTTGTTTTTGGCTTGTCTTTTTTGTTCCTTTTTGGCTATGAGGCCTTCTGTTTTCTGAGCTTCTCTGCTCTTGTTTCTATGATACTTTGTACAAGGTTTTGGGTCCTTTAAAACTTTCTTTTACGTAATCAAAACACAAACAAAAATCAAAGTATCCATACTCATAGCCTAAAAATAGACATAATTTAAAAGATGGACATATATATATGATTTTAATATATCTCAATCCACTCTCGTACCTATAATTTGGATACTTTTCTTCACTAATTCCAACAAGAGACGGTTAATAAAAGATAAAACCTCAAATGTGCATGACTAAAAACATATGCATACAAATTTAAAACCAAGAAACTTCTAATTTATATGAAAAAAAAAAAATCTTTTCCTTCACCGAATGGTAATGCTTTTAGCTAATATTAAAACTAGTTTAGATTTAGAAATATTTTTTACTCTTATTGTATACTAATATAATACAATCAATTTAAAAGAAAACTTTCTAATACAAAGATAACTTTATTCCGTGAAAAGTGTGCTTATAAGGCAAAAACATTTCAACCAATGAAATTTTAGATAAATATATTTTTTTATAAACAATTATTTTTCCTAATTAACTATGGTTTATTTTATAGTGAATTATAATACACTCGTGATTGGTGGAGTCTCATTAATGAATTGACAATAGTCAATACAATAGTATTTTCCTTATGACAAGTACTAATAAGAGAGGAAACATGAAGAATATGGATCAATAAGAATTGAAGCATAGGATTTTGATCTTTAAGAGAAGTGAAACTCCATTGCTAGTTCAACATTTTGTTCTTTCCATCTAGTTATAAGTCCTTTTAATAAAATATTCAAGTATTTGAATGTCTAGTGCATCCAAGATTCTATCTAGTAATTGGCATCATGTGCTTCCTTCGTCTAGCCAATCCAGGACTTCGTGGCGCTCATGTGTTTGACACATATCTAACATCTAACCTAAATGTTGTAGTTGCAATTGCCCATGTAGACATGTATGCAAATGTGGTTGCAAATAGCCAAAAAATTATACCTAATAGAAATGTGATGTCAAGGACTACGTTCATTGTAGGATATGCACAAAATGACTTTATGAAAAGGCTTTAGATGCATTAAAGAAAATTCAATTGGCAGGTGTAAAGCCAGATTCGTAGCAAGGATCATTCCAAGTATCCGCTAGACATTCTATAAGGACCATGTCCTAGTCAACAAATGCCACATCATACAAATTCTTGAAATGCGAAAAGATAAGAAAAACCCTAGTTGCAAAGTCAATATCCATTATATCAGCTATAATCAGGATAAACAATTTGTTAATAATAACAAATACTTATAATTGCATTTTCTAAGATGTTGATTTACACATCAAAAATGCATGTTTAACAACTACAATGAGATCATTACATGTACATTATCCAATTACATAATTACATCATAACGATCATCTAAAGAGGTTTGAACAATCCGTATAAATCAAGAAACCTTCACATGTGTTCATCTATGTGACTCGGTCTCCAAAGCCATCAAACGTCATCCATTTTTTATATGAGATGGGAGTGTGGCCCAAGCACTTTTACCATGCTAACCACAGAGTGTTTAGCTCCCCCAGGGTCCTTCTCGACATGAAGAACGACCTAACCCTGGCACGAGAAGCCTAGCAGCTTGGAATGAGAGGATCGGATGGATCCGGTAGTCATGAAACTTCTTACTTTCCACATATGTCTAAGTAGCATATTCACAGAATGTGGTAGGGAAAAATAAAAGTAACTAGCATATCTACACATATGTAGTACAGTAAACAGAAGCATAGCTACTCATATACGGTAAATATAAAATGACTTTTGCTAAAGCACTTTCATAGCCAAAATTAATAGATAGAAGAAACAAGAAAACTGTATCCATTATATTCAGTATTGGGAGATAAAAAAACAAAACATACTATATCCATTATATCCCTCCCAAATTGACACATTACACCCAACCATATGATAACTAAATGCATGCAGGACAACAATATGTAATAAAAATTGCATAACTCGAAGATTGTACTCATCACCATTCAACATGACAACATAACTCAAAGAAAGAACACATAATGATGTAAGAAATCCAATGAATATTATGAATTCCAAATTGATAAGGAGTCCCATAGTAAGATAACAATAAAGAAACCACCAAATACCATTGGTAAATGGATTGAAATCTCATCTTCAGAATATTATGTACATCTATATTCACTATGAAGGATTGTTCATTTGAGGGTATAGAAATTTTGAGTTTGTTATAGTTCCCTGAGTGCTAACAGTATAAAGGCAAACCATTTTTGTGAGTAATGTGTTGCAAAAAACATACTTATGAATAGTATATAAACTTAAGAATTTTCAATCACCATGTATGATCAAAAATACAATTTAACAAGTATATCAAGGATTTCTACAATAAGAAGAAAATTCTAATCAACTTCCAAGAATCCCCTCAATCAGAGACTCAACATTTCCAATAGGCAAACATTTGGATTTCAATATGGATATTTATAACCACACATTGTTTATAATTTGGGAGTCTATATATAATAAGCTGAGAGATATCCTTCTTGAGGCACCTATTTTCATAATCTCATAATTTTCATCATTGCATATTTATGTGAGTCTAAGAGGCATGAGGAAATGATTTGAGACTCTTGATCTGCCTCATTTTTACTTCCATTTCCTCTTTGCAATTTTCACAATTTTAATTATAATTATATTTAGTCTACTTCTATTTTGTTTTTTTGACATGTAAATGAATGTCAATTTTTTTTCAAAATGGTAAATGTTTACATTGAAGATTGCTGCCACTGTAGAAAGCCTCTTGGCTTATTAATGCATGGTACCCAATAGTAGGCATATACCACAATAACTTTTCATCGTATGGAATTATAATTTTGGTAAACTGATTTTATTTCATTCCATCTGTGCGGTTTGTCTTCAACAATTGGTATAGTCCAACTTATTCTTCTTTTTCTTTTACTATAGACCACGAGAGTTAAGAGGGAAATAAACATCCTTATACAAGTCCAATTCTTTATCAGTCCAACTGAAAAATAACATGAGTGTTTTAGCAACAAGAATATTATCACTTCCATAACTAGTCCACTCTCTATTTGATCTTTTCAATCAACATCTTCCACAATCATTATGGAAGATATATCAATGTGCATGGTTTCAATTCAACCATCTTCAGGTTTAGTCACCACAGTAAGAAATTTAACAAATAGATATGGGAGCTCATAGACTTCTTTAAGGGTCCATTTGGTTTGTGGAATTTAAAAAAACCCGGATTTCTACAAACCTTGGTTTAGCCAAATCAAGGTTTTGTATATCTTCATTCTGATTTTTGGGATTTTACTGAAACCATTTGTTTCACTTGGAAGATGCGTGTGAAGACACATTTTTATGTGTAAGTTTGGAGTTGAAGGCAAATTTCAAAAAGTAGTCCAATCTATTGTTTTTACACTCCTTAAAAAACAAAACCAGGTTTTGATTTTCAATTCCTACTTTTTTTAGGAAGTTGGAAAACTTGGTTTTGAGGCAAAATTGGAAGTCTCATCTGCTAATTCCATTTTGCAAATTTTGAAACAAATGCGCAAATTTTCAAATCCGAGTTTTGAAAAAGCCAATTCCTATCAACTTCTAGGAACCAAACGGACCCTAAGGGCTCGTTTGGTTGTTGGAATATAAAAATGGGAATAGGAATACTTATTTTAGAATAATTATTCTCGAATAGAAAATGGGGTTACGTATCCCTATTCTTGTTTGGTTCACCCAGAATTTGATGCGGAATGCACAGATTCAAAAATTTATGGTTTCTAAATTTTTTTTTTTAAAATTAGAATAGGAATACGTATTCCAATTCCACCTATTTAGGTGGAATAGAAAATGCTCATTTTTTGTCCAAAATTGGAAAACGTATTCCAATTTTATTCCTATTTCAATTCCGATTTGGTGCATCCAAATAGAGAATTCAAAATTTTAAGAACATATATATGCCTATTCCACTTGTATTCCCATTGCCAAACGGGCCCTTACTAAACTATAATTTGCTCAATTTTAGTAACTGTTTAATGCATTTTGATGATAGTTAGAGGTATTTATTATTATCAACCATTTCCTAAGAAAACATTTGTTGGAGAAGAAGGCACGAGTTTTATTTATTTATAATAAAAATCTCCTCTATTTACCACAGGTCATTGTTTGCCACCATATTTTGGAAATTTGCAGACCATTTCAACATATCGTGACTCCCAATGTCATTTTCTTAGTATGGAAAGGTTTCTCTTAGCATCACTCCAACTTGCAGTTAAGGAAGGCTACGACAGCCACCCTTAAACATCACACACACATTAAGGGAAGAATTAAGCTTGGGAAAAAAAAAGAAAACTTTGACTTTTTAACACTTTTGGTCTAGGAATTAAGCTTAGTGTGTGATGTTTAAGCCCATTCCGACTATGACTAGTTATCAACATTGTGCAGTGCTTCTCAGGTAACAATCCGTCATTATATTGGGTTATTATTGGGTTAGACAACCCACTTCATGGTTTTGAGCAACTTTCTTCCCACACACAAAGCTTCCTAAAAATCTAGTTTAGGTCAAAAAGGGTCATTGGGTGCTTGGAACAACTTTTCAAAACTATGCCCAAGAAACATCATATTTTCCATCCAAGAAACAACTTTTCTGTGGAATGCCCACTAATGACATATATGAACATATATGAACATCCATAAACCCATTTGCGCAATATGAATGTAGACATCCAGATAACGAGAATAACAAAGCTCTTCCTACAATCCCAACAATCATGGGTAAAAATGTAGTTAACTTCAAAATTTTGAATCCTGAATCTGAGTTCAGCAGTGTACAAATTTGATATGAGAGGCACTTATGTTGTTTTTTAATTTTTGTTTTGGGTAAAACTCTGTGTCAGTAATTGTCTACTAGTGCCAAAAATAGAAACATTGGGTTTATGAAATGGAAGCATTACATTGGATTTTTGTTTTAAGAGGGATTTTATTAGCCATTGGAATTCATTTGAATGGTCGAATTATTGCTCCCAATTAGGAACTGGTTATGTAATACTCATCAAATTGCATAAGCTTCCAAACTTTTCCAGTGAAGTTTCCAGATATTTGCAACAAAGCTTCCAAGCTTTTGCAAATGAACCTTTTAAAAAATTTGAATGGTTACATTGTTCAAAAAATTCTTAATTTTCATAAGAAAAATAGATTTTTCTGCCTACTCAAACCAACAAAAATCAGAAAAATATTGTTTTAAATTATAAAAAATATAGGATAATAATTAACTATAATGTTGGAGTCTAAGAAAAATCAGTCAAATCAAAGAAAAGGCACCTAAACAAATTTAATAGTTTCCTTCGTTCTAAGAACTAATAAGGACCCATTCTTTATAAGAGGAGTATCTAAGTAACTAGCAAGTGGAAGAATAAATTAAGAAGAATATTAAACTATATTAATTCAAGTTAACATATTATTGGGAGAGATCTATAATAGTAAATATATTTTTATTGATACATAGAATAATTATCTTTTATGCATGTATATTATTTAAGAACTTATATATTTTAAAATGGACATAGATTTCATATATTTTGAGTGTAAAATATATTTAAGTCGATAGGCTTATATGTGGGAGCTTTACTCCGAGTTTTTACAAATTCTCCCTTCTTCGTAGGGTTTGCCTATTTTTTCCTTTTCCATGTCCAACATTTTTGCTTCATGTATTCTTAAATTAGAACAATTGTTTCAACCTTTCAATTTGTTCATTTGTGCATTCTGAGGTGGTAATGCCTTGAAGGGTTCAAGTCATTGAATGCTATTGTAAATTTGGGAAAAAACTAAATTTCATTCATTTATTTTTGTTTTTATTCAATTTTAGGTAAATGTGTCCAAGTTTCAATTTTGATAGTGCTTTTTTTTAATATGAGTGATGATATCATTTTCATTATGCTTTTTTTAGGGATTTTGTGATTTTTAGGCATGCTTTCTTTTGATTCTCACATGTTTTCTAGGGCATAAGATCTCTCGTTCAAGGGTGATCAACAAAAATGTGAATTTTTGGATGTTTATTCTCTTATTTTTAGTTACATGATATTCGACATTTACTCTTTGTGTTTCTTATCATTCAACATCTATCTTTACTGAGTGTTTTTGCACCCCTAGTATGGAGACAACCCATATGACCTGCGAGATATATAATTACTCGTGGCAAAGATGAATTGCTCAACTCTTTTCATAATCACTCTTTTAATCAGATCCCTTGTAGATTCTATCTCAAACCCTTGATCTTCAAATGTGAATAACACCCAATAATATTATCTAAAAGCTTTAAGTATTTCAGACTAGTCTGTATGGTATTTCCACTTTCCCATAAACTATCTATCACTTCGTTGGATCTCTTAAATTTAATAAGTCAAGAAAAGTACTTCGAGTCTATATTACCATGCTGCAACAAATCAACTTGACCCATACCTTAGCCCCCTAAATTTTCTTATTTTTAATCCTCGTTAAAGGGTCTCTCTTTCAATAGCTTGCTTGGAGTTTTATACAAGAACAAATAGTTATTTTCAATGGAACATTTTATTAAAAAAATTATGGAACCATAATAATAATGCCAAATATAATAGCTTTACTTTACTAGATGAAAATTCTTCCAACTTTAGGCCTGATATGTAAATAGGCCCTCTCTATTCGTAGGATATTTGGTAGTTATAATTGGTAAACTAACATAACTATATTGTGTTTTGGAAGCTACAGTTTATAAAAGCTATCAATCTCTAATTTCTGCCAAGAATCAATTTGAACATGTATTTTCAATTATTTAACATATTGGGTATGGATTAAATTTAAATTAGATTTAATGAATCTTTCTTTCTATGGTATTTGTCATAATGAATGTCAACTAGGGGAACATGAATTGGAACTATTATCAATTATAAGAAAAAACCCAAAACATAATTTTGTTTTGTCCCATTTCTTGATAAATGACGTTCTATCTGTATAATGAATAAATGCTAATTTAAAATTAGATGAACCAAAAAAATCATACATTGAGTTGTAGAGTAATGACCCTGAGTGGTTGGGATATGAATTGATTCACCTTCTATGTCAGTTGAATGGTATCAATTTTAGAAGACTTAAACAAGGTATCCTCCAACTAAAGATATGCATTCCTTACAAGGCCAATTATTAACAACTCTTCAAGAAGACTTAAATCATATAAGGTTTATTATAATAGACAAAATGATCTTCTTAGGACCAAAACTGCTATTGAAAATTGATAATCATCTACGTAAGACTTTTCCTCAAACACAACATAAACCATTTGGTGGAATCTTGATCATTCTTGTCAATGATTTAGTATAGCTTCCACCAGTTATGAATAGGCCAATTTATGCCTCACACTCAACAACTTTAATGTTGTGGAACACATTCAATGTAGCAATCACACTAGATACATTTTTCTGCCAACAAGGACAATATCAATCCCAAATAAAATTTTGCAAAATCCTACAAAATATACAAAATGTAGTACCACTCAAAGATGACTAGGAAACAATCATGACTCAAACAAAATAAAAATTCATCGAAAACCAAAATATGGACTTCAAAAAATCCACCCATTTATTTGCAACGAATAACTTGGCCATTAAAGACACAGAGGTAACCATACAATCTACCCTCCATTTTCTCGTTAAGTATAAATTTGTGCCTACATTAAAAAAATCAAAATAACCACAAATTCCTCTTCAAAATAACTTACTAAATTTATAAAAAATTTGCAGGCAAATAATATAGAATGATTCCTTACCTCACTATGACTAAATATTTCTCAACTATACATGCATGTTTCATGGGTAAGTTCTTGCAACTTCACTATCTTAAGATTTCAAGGTGTTTTATAGAACTAAAGTGCAAAATTGAAGGACGGATATTCCATTCTTTTCTATGTAACTTTAATTACTCATTTACCATGAATACAATACAAGCATAAATTCATGTTCTCAACTACTAAAAAAAATATACATTCTAACAATGTCACCATTTTGTTTGAAGGTAACTCAAATCGGCTCAAATTCATTTAGTTCATTCTAACATGCAGAAAATCATTGCACTTAATTTATATCATAGATTTAAATGATTTTGATGATGCTCCATGCACAATGCATTATTGTCCTACAAAATAAATATATACATTTTACCCTATTCTTATTCTAAACTTGAATATTTATACACATTACAAATATAAATGTGTTTTTACAAGCATTCCTAATAACTTTAATTACATTTCTTTTTCATTTTAAAATACCAGTATATCAACAATTTCTACAAATCAACTATCACTTACACATTATTATATTACACAATCTCTCTGAGTCTTCATTTCTATTTCTCATAATTAAATTTCACACTATTCATGTCCACAATTGTTATCATTTGGAAATGTAATAATACATTACACTAAACATGTCACCTCTATCGGCTTCTCGTTGCATGCATAAAAATGTGCAACTACTAGTTAAAATCATTTGTAGTATATTCTATTATGAACCTCAAACTGGGAATTTGAATCAATTAAAGAGTAAGTTTCAAAAGGGGACATTGCACTAACTAAACTATGTATGAGTTTGATATTGATAATATGAGGGATAAGATATAGAAGTTTCATAATATGCAGTAGAATAAAATATGTATTAATGAAATGAATCCATGATTAGAACCTCATAAAACTTGTAAATTCATAATTTTTGGAAGAACATAAAAGATCAAAGATGATCTTTACACATGCCAACACTACTATTGCTTGAAACTAGTAGATTTATACTCAAAGTCACCATGGTGTTTGATTGAACAATCCCTAAAGGATAATGGCATTGAGATTAACACCCAAATTCTAAAAGGATAGATTTTAAACTGATTAACCAGTGGACTCACTACTACATTTGGGACCAAGTTTTATTGGTTATTTGTTGTATGATTTGATGGCTAGTCATTATAATACCAAAAAACATTATTGTCATTGAACAAGCATTGGATATACTCATAGGGAGTGACTTCATCAAAATTCTAATGGCATGACTAGTTGAAATTGGATGAAGTCAAAAGACCAATGACATCTATCGTCAAGAGAAAATTAGGAAGTGAAGGCGTGGACCATTGGATAATCATTGTCTAGGATAACCCCATTAGAATTTCAATGGCCACTAGGTCAAGATATCAATAGTTAATGTATGTAGTTATTGACAAGGATCTTGTTGGGAGTATAGCATCCTTGTCAAAGGGCTCATTTGTGTTTGTCACAATACTCATAGAAAGAGTTGAAGTTACAGACAAGGATGTCATCAGGAGTGATAGCTCCTACTTTCACTAAGTTTAATTTTCAAAATTTATGGTGAAAATACTGAATTGATGCTGTAATTATTGGGGTTATATATTTTGTTTTCATTTGTAGAGGAAACCCTAGCACGTTTTGCTTTGATCCAATTATTTTTCATTATTGTCCCAAGTGTAATGTTTAGTTCCCTAGGGTTTTAGATTTATCCCACATTACAAAATCTTCATAAAATTTGAGCTTAGGTCCCTACTCTAGGTTTTATAATTGAGCAGGATTTCATTTTTTATTTTACATTGTCTCCTATGATGTTACGATTAAGGGGTTAGTGGAGTATCGTTAGGAGGGGTTTTTAATGTCTCAATCCTAAGATAAAGTGTTGTATCATAGTATCGTGGATGAGAAAGATGGTCTTCCCAATCTTACAATTGCCTTTATATCATATGATCTTGTGGTAGTTTGATTGGCTTGATTTTTGGTGATCTCCGATGTTACGACAAGGGAGGTCATCGTAGCATCGGGAACAATGAAATAGGGTGCAATGATATTATGAAGCAATAGATATCTTAAGATCGTAAGGAAAATATTTGGTTGTTGTGATGATACAGGATACTTATGACCATAAGATCGTATAGAGATTGAAGACAAGTAAAGGTAATGATGCATTATCAGACACGTGTCCATTTTCTAATTGGCCAGACTGTGGTATGAATACCAGATTTGTGCTTAGTCGGATCAGTGGGACCAAAAATGTATTTTATACTATTTTGAGTGGCATGTGGTGGTCTCTGACCTTAGAATAAATGGCTCATCATAGGATCTCAATAGATAAAGGATGTGTTTCGATGTTATGAGCAAGCTGTGATTGTAGGATTACAAATGAAATTTGTAAAGTCTACAATGCTATGGTAGAAAGAGTTAACAGTTTATCAGCATATCGTAGAGGTTTCAAAGGTAACCAAAGATGTTACGAGATTACAAAAGTACAATGAAATAAGGTGCTATGATATTACAAAGCAGCAAATATCTTAAGATCATAAGAAAATATTTGGTTGCTATGATGATATGGGATACTTATAATCGTAAGATCATAAGGAGATTGTAGACAAGTACAGGTAATGATGCACTGTCAAACAAGTGTCCATTTTTTGATTGGCTAGACTATGGTACGAATACCAAATGTATGCTTAGTCAGATTAGTGGGACCAAAAATAAATTTTATACTATTTTGAGTGGCATGTGGTGGCCTCTAACCTTACAATCAATGGCTCATCATAGGATCTCAACAAATAAAGGACGTGTTCTGATGTTACGAGCAAGCCATGATCATAGGATCACAAATGAAAATTGAAAAGTTTGCGATGCTACAATACAAAGAGTTATTAGAGTATCGTAGAGGTTTCAAAGGTAACCAGAGATGTTACGAGATAACAAAAGTGACCACAATCGAAAGATCATATGGTGCAAAAGGTTAAGATAAGATGCTACGAAGTTGTTTGTCGTAAGATCATAAAGAAAGAAAAGGTCAGTGTCAATGCCACGACAATAAAGGAATTGTAAGATCATACAAGGGTTTTTCCATGGTTTATGACTAGTCAACAAGGGTTTTTTAGAGGGTTTCGTAACATCAGGATATTGTTTCTTTAGTGGTAAGATAATACGAGAGGTCTTTTCATTAGTCATGATCATAGCATTATAGGCCTTATTTTGACATAAAAAGTGTTAAGTCACTTTCTGAGCTGGAAGCAACAATAAAACTTCTCAACCAATGAGATTTAAGCATAGTATAAAAGGTGCATGACTGGACAGTAATGTCGACACTTCCTTGAGTTGACAAAATAAGTTGATATTATGTTTCAAGCATGTTAAAATCAATGTAAAGTGAACATTGATTTTCATATATTAAGTTGTAAATATTTTCCTACTTTATAATTATAGTTCACCATTTACAAGGGGGGAGAGAGAGAGAGAGAGAGAGAGAGAGAGAGAGAGAGAATTTGAGCAGTTTTAGAGTTTTTAGTGCAATACAATTTTTTATTTTTAGAGCTTTGAGAATAGATTCCCAATTTCCATATCCTATTTACTAATACAGTGTCAAGATGTCTGACAAAAAAGTGGAAGAAATTCAAGCATCAAACATGGGAGTTGTAGAGCTTCAACCTCTAAGGGTGGGAGAATAAGACAAAAGAAACCAAATAGGTTTGCTGAGGAATGGATAAAACTATTCCCTAGTTCTTCTAATGCTAATGTTGTAGATGATCAAGCCTTTATTGATCCATATGCCCTTTGTAGAGATGTTGTATGCCCTGGTGTTACTAGTTCAGAGCTTTTCAAGTATTTTTATTATAACATGGAGAAGAAAATTTATGTGTGTAATCTATGGAAGAAGAATTTAGCCAAGTTGATTTTACCAGAAGTGTTTGTAGATGTAGATTTGATGAAGGCCCTATTTCATTGCTACAATCCGGCCACTAAATCCTTTCATAGGAAAGATGAAACCATTCTCTACACTCTTGACCATGAATCATTTATTGAAGATTTTGGACTAGATGGAGCTATGGGCCAACCTGTAGATTTAAAGGATTTGCAGAGGAAATTTGAGGCAAATACCAAGGCTTATACTGGGAAATCTATGTTATAGCATATTCCCATGGATTTAAAAGAAGTGGGTGATTACCCTAAGAAGGTAGGAAAAATGATGCCACTAGACAGGTTCAAAAACTATTTTGTAAAAATAGTATATGGTTTCCACAAGGTGGTTGGCAAGGATGGGACTGATATGGTTTATGGAGCTAAATTCACAATTTCCAGAGATGTACAAGACTCCTACCATGGTGGGGAGTATGATTATGTTAATTACATTCTAGAGGTGATCAAAGAAAATATTGCCAGGGCTCAGAGTGGGGAGCTAAAAGATTTCACTTTCCATCATTATTCACTGTTGATGCACTTGATCCTCTACAAGAATGTAGGATATATAAGCTCTGATTTCATTGATCGCACTTTTGATGCAAATGGAGTTCTACTAGTTCATCTGTGGACATGGGTAGGGATAGCAATTATCATTTTTTTGATAGGATTTTCGAAGCCCAACAGTTCCTAGAAGATGATGAATTCATCAAATCTACTAAATTCAAGAGCTTCCTGTAAAAAATAAAACAGAGTGAGCTAGTATTAAAGATGAAACTAGGAGAATCTAATGAGAAAAAGCTATAATTGGTAGAGAAGTTGCAGGCCTATGATCCTGAAAGTGAAGTAATGACTCTAGAGGAGGCCAAGGATATTGTACAAAGGAGTGGTATGCTATTAGTGCCTAGATGGGATTTGGAACAAACATTTATGCTTGATCAGATAAGGAGGCAGGAAAATGCTATTTCATATGAGGCATTTGGTGTAGATGGATTGCAGAAAGGAATTGGTTTCAACATTGACACAAAATCTCTAGCAGTTTGGAGTATGGTTCCTTCCTCCAATGAGCCAAAATTAATGGATGTACAAAGAATTGAACAAGGTAACATGATTGTATGGACTCTATAAGGCACCTCTAGCATAGAGATTTCTAAGGAATTGAAACACTTTTCATTTATGAATGAAACCAAGACAAAGGAAATAGAAACTAGACTTTCTAAGTCCATACATGATTACATAGATGTGAGGAAGCTTTATGAGGATGAGCTAAGAAAAAGACATGTGTATAAGGAGAGAATTGTAGAGCTTGAGGCCAAGGTCCAAGAACTTGAAAATGAGGTTGCATCTCTCAGAGAGCAACTTACACAGGCAAATTATGTAGTTGTTGCAAAACAAAGAGAAGAATAGAGCAGCCAGCTAGGGATACAACTGAAGCACCAACACAAACAGAGGATTTGGGGGAAGAGGAAACATCATAACCTAGAAGAATGAGCACTAATGTTCAATATACTCAGTAGGAAAGTGATATAAGAACTATTGTCCTTAAGAATATGATAAGTCATAGAATTGAAGTTTTGAAAAACATGTCACAACAGGCTCACAATTTTTGTGTTACTTTACAAAGTGTTGAGCAATTATGCAATGAGGTACTTTCATGGTTGTCACCTACATTTAATCTTTGGGGACCATATACTCAATTTTTGGAAAGGCTAATTGTACTAAAGGCTAAAAAGCCAGATTTGCCTGATAAAATAATCACAGTGAAGGAAGGCCTGGAGATAGTAAAAGAATTAATTGGTTTCTTCACTAGGAAGTTACAAACTATACAAGGGAAGTTAAAAGTTTTATCTCAGGGAATACAACCCTGCATACCATCAATTTTGGATGTTTCTAGCAGAGTGATAGAATAGCAAGAATGGTCTAATTCTTTTGATAACATTTTAACTCAGGAGGCTACAATATCAATTTTTGAAGACACTTCTAATATTCCATATAATAAATTAATTGATTCCCTATTTAAGGCATAAATAGATTTGAATAAATTTATTATTGAATCAAAAGCAGTCATGGATGTCAGGTGGACCAAAGAACCTCAAGATTTACAAGAGGCAAAAAATACATATGGCCCACAAAAAGGGAAATTTATGTTTGGGAGGCACTAGGAGAGATTAAAGCTCTACCAACAGGAAGTAGTTGAGATATTTTGCATATAGGTCAGTGAAGGACAAATGGACAAGAGGAGAAAAATCAAAGGCCCGATATAAATGTTCTTTTACTATCTCAACTACTTTTCTTTTTCTAATCGATTTTTTGGAAGAATGTTCTGCATATCTTTTTGTTCCCATCTTCCAAATTTTTTGTATCCATTCTTATTTTGACAAGTGTCCTTCTCTCATATATAGCTTGTTGCAATCCTATATATGGATTTCCAAGATGATGAGTAGAGGTCAGTTGCTTGTAGAATTTTCTTATTGTCATGTATTATTTTGCAGTCCATCCAAGTGTTCTATAGTTACATGAATGAGTTCAATTATTGCATACTTGAATACAAAAAAGGTGAACATTTGGTACCATGGTTTGTCTCTAAAATATATCATAAGTTTCTATTAGCAGTATAAAGATATGAATAAGAAGGATTTTCCCTTAATTATCATTATCTTTGAGTTTTGTCTCCTTTCTCATATATCCATAATCTTGGGACTAAATGAACAAGTTTGATTCAATTTAATACAATTTACACAAGTTGTATATCTATTGTTGATTGCTGCTAATTTAAATAATTAGGTAATTACTTTTTGTGATGGATAAGGTTTAGGGTTTGTGAAAAGGATAAGAATCGAAATGAAACTTAGAGGTGATGTTGAAAATTTTAATCACAGGTTGATTAAAAAGGTCCAAACCTGCTAATCTTTAACTCTATATATCCAATTGGATAAGACACTAGTCCATTTAAAAGTTCAAGAATACACTGATGATTCACTTAATTGTAGAACATTCACAACAACAAATCAATTTACCGTTTAATGTATTGAGAACCTAAGTGTTGGTCATCACTTATTTGCATCTACTTTTTGGTTGTAGTTAGCTACTATGCTCCGAAAGTTTATTAGCAAATTATAGAAGAATATTGACCATTTTTGCTATAGGGGATAGCCTTGTAGAAAAGAATATCAAGTTAATAAGATCAATCCCTTAGGTTTTTCCGCCTTGGCCCTGCAGAGCCTAAAGTGAAGTGAGTCCTGATGACCCTTTTAATGTTGGCCCAGAACTAAGATTTAGCCTTGCCAAATATAGGATTTAGCTCATCCTTAGGCTTGTCCATGTCTTTACTTCCTGATATTATGTTTAAATCTACTTGGTATGTTCCTTACAAGAAAGAACTTCGATAAGGAGTATGACATTCTCGTTAGGCTTACATCACAAATTATTGACATAAGATCAAAATTATGACAACCAGTGCATGGTACTTTTGAGGAAGAAAGTTGGAAGCAATAAAACCACAATCCATATACATGGACAATATATAGAGCTAAAAAAAATATAATTTCCAACACAAGTTTGTATTTTTGTGAAAGATGGATAGGTTTTTAAGGTTGTAAACTGTCATAGATGTCAAAATTTTGACTCCTATAGGAAAGAGAATACTCCCAACAAGCCAACAACGCAAAATAATTAAAAGACTAGAAAACTACTAATCAAAACAACTATGTACTTCCCTATTTAAAAACCACCAAGCAGTTCTAATTACCAATAATTTTTTGAATTTCCACATCATATACAATTTTTACTCATGCATAAGTTCCTTGAAGAAGGTATATGTACATGTGACGAGTACACAAAGTTGCTAAAGTATTGTTGGGAGCTTGACCCAACACCAAATGCACTAGTGATAATTTTGTAATATTTGTATACCACTAGTACATTTGTGGCTACATCATCTC
Organism: Cupressus sempervirens; assembly: GCA_028749045.1. Lineage (NCBI taxonomy): Eukaryota > Viridiplantae > Streptophyta > Pinopsida > Cupressales > Cupressaceae > Cupressus > Cupressus sempervirens. Next base: position 384,204,983 of record CM053785.1, read on the forward strand.
CCAATAATGCTTCAAGAAATTTTGTGTGCTTGCCACCTATGCTTATACTATATATGGTCAACTCTATATATAGGTGAAGACTGTATATGTTGAAGATATTTAGAAAATTGTTGGTCATCAGAACTCCTTGGTGGTTTTTAAATAAGAAAGTTCTTAGCTATTTTGATTAGAAGTATTTTGGGCTTTTAGTTATTTCAACTTTCTTGCTTGTTGTGGGCATTACCTTCACCTATAGGAGCAAGAATTTTGAAATATGCCACAACTATAACTTTAAAAACCAATAGACATCTCTAATAAACATGTTAAAATATGTTGGAAATTATGTTTTGAAGCTTAGCCTGCCAGCCATGCTTATGGATTGAGGTTTCAATTGTCCCTGACTTGCTTTCTCAAAAGTACCATGTGTATGTGTGTGATAGTGAAAGAAAATCATATGAGCAAGACCATTATTGATCTTTGATATTGAACTAGGGTCACCTCCTGTATTTCCTAAAATCAAGAGTTTGATGTAGTAAACATCTAAACTTAGCATTCAATTATATTTACACAGTGTCCATAATCAAGTCCACAAAATACATACCTTTTATAGAAAACAAGCATCTTCTAAATAGAACGAGGATGATATTTTCCTAAGGAAAATCTCAAAAAATAGGGTTCTCTTCCTTCCACTACCTTAATATATAGAATCTTGTACCCATTCCTAGAGCTTATGTGTTACAATATCCTATAGTCAATAAGAATCCTCCATAAACCATCTTTCTTAAGTTCTTTTTGTTCATCTTCAATGGCCAATGTAGATGGTATAAAAAGGTAATCTAGAAAAAATAGGTAGTACAAAATGATAATCTCACCTTCTAATATACATAGAAGTGTGAGTTGTCTTATTGATAGTTTCACATTATCCAATGCTAAAGCTATATTATCCATAATTAAATGCAAAGGAATTAAAGTAGTGATTTGAAATTAAATTATTAAACCAACTCAAATAAATAAATTTTTATTTATTTAATGGTATACAAATGTGTTCGACCGCAATTTTGAAGTGTTTTAGAAGGTGCAAAAGGAAAGAAATGACCTAAGATATGTCGTTAGGAGTATGGCATCGAATGGTTCTACTAGAGAATAATGACTGTTAGAGAAGTTGTATGTTCATGAAGCATGAACAACAAAAGCATATAATTTATAAATAATCTATAATTTAGAAGCACAAAACAAGTTATGCACTAAAGATCCAAGCACTTAAAGAATAGAAAACAATCAAAGAAGCTCAAGTCCAAGGTTTGTGTCTAGTAGAGAAATTATGCACACACATCTAGATATTTTGAACCTTTATAGATATAAAGAACATCTATGAAAATGAAATGAATTCAGAAGTGATGTGAAATAAACATAATAGAATCAAGGAAACATATATATGCAATGCCTTTAAAAAATGAATGACAACTAACAAAGAAATGACTAATTGCAAAAATCAAGTGATGGTATTGAATGAGAATAACTAACTTATTCAAGGTTATAGGAACCACATAAAACCATTTAATGATAAAATATAATGATCTAGCACAAGGTGGACAACATGAAAATCATATAGTTTTTGTTACATCATATGAGACAGTGAATACAATATGACACATAATAATAATAGAATTATTTCTTGAAATAAGAGTGCAAAATTAAATAAGCATGAAGACAAAATTATAAAAGTAAAATATTCTACATCTTATAGAGGAACTTCACAAACCCAAACAACTGGAACTATCAATTAACTCATTCACAACAAAGAGCACTAACATGATCTATAAATTCAAAGAATATCATCTTTTATCCTCAAGAAACTAAGGTTAATAATAAAATGTAGATAGAAAATAATAATAAACATAAAAGCACATTATGGATTCATTAAAAATTTCATCATAGGAAAGGAGGTCCATGTTAATGATGTTCTAGTTATTCCAAAAAGGTGATGCTATTATGATTATGACAAGGGTAGGTCGATGCTTCCATGAGACATACTACTGAATGGATTTGATCTTGAGTCTCATTTTGGGAATGTGGAATCTTCCAAGAGGTAACAATATGTAATTTTTTTTGTGAGGAGAACCTAGATCAACATACATATGATAGAGAGATGTATCCTAAGTCGTGAGCACCTATACCACTTAGTTATCTTAATGTGTTTTGAAGTAGAGGATAAGGGTTCAACATATGACAACTTTAAACATTTCAATGTTGAATCATGATTGTGTCACAAAATTAAACTATTTTTTATCAACACTCACCTATTTCATCCTACAACTCCCTTCCACAAGAAAACTTGGTTTCATAGGTTCCACATAACAAATACGATCTTTTATTGTTCACAAGACTTAAATAAATTTATTGGTATACCAAACTAACATGATAGATGACTTAAACACACTTGACCCCCTTCAAGAAAAATAGATCCATAAACTATTATACACTTCCAAAATTAGGCCTAAATGTCTTATATCCTTTGTTAGTAACAAATTAAGTGACAACTCTTCAAAAAAAAAATTAACTTCCAAAATAGAAGAAAATTTCAAACACCCTTGATGGTCTCTCTTTTAGAATATATAGTCCACCAATATAACTGAGAGGGGGGTGGGGGGGTGAATCAGTTATCCAACTAATATCACAATTATCAACTTTAAATAAACTTTACCATATGAGTAATATAATCAGAAACCACAACAAGACACTCATACACAATAACACCAGGTATGTTAACTAGGGAAACCCTTGATTAGAGGGAAAACTCCTATGGGGATGGTATCCACAAGATGATGTACTACTATAAATATTCCTTGTTAGAGGATGGACCCTGTTAGGAGTCTATAACAACATTCAGTACATAACAGTCCCTGTTAGGAGATTTCAACCCTATTAGGAGTTGTGTCAACCCTGATAGGAGTTGTGGAAGATAGCTAGACCCACTACCCAAACAACTTCAAGGGCATGACCAATGAACCCACTGTCCAAAATGATCTATGTATTATTCCTTGCAAAATAATAGAATTGAAATGTACTTCCTTCATCTGTCCTATCAACCAAACCTTTTCTCCTTTTTGATCTTGTAGCTAGATCACAAATCTCACATCCAATAATCCCTTGGATCGCTTACTCACATTTATTAAACACTCTGCACCTTTATACCATATCTTCAAAATAATTCCTTGAGTCAATCTTGAGGCTTTCCCAATTAATTATAATAAGATAATTAATTAATTACAATTATAATAACACTGTCAACTTACAGTCTATACAACACTTCACACGTGCGATACTAGGGCTTGTGCACTTGCTGACATCACCAATAGACTATCCTCTATCACCAACTAACCACACATCTCTTCATTGCATCTTAGATGTAAGATAGCGAACAAACATTAGGAACTAATTTCCTAATACTCTATTTTTGTACTACTCTATGTAAATTAGGTACAAGTTTCATACATCTTCAACTTATGTGTTGCACATTGAACCACATCATTAGGATATTGTGTTGAACATGTCCATGACCGTGCATCACCAAACACAAAAAACCTTGTCTGCACAATAAAGATATTTCTATGTTACTATGCCAAACTTTACAAACTTACTACTATGTTGACATCAATGACAAACATTGTCATGAATGCAACATTTCAATACTCTACAATGCTTAGGATACTCCCCCAAAGTAGTATCATCAAAATTCATGCTAACACTCTTGAAACATATGTGGAATATGTTCTCCATTGTTTTGTAATGAATGCTCCAAACAAAGATTATCAATCAAAAAATAAGCCTATTAGCCTTCATTACAAGGTTCATGTTAGTAAATTTTGCATTCTTGATAATTAGAAATGAAGTCATTTGTGACTTTAGTGACATAAGTGAACATCAATAAATGACCCTGGTATCATCTTATCTCGTCCACTATGTAATGCAACTAAATCAACGCAAGTCCTTTCTCTTGTTAATTCTATCATAACTGGACAGTGGCCTAGTTACACTTAGCTTTTATCAACTCTCGATCTTCAGGAATATCCCAAACATCATCACATACATTTTAACTAATTCTACCCTTTATGAAATAATAGATTGAATCACAAAGAAAAAATTAATTAACTATCTTGTCACTACAAGTTTGATCACAAGGAACACTGTCCATTTGTAACACAAACAAGAATACAACAACTTGTGCTTGAGGAAAACCTTAGTTTAGAAAAAGATCTCCTTGAGTGCAATAGACCAATTCAAACCCCCATAGTAATAGATGATCTCTTATTCAATAGAAAAATATGAAAAATCAATTGTACATGCTCTTCTACTAGTCAAAGACAAAAAAACAAGCCTTGGGGCATCAAATAACCATGAGAAAACTCTTTTATTTATTTATTTACAATGTAAAGAACTTCAAAGCATATCAAAGACAAATGTTTCACCAATTTATACTATTTTCTAATGGCTACAATCAAAGATATTTAGATGTTGATTAAGTTGGACTACTATATCTATTATGAGATCCAAATTTGTACCAAAACTTAATTACATAGTGGTTGTTATGAAAAAGACATTAGGTAGTAAAGAAAAAATAAATAAAATTGGAGAAATTTTTGAAAAGTAATGCCTGACAGAAACCGCATGAAATCTTCTTTTAAATGTTGGTTAATTGCATGTATTTATACAAAGTTCTTAGGTTAAACAAGGCAAATCTCTAGTTGATTATGTTGGAGGTGTTTTAAATAAATATTTGATTTCATCAAAGGTGATCAATATCTTTTTTGATAGAGCATTCTAGCAAGAAGCGAAAAGTCTTGGATTTTATTCTAACCTATTATATGATGGAAAACTTGAAATAAGAACTTTAAGTGCTAGTAAAAAAAGAGTCAATAATATAATTGATAAAACACTATAATAGAGAATTGAAGTCCTACATTTGGGTTCTAATTGATCCACATTAAATGTAAATTGAAATATTTACAAATTAAATTGCATTAATTATTTAAGCACTTCATTTATACATAGACAAATACTTACTTGTAAAGATTTTCTTGACCTCTAGTGAAATCAAAGGTAGCTTGCCACATTGTGTTGTTTCTTTGCTGAGGATTAGACTCCCTAAAAAACATGAGGGGCCTAGAAAACTACATTTGAACAGTTAAATTTTTTTATTAGGCTTGAAAAACTTTGAAATGGTGAAATCATAAACTCAAATTTATATTTAGTTTACAAAATTTTACCTCATTTTTAAGAGTGTGAAGCTCATTTTGAGGACAAGTTGCATTAATATCGGTGATGTCTTGCCATCATATTTCTATTTTGCTCTTCAATCCACCTTCCAAAACCTCCCAAACAAGCTTTCCTTTTGAGAAATAACATTTTTCTACCAAGTCACCTTCATATCTTGACATATACTACCCACCACAAAAATGTAGTGTAGTTTTTAGTCACCAAATCAAATATCCATCCATATGACCAAACAATGTAATCTTGGTTACTCGAGGGAGTTTTTGAGTTGATGATAAGGGTTCGTTAAAGAGGCATAATATAGATGGTCACAATTCACTATTTGAGGGAGTCCTTGAGTTGATGATAACACATGATTGTAGCCTTAAGGGACATGGGAGATGTTAGTGTTTATAAATATAGTGGATTCTTGCTTGTAGTAAGGATAGTTGTTGACTGAGTGGGTTTTGTCACAGGGAATAGATGATTAGCATGTAGGGTATGCAATTAGTCAAGTTGAAGAATGTGATCAAACTTAAAGATGCAATCAAAGTTGATATGATCCATGATGAGGAAAACTATTGGAAGGAAAGTTGGAAAATGATCTTTTAAGACAAGATGATGTTGACACGATGTTAGGAGAGGGTAGGTACAATGTAAAGGTGGAGTGAGGTGGATTTGTAAGGTGGAATGATCCTTTTAAGAATCTTGTGAATGTTGGAGAGTCTACTGGAGGTTTATTTCAAACAAGTCTCAATATTAGTGATTAGTGATATGTGAGGCCTTGCCTTGATCCATCATATCAGAGTTGATACATTATTATTTTGATACTCATGACTCAATATGTCGAGACATTGTCAGATACACAAGAAATTATTATGTTATTTTATGTCGTGTGATGTTTTACTTTGAGATGTTTAATTATGTTATTTACTATTTCATGAACACATATATTGATGATGTAGTATAGAAAGTGAATGCAGAATAAGGACTATGATTAACACTTTGATTATGTAATTTTAGAGGTTAAATAAATGAGCAAACATGAGATAAATAGTTAATTATTTAAAAGATTTATGTGACTATTCAGATGAGTTTATATATATGCATGTGATTTTTCTCGAGCTATTGATGTGTGAAATGAGTGTGCAAGATTATTAGTCGGGAAATCTAACGAAGAATTGGAACTGAACCCTATGTATAATTTGTGAAAACCAAGATTGAGTCTAATGAAATATGCAAACCCCGTTGTTTCATATTTCCTTTGTATTGTAAATTGAATGTGTATCATTCTATAATCATTAAATGTTAATATTTTATAACAGTGATTTTATAGTGATGATTGGCACTCATGATTTGTATATGCATTTCAGTGTGATAGTTAGGATTAACGAAGCAACCTATAGATCTAAGCTGGACTAGGTTAGTGACCTATTACTAATCAATTATTAATCGAGATTAATTACCCTAATCAAGATTTGTGATTAATTGCATTTTGAGGATTGTTAGAAAGCCTAAATATTTCAAGCATTTGAATAGGTCTTTTAATAGTCCTAGAGGCCAAAAATCATGAAAACTAAGTATCTAAGAGGTATATGTATGGGTTGAGGGCATTTTCCACCTCTCTAGCCCCTTTTGTTGACTTTTGTGATCACCCAAATATCCCATTTTTGTTTTATTACTAAAATTTAAGTTTTGCCATGACTTAGATAAGTTAAACTCCACCTTGAGGTTAGCCTTAATGATAGGATTGAGTTAGAAGACTCTAGAAGCCTTTAAGCAAGTGAAGGAGTTATTGCATTTTGTAGATGGTTGAGTTGGGATCCTATTTAGTGGCAAATTTGAGAGAGGAAGAATGTTCACCCAACCTCTTGTTTTAGAGAGAAAATTCAAGATTGAAGGAGAAGGAAGGATATCTCTTCTCAAATTTTAATTACCATAACCTTTTGTGAAGGTAGGAATTCTTCAAGCTCATTTTTTTCATGTTGTGTTTCATTTTTAAGTAGTTTTCTTTTGCATATGTATGTCCATGTGTTTGATGAACATGTTTGGGAGGGATTGTAATGGGTTTCTTTATATGTTTTTCCTTTGTATTTTACTTTTGATTTTCGAAGGGATTGTAAGGGTTGTATTGGCATTACTCACCCTCAGATAGAGTAGAAGTGGCCATGTACAGGAGGAGGGCTTTAGTTGGACTTCGGCAATGCAGAGTCTCTTCTAAGGATGAGGAGAGGGAGAGGGTTAGGTGTTATGGGCCCCTACTTGTCAATACAAACCATATTTGTGTTTTGTAAATTGAGAAATGGAAGAATGGAAGTTCTTGTGATTATAGCCCCAAAAAGGCACCTGTTATGGTGTTGTCACTGACATCTATTGTCTAGAAAAATCCACCTTCTCCCTAGTCTAGTTCAATGACGAACCTTTTGTGCAAACCTGGATGGGAGTAAATGTTTGATTGTGTCTTCATGTTAAATTGTTTGTCCCCAATTAGTTTCGTACTCTCCATGATCACCTTGATGTGTTTGCAGATTTTCATAATGGCTACCCTATTGTAGAGCCAAGTAGGAAATTCAAAGTTGTTATATAAATTCAAATGTGTTGGGATATTTCTCCTCAGGATTAAGATCCAGTTGTAAAAATGTTATTGATAAACTTACCTTTGAAACGATTATGATCTCAGGTTTTCTTCCTTGGTTCTTTCCCAAGGGAGTCCTTGAATCAAATAAATGAATAAAAAAATGGAATACTTTTCATTCATATGTTTTTTTGTGTGATTAAATTTATGTGCATATGTTTTTTGGAAATGGATGCAACAATGTTTTATCTTTTCTGTGACAGTCTAAAAGTTCAAATTTGTATTCATGAATTAAATTGTAATTAGAGAAAATGATGATAAAATATAGTTATGCAAAAAAAAAATTTGATCCTAAATTTAGTTAAGAAATTTGATGTTATGATTGGTATTTTATTGGTAATTTTATGACTGTTAGGAAGAAAAAAAATCCTACATTATTGTATCAACATAAACATTAATCGATATTAAAATTGACTTTCAAATATATATACACCCTTTGGTTAACTAAGTAGATTTTTAAAAAAATCAATACTTAAAGAAAAATACGGGACAAAAAAAAAAAAAAAAATTCCCCTTTGGTAAATTAAAATAACTTAGAAATTTTTTTCACCTCCCTATAGCAAATCAACTCTTTGGAATTTGTATTGTGGAAGAGATTAATTCCTCTTTTTGAACAAAGCATCTTATAAGAGTCTCTTAAATATCTTATTTTGATATTATAAATATTTTAAATTTAAACAAAAAGATAAAATAAAATACATAAAATAAAAATCTAAATTTCCTAAAACTACCACCAAAACTTTTTGAAATAACTACCTGCTTTCCCCAAAATCCTATCTAACCCTTTCACTAGCATCTTACCTTTTTCTAGGCATCGGTTTTCGAAAGCATGCAGGGGAGAGGGATAAAGTTTTGTTTGAAAGTCAAAAGTTTAAAACATTGAATTCCCTCCCTTGCAATGTGATTAACCCCACCTTTTTGGCCAGCGGTTAATTTGAAAGGAGGATGTGTGTGGGTGACATGGGAAGGGTAGTTAGGTGTGGGGTAGGTGGTAAGGGTTAAGGTAGTTTAAGTTATGTGTTAATATTGTTAGTGTTAAATTTATTAATTAAATTTTAATTAGTGTTAGTTAATAATTAGTTTTTAGTTTATGTTAAGTTATTTTAGCAGTATATGATAATGTTAGAATTATTTTGTTAGTTTAATTTATTAAGATAATGTTAGTAATTAACATTTAGGATTATAATTTATTTTAATTATTATTAATATAGTAAGATTAGTAATTGCTATTTAGTATTAGTAAGATTAAAAGATGTATAGTTATGTTAGTTTAAATAAAGTTTAGTTATTTGTAGGTTAGATGTTATATTAGTTAGTTCTTTTTATATCAATGTTTCAAATAGTTAGATTTATATCTATTTAAATTGTTATTCGAATAATTTGATTATATTGTTTAATTAATATTTTGCTTAATAAATGTTATAATGGTTAATGTTAATATTATTTTAATTAGTTGTAATTTATGTTTTCTTGCAGATTTAGTGGATTGTTGGGCTGCGTATGGGGTATTGAAAAGTAAATAAAAATAATGATATATTGTTTTAAAATTAATGTAATTAAAATAGATATATTATTTATCTTGTAGTATTTAATTAGTATTTGTAATGTTTTAAAGGCGATTGACTACATTAATTTTATTGATATTAATTAGAGAAATTTAAGATTGGCTTTAAAGGATGAGCTAGTATGTTAATTAGCATACGACTTAAAAAGTAATAATGCTTAGATCTTTTAATTAATTGTATTTGGGTTGTTTAATTTAAATAATCAATTTAATATTTGTTGGTGTAAATTGTTGATGTAAATAAGTATTTACTTATTACACTTTACTTAAGTTTCCTTAGGTTAATGCTTTATTTTATTATTATGCATTATTTTATTATTTCTTAGGTGAGACACTTAGAATTTTGCATACTCTTATGAGTTGTTATGTTGACAACATTGGAGTAAGCAATTCTAATTCAGCACATGGTGTCTACAACACTGGAGTTTGCATAATTAACTGAGTTGTCATGTAGACAACATAGTTATTCGCACTTCTAATTTAGCACATGGTGTCTACAACATAATTTTGTGTGCTGCACCTTTGTAGGCTTATCCTCTCATCATCGCACTTACTTATGTGCTTAATGGAGGATAATCCACACCTGGTGGACATGTGCCTGGTTGTATGACTTATCATGTTGCTGATTCCTAGGCATTTCAGAAGTATTCTAGAGGCCTTTATATATAGGCACTTCTAGTGTACTTTCACATTGAATGAAAATCATATCGTCATTTTGATCATACTCTTTTGGTCTACTATTGTGCTTGTGCTTGAGTTCCTTGGTCTCGGGTGATTTTTCCCTAAGGCAAATTCTTACATGGTATTAGAGTTATACCAAATTGTTACATGGTATTAGAGCTTGAGGACATTCTCTTTACATAGCCATTCAAGACCATTCTTGTTTTAGCACCTCAACCCAAATTCAGAGAATCCACAAATATTGAGAGTGTCTAGAGCCAAAGAGGACCTCACCGTTGCATCTAAAATGTTGATTCGGTGAAATTTGACTATAAATTCACCTACCCTAGGCCATAGTCAAAATTGAGGCATTTTTTTTTGCAAACCGGCACCCAAATGCCCAATTTGTAAATTTGGTATGATCGTTTCAGATCTGCATATTTTATCATTTTAATCTCTACTATTTTTCAGATTTGCATTATTTTTCAAAAAAAAATTGACCATCAGGCCAGTAGGAGAGATTTTTTGCAGGCAAAGATTGGAGTTTGTTGGTGCTAATCAGATATTGGCATCATATTTAGAAGGTCAAAAAAACCCCAAATTGACTTTTGGTTCATCAAAATTGGACATCTCAGGTGAAACTTAGAGTCATTTGATTTTTTGAGGCGTAATGATGGTGATTCAAGAAAAAGAATAACAGAGGTGATTTTCAAACAGTGATATCTCCCTCATAAGGACTCTTTTTTTCGAGCAATTCTTTTTGTTTTGGGGTAGAATTTCATGATCTACACATTAGTGCAAGTGGTTTGAGATCTCTATTCCTAAATTTTTCTACAACTTGCAAATCTTGATTTTTGCCACTTCAATTGCTTAGTACGGGCTCATTTGGACAGATAATCAGGTTCCATTTTTTTTGAAAGTGCATAGTTTTTTGTCTACTTTCTAGATCTGCAATTAGATTATAGGCTTGCATGGACATAAATACTACTTTCAAAAATAGGCCCTAAATTGGCAAGTGGCTATAAAGTGCTTGAATCATCCATTGGGGGGTGGGGGGTTCTTTGATTCTCTCTTGCATTTTGGGGGGTGCATACATTCATTGATCTCATGGAGGAGTTTTGTTCCCCATATTGAGGTGGTCTTAAACCAAGGTTGACAAAGAGGAACTATCAGAAATGGAGTGCCTCACTCATTGATCATCTAAGGAGAGAACATTTGGAAGCATTTCCTTACTTATGTTCCAATGAACTTATCTCTTCCATTGGTCACATAATTGATCTGCCACCTATTAAAAGACTTTTGGATATCATTTATTTCAATATGTCCTCTTTTGATTTCTATAAAGTCATTGATAAGTTATGGTATCCTTTTGACATTTGTATGTGTCTTTGGGAAACATATGAAGATCCATGAGTTTGTCCATTTCTAGAGGACATTCTATGTTTAATGGCTTCAGTAATGGTTCCTCCAACTCCAGATGAGATCCCAACTCCTTATGCTCTTATTGATTCTACTGATCCAGTACTAGCCATAGATGCTTTTGATTCAATGTACCAGGACATACCATGTCTTCCTACTTTAGCTTCATGGGATGACTTCCTTCCAAACATTGCTAGGTTGTTTGTGGAGTCTCACATTGAAGATGTGGGAGACATTATCGATGATATTTGTCTTCTCTTTGTTGAGGCAAATACTTCATCCATAGCCATAGCGATAGGTCTAGAACGATAAGCTACACCTTGTCTTCCAGCTCCAGCATCAGTGGATGACTTCTTGACAAATATTTTAGGTTTGTTTATGGAGTTACACATAGCAGATTTGGGAGACATCATTGATGATATACATCTTCTCTTTGATGAAGAAGATCATTCTTTAGTTGTTGCGAGGGCTCACTCTGGCCCTCTTGTCCATTGTCTACATGATCAATCTTTAGAGGTTGATGTGGTTGTGGATCCCCATTTACAGCAGTTATAGGAGGTCTCTTTATCATTTGAGGAGACAATTGGTTCTTTGGGGAATGTTCTATCCATCCTTGCTCGATCTGCACATGTTCTTTTCTACAGTATCAGAAGGGGTGACCATCAACATCGACACAGGGATAGTTGAGCAGGTTTTAGAGACACCATTCATCTTCAGGATTCTTTCTACACATAGGAAAAGCATCTCACCTGTACCTCTTCCATTGTTTCTTCCAAAGGGGAGGAACATTATTCAACAGCATTGGATCAACTTCTACATTAGAGCAGCTATCACTCATTGGCACTCCACATTTGGGGGGGGGGAGACTACCTTGTTTCTCTTCTTCTTCTCTTGTGGGGGGGACTTTTTTCTCTTATGGGGTTCTGTCCTTCTCATACTTCTCTATTGTATATACTTGATGTATGTCGTAATGGGGGGGGGGGGGGGGGGGGGGTCTTGATTACTCCATCCATCCATGCATCTTGATTCTTCATCTCTCTTTTTGGGGGAGGGTTTTTCCTCTTTCTCCACTTTATGAGAGATTGCATTTCATTATGTACATGGGTACCTAACATGGCCGAGTAGCTGGGACCCATCTTGCATTTCATCGTAGCTTTCGTAAGCTTAAGTGCATTTCCCTAAGTTGCACTTAAGGGGGGGTGTTGGTGTAAATAAGTATTTACATATTACACTTTACTTAAGTTTACTTAGGTTAATACATTATTTTATTATTTTTTAGGTGAGACACTTAGGTGTTTGCATACTCTTATGAGTTGTCATGTTGACAACACTAGAGTAAGCAACTCTAATTTAGCACATGGTGTCTACAACATTGGAGTTTGCATAGTTAATTGAGTTGTCATGTAGACAACATAGTTATTCACACTCCTAATTTAGCACATGGTGTCTACAACATAATTTTGCGTGCTACACCTTTGTAGGCTTATCCTCTCATCATCGCACTTACTCCTGTGCTTAATGGAGGATAATCCACACCTAGTGGACATGTGCCTGGTTGTATGACTTATCATGTTGTTGATTCCTAGGCATTCTAGAGGCATGTGTATACAGGCACTCCTAGTGCACTTTCACATTGAATGAATATCATATCATCATTTTGATCATACTCTTTTGGTCTACTATTGTGCTTGTACTTGAATTCCTTGGTCTTGGGTGATTTTTTCCTAAGGCAAATTCTTACAATATCAAAAATTTAATTTAATGATCTATTCCTAGACGATGGTTATAAACTGAAATGCAGTCTTACGATATTGTCAGGGGAACATATAATATATGTATTTCAACCTACCACAGTTTAACTTGTGCATCAAACATATCGAATTATATCAAAACCTATTGTGACTTATGTATGTCTTTTAGTTAACCATTTTTAACATGGTAGTTTAATTAATCTTTAAAAAAAAAAAAAATTACATGTGTTTTTGCCTTGTATTTTGGGCATGACATTTTGGTATCAGAGCATGTGTTTCGACACTAGGAACCTAAAACCATTACGCTTCAACTTAATTTAAACTTCAAATTTTGTAGGATGTCTCCCGTCACACAAAGCAACCGATGAGGTAGAGGTCATAGGATGAGAGGTGGTAGAGTGGAATAGGAGGATGGACCACCACCACTGCCAAACATGAATCAGGACATCTTGGATGCCCTCTAGACACTGATTGGAGTAGTTCAGCAGAGGCTACCACCCATAGTTTAGACATAGTAGCAGATTCTCGAAGAAGAAGCACAAGGACCCAGAGGAGGCAGGGCAGGTGGTAGAGAGAGGAGTAGGAGTCCCCCACCGAGGTAGGTTGAGGGATAGGGCAAGCATGAGGGTGAGTCGATACATCAGAGAGGACCACCACTCAATAGACCTCCTAGACATGTAGGAGATGAGATCAGGGAGTTGATACGACTCCAGCCACCATTGTTTACCAGCTCCACTAATGGAACAGTAGCAAAGGCCTAGTTATATAGTCTATAGTGATGTTTTAGATTACATCTTTATGGGAGTAATCTAAAGGCACGACCAGTAGTCCATTAGCTGAGGGGAGATGCCTCTAATTGGTGGCATCAGGAGGAAACTATAGGAGGAGTGAGGATGGTTACCCTCACATGGGAGACATTCTTGGTTAAATTTTGAGAGAGGTACCTTTCTAAGCACTTCAAGTAGAAGCAGATAGAGGAATTTCATTCTCTACATCAAAGGGATCTCACAGTAGCCTAGTATGAGAGCAAGTTTCTCAAGCTCCTTCCATATGTGGAGTACATGAAGTATGAGGAAGTATGAGTTCATCACTTCATCATGGGCCTAAATTTCTCACTCCAGGGTGCAGTTTGTTTGGCCTTCCCTACCACCTTCAGATAGGTAGTTAAGATAGTATTAGTTGTTGAGGATACTCAAGGTAGATAGGAGTCACGAGATTGGTCTCAGAATTGAAACTCTACCTAGTAGAAACTCCCTTGGAAAGGGAATCAAAACTATACAATAAGGTTCTCTAAGGGCCAATAGTCTCAACAGTAGAAACCACAATGACAACAACAGAACTCTTACAAGGTTATCAAGGCTCCAAGCCCAAGCAGTGGCAGTCACAAGGACCCAAATAGGATCAGAAGATATAAGCCCCATAATCACAATCAGTGAAGACTCAGTAGTCTCCCAGGGGTGGATACAATGGATCTAGCAGGTCAGAAGGCCCACAACAGTCTAGATCATAGGGTGTACAATCTTATACCTAAGGATCATGCTACACTTGTGGTGTCATGGGTCATATAGCTAGAGAGTGTTTGCAATGACAATCATCTGGTGGTTAGAGAGGGGCTATTTCAGAGTCGACAGTTGGTGACATGGGCAGACCCCACAGAGTTTTTGCAATGGTTGACAACTGCTAGGCTAAGCACCAAGCCACAGTCATCGAGGCCACATGTATAATATAGGGTAGTATGGTATCTATTTTATTTGATTTTGGACCTAATGACTCTTTTATATCTCCATATGTAGTGGAGCATTGCAAGTTAGCCTCAAGAGCCAGAGTGTCAGTTAGTGCTAGATTCATATTGGAGACATGATCATGATGTGTGATCTACGCATTACCCCTCTAGATTCTTATGATGTTGTCCTTGGAATGGATTGGCTTTATGCCCACAGTTCCAAGATGGATTGTTGATAGAAGAAGGTATAATTTGTGGACAAATATGGGATCTCTAGAGTGATCTTCGAAGTAAAGAGACTAGTATCCCTTCATATGATTTTTACTATGCAGCTTAGACAGTGCATGAGAAAGGGATGTCAATTGTTCGCTATCACCATAGTGAAAAAGAGGAAGAGCCATCCCTCAATGATTTTCTAATCCTACAAGAGTTCACAGATGTGTTTCCTTTAGAGCTCCCTAGTATGCTTCCACCTGGAGCAGTGGATTTTCACATAGATCTTGTGCCAGAAGTCGAGCTAGTATGAAGAGCACCATATAGGATGACTACTCATGAGCTCTATGAACTAAAGACTCAGTTGGAGGAACTCTTAGAGAAAGAGCATATTTGACCTAGTGTGTCACCTTGGGGTGCACCAGTGATCTTCGTAAAGAAGAAGGACATATCACTTAGGTTGTGTATTGATTATCAACAGTTGAACAAAGTAACTATCAAGAACTAATACCTAATTCCTAGGATTGATAATCTCTTTAATCAATTACAAGGTGCTTGAGTATTTTCAAAGATTGATCTGAAGTTGGGTTATCATCAGTTGAGAATTGTGGATAATGATATTCCGAAGATTGCATTCCGTATAAGGTATGGCCACTACGAGTTCACCGTAGTACCATTTAACCTCACGAATGCTCCAACTGTATTCATGAGCCTCATGAATGGAGTATTCTATACCTTTTTGGATATGTTTGTGGTTGTATTCCTTGATGATATTTTGATATATTTTTGTAATGAGAAGGAGCATGAAGAGCACTTGAGACAAGTCATGCAAAAGTTGAGAGAGAACTAGTTGTATGGCAAGTTGTCGAAATGTGCATTCTATAGACCTAAGATACATTATTTGGGTCATGTCATATTAGGAAATGGATTCTCAATAAATTCATTGAAGTGAGGAGCTTTATGGGACTAGCAAGGTATTATTGACACTTTATTGTAGGACTTTCCAAATTGGCACACCCAATCATATCTCTTTAGAAGAAGGGGAAGAAGTACGAGTGGATAGAGAAGTGTGATAGAGCTTTTCAAGAGCTCAACAGAGCCCTCACAAGTGCACTGATCCTAGCAGTGCGAGATCCTTCTACGAAAAATTTGTGGTGTTCATAGATGCATCTTTGGATGGTATAGGGGTAGTCCTTATGCAGGATGGATGACTCAGTTCTTTTGAATCTAGGAAGTTGAAGACTCGTGAACTCAATTACCCTAGTCACGACCTAGAGCTTGCAGCAATTGATTATGCCTTAGTGAGGTGGCAACACTTCCTTCTAGGTCATAGATTTGAACTTCATTCTAACCACTAGAGCTTGCAATACATATTTACTCACTCAAACCTTAATGCTAGGCAAAGAAGGTGGATGTAGTTACTTTGTGAGTATGATTTCGATGTTCATTACATCAAGGGAAAGGAGAAATGTGATTGCAAATGCCATAAGTAGAAGGCATCATGAGCTTTCGTCTATGACTACTTGCACCAATTTGAGAGAGTAGATCCTACATCATTTGCCAACAGATGAAATTTATGTAGAAGTTAGTCAGTTGGTGCATTCTCAGAGACCTCTAGAAGGGAAGTATTCAGAGTATTCATTGGAGTTCGATGGACTTTTGCGTCATAGAGGATGTATGTATGTACCTTCCATTGGGGGTTTGTGCGAGCTCATTGTACTTGAGGCTCATAGAGCACCTTATGCAACACACCCTAGTGTTAATAAGTTACATGTAGAACTAAGGTAGTTGTATCACTGGCCAGGCATGAGAGTGCAGATTGCTAGCATTGTTGCGAGATGCCTCGAGTGCCAAAGGGTGAAGGCAGAACTCCATCATCTTGGTGGGCTTCTTCAGCCTCATGAGATTGCAGAGTGGAAGCGGGATGTTATATCCATGGATTTTATTGTTGGTCTTCCCATATCTTCTCACCACCATGATGCCATTTTGGTGACGGTTGACACGTTGACAAAGGTTGCCCACTTCTCACCTGTGCGTACTACATACACAACATGAGACATAGCTTAGGTGTTTTTGTAGGACATTGTCATACTTCATGGAATTCACTATAAGATCATCTTGGATAGAGACTCACTGTTCACTTCATCCTTTTGGAGAGAGTTGCATACAACATTGGGTACTAGGCTCAATTTTAGTACAATATACCATCCTCAAACTGATGATCAGACTGAGCGAGTGAATCAAGTATTGGAGGATATGTTGTGTATGTCCATAATGGACCATCAGGTCAAATGAGAGGAATACTTACAGCTTGTCAAGTTTGCCTATAACAATGGGCACCATTCCTCCATAGATATGTCGCCTTATGAGGCCTTGTATGGAAGAACTTGCAGAACACCCTTGAGTTGGGATAGGATCAAGTATCTATTGGCCCTCAGTTAGTCAAAGAGATGGAACAATAGGTGACCTTGATTAGACAATGCCTGAGAGAGGCACAGGATAGGTAGAAGAAGTATGTTGATGTGAAGAGGATAGATCAAGAGTATCAAGTTGGAGATAGAGTCTTCTTGAGAGTGCAACTGTACAAGAGTCTGATTCGATTCAGAAAGGGCTCTAGACCATTCAAGATCCTAGAGAGGATAGGACCAGTTGCATACCTTCTAGCTTTGACACCTAGCTTATCACACATTCATGTTGTGTTTCACATTTTAATACTTAGAGAATACATTTATGATGAGTCTCACATTATAGATTGGAATGCCTTATAGGTGGAGTTAGACAGGCAATTAGCGTTGGAGCCTATCTGCATTATTGCCCGATAAACCTTACCTCTTTGAGGCTGAGAACTAGACTAGGTTAGGGTCTAGTGGGATTATTATGATGAGTTCATAGCTTCATGGGAGGATGCAACACATATGCGATCTCAGTGATCATATCTTTTTTGATGAACTCTAGGAGGAAGTTCATGCCTAGTGGGGGAGGATGTGAGGCCTTGCCCCGGCCCATCATAGCATAGTTGATACATTATTATTTTGATACTCATGACTCGATATGTCAAGACATTGTCGGATACACTAGACATTATTATGTTATTTTATGTTGTGTGATGTTTTACTTTGAGATGTTTAATTATGTTATTTAATATTTCATGAACATGTGTACTGATGATCTAGTACAGAAAGTGAATGCAGAATTAGGACTATGATTAACACTTTGATTATGCAATTCTAGTGGTTAAGTATATGAGCAGAAACAAGATAAATAGTTAATTATTTGAAAGATTTATGTGGCTATCCAGATGAGTTTATATATATACATGTTATTTTTTTGAGCTACTGACATGTGAAATGAGTGTATAGGATTATTAGCCGAGAAATCTAACAGAGAATCAGAACTGAACCCTATGTATAGTTTGTGAAAATTAAGGTTGAGTCTAATGAAAGATGCAGACCCTGTTGCTTCCTATTTCTTTTCTATCATAAATTAAATGTGTGTATCATTTTGTAATTGTTAAGTGTTAATATCTTTGTAACAGTGATTTTATAGTGACACTTGA
>CM053785.1:384228735-384321235 GCA_028749045.1 Cupressus sempervirens
CCAATAGGAAGTTTTTTCACTCCTACCATAAGAAAGTGCCCTTTTCTATCTTTGAAAACAATCCCAATCCCTGAAACATCTGGATGGCCTTTTGCAGCTCCATCAAAATTTACTTTAACCCAACCTTCCTATGGAGCTTCCGATTCAATCTTCTCCTGCCTCACCTTTTTACTACTAGTAACCAATGTTATTGATGGTGATTTGAACCTAATTCTTGGCCATGAAATTTGCATAAGTCTGTCATCTTTTGTAAAAGGGATCTTCATTGCTTGTTTCCTCGTAGCCGACACACTAATTGTTTCTTTTATTGCATTAATTATTCTACTTAAGCATCTCCTCAAACTCTTTTTTTCACCCCTAAAAATCCTCCTATTTCTTTCCTTCCATAACTCCCATATAATCAAAGAAGGAGCTACTAACCATATACTCGATAGGGTTGATTTCCCATTCATCCTTGGCCATCCATCAAAGGCCTCCCTTATCGTCTAAGCTCTTGGGCCTTGCCAACGTAATTTAAATTGGACCATATCCCAACATTTACTTGCATATTGGCATTGGATTAAAAGATGGTCTATAAATTCTTCTTGTTTCTCACATAATGAGCATCTAGATGGGCCCATAATACCTATTTTCCTCAATCTTTCTGCTATTAGAATTCTCCCTTTATAAGCTAGCTAGGCAAAGGCCCCAACTTTAGGCAAAACATCCTTATTCCAACATAGGTCTTTAGAAAGGAAGCCTTCCTTTCCTATTTCAGCTAAAAGATTATAACCTAGTTTGACTGAATATTTGCCTAATAAGGATCCACACCAGATAACTTTGTCCTTCCTCTTAGTTAGCATCACATTCCTATCCATGAAAATATGTTTCATCTGCATCTTCTGCACTTCTGTCAACTCCTCCCTTGACACATCTCACCAGTACCATTCTTTTCCAATCAAGCCTTCCTTTTCAATCAAATAATCTTTAACTAAGTAACCCCACCTTTCTTTAAAGTAAGATTTCAGTTCATTATTCTCATTAGCTTCTCCTAGAGTTGCCAACCCATTCCACGAATCTTCCCAGAATTTTGCAGATTTACCATCTCCTATTTGCCATGAGATATGCTTGGTTATTACTTCTCTACAGGATAACATAAAGTTCCATATAGCTTAACCTTTTAGAGGGTTCCAGATTGTAAAAATCCGATGATCTTCCATTGAGTCTAGATATCTACCTTTCAAAACTCTTACCAAATAAAGTTGTGGGCTCTCGTATATTGCCCATATTAATGTCACTCCAAGTGCTTTATTCATTAAATTCCAATCTCTCAAACCAGCACCCCCTTCCTCCTTGGGTCAACATATTTTTTCCCATGCTAACAGTGGAATCTTGTTATCTTCATTGGGTCCATTCTAAAGAAACTTTCTCATTTTTTGTTCCAAGATTTGGACTACTTTTTTTGGAATATCAAGACAAATCATTCCAAAAATCGGCATGGCTGAAATAACTGTTTGGAGCATTAGTATTCTACCAGCCAAGGACAACCATTAACCTTGCCATCCTTCCATTTTCTTTTGGCATTTTTCAATGAGCTTATCCCATAAATTAGCCTTGTTTCTTCCTGCAAAAAAAGGAATAACTAGATACTTGTTTGGCATTAGCCCCATTTTTATATCCAAAATTCAGCATATCCTACATTTAACACAAAGAGGGGTATTGAAGAAAAAAATCTCTAACTTTTTCCAATTTATAAACTGTCCCGAAATTTTACCATATAGCTCTAAAGTGTTTTACATAACCTTTTCTTCCTTTAGACTGGCTACTCCAGCTAAAAAAGTATCATCCACAAATTGTAAATGTGTAAGGGGTTCTACTATTTCTGTGATTTTTATCCCCTTCCATAAACCTTGCTCCCTTTGTTTTTGTATCAGCCTTCCCAACACCTCTACCATTATAATGAATAGGAAAGGTAATAGAGGATCATCTTGTCTAAAACTCTTTTCTTGTTCAAAAAAACCTTGAGGGTTCCCATTTATCAAAACTAAAAAATGAGGTGTTTGTATACAACTTCTCACCCATTGGATCCATTCCTTGCTGAAACTGAATCTGCTTAGCACATCCAGCAGAAAGCTTTGGTTTACCTCATCATAAGCTCTTCTTATATCTAATTTGACCATCATATTTTGAGTTTTTGAAGTGCGAATGGTGTGCACTACCTCATGTGCCGCAACTACCCTTTCAAAAATCTATCTCCCTAGGAGAAAACCACTCTACTCTGTAGAAACGATAGAGTTTAGCACTTGCTTGAGTCTATTTGCCATTACCTTTGAGATGATCTTATAAACTATGTTGCATAATAAAATAGGTCTAAAATCCTCAAAGGTTTGCTATGTTTCCTTCTTTGGCACAAGAGCTATAAAGGTATTATTGATATCTTTAAGAATGAAACCACCTTGTCTAGACTCCTCCACAACTTCCCATAAATCTTTCATGAAAATAGTGCTCAATTTTTGAAAGAACAATGTTGGAAAACCATCAAGCCCTGGGGCTTTGTCTCCTCCTAAACCTTTTAAAGCTTGAACAACTTCACATTCTTTGATTGGATCCATGAGAGCTTTGTTTTGAGCTTTGGTTATCACTGTAGGAATGATATTCAGAAACTCCTCTATCTCTAATCTGTCTCTTACTTCCTGCTAACCTTTATGTGAGAAAAAATTAATGGCTTCTAAATTTATTTCTTCACTGTCTTTCTTTAAAACTCCTTCCATATCTTGAATTTCAAAGATTTTATTTGCTGCCCTTCTAACTTTCACCGAGTTATGGAAGAAAGTGGTGTTTCTATCACCATCTTTTAGCCACACTTCTCTAGATTTCTGCCTCCAATATATCTCTTCTTTATTTAGACAATCATCCAATTCCTTCCTAAGTAATTTCTCCATTTTAAAATCTTCCTCAAACATTCCGTTTTCTATGACTTTGAGACTTTGAGTTTTTTACTTCTCTTCAATATCCTTTTTTCCATAAAAAATGTTACCAAAATGTTCTCTATTCCAAATTTTTAATTGTTCCTTTAGAAATTGCAACTTTTAAAAGAAAATAAAAGCTTTGTTACCTTTTCTAGCAGGGGAATTTTTCCACCAATCCGCAATCATATTTGAGAAACCTTCTGCTTTTAGCCACATTGCTTCAAATTTAAAGGGACACCTATCTGGAGTTTTTTCATCTTGAATTCAAAGAAAAATGGGAAAGTGATCTGAACCTTGGTAAGGAAGAATTTCAGCATCATAGGACCAGTTTGCCTCTGCCCAATTCCCTGCCACTAAAAACTTATCCAACTTTTTTGCTATTTGCACAAATCCTTCTCTTCGGTTAATCCCTGTGAAATCTCCTTTCTTGAAATTTATATTTACTAATCCATTGTCATTGATAAAATTACTAAAATCTTTTTGGCTTTCAGAGAGCCATCCTTTCCCCCCTTTTTTGTCTTTCAAATTTAAAATAGCATTAAAATCCCCACCTAAAATTGTCACCTCATTGGGACGCTCTTGCACTTTTTCAGCTATAGACTGCCATAGCATTCTCTTCTGAGCATTATTGTTTGAGCCATAAACATTTATCACCATAAAGGACCAATAAAGATGTTTAACATAAACCTTTGCCCATTGCCAATTTGTATTTGAAATTGTCGCTGAAATTGTAATAGATTCAGGTTTCCATAGAATCACCATTCCACCTGAAGCTCCCAATGCACCTGTTAGCAAACATTCCCATATTCTAAATTTGTTTTTAAAGCTAGCAAAATCTTCTTCTTTTATCTTAGTTTCTTGAAGAAAAACTAGATTTGGTTTTGATTGATGAAGGAACCTTTTGATCAATTGAATCTTGTTAGGGGCATTGAAGCACCTGACATTCCATGATAGTGTTTTCATGGCTCCCAGGAAAAGGTTGATCTCAAAATTTTGGTTTGACTAGCTTCTTTGCCCGCCATTTCCAACTTCTCCTTGATGGGTTTTGGACCTCTTTTTCTTTGGCTTTCTACATTAGGCTTCTTCTTTGTGGTGCTAGTTTGTTCTAGGGATCTTTCTTCTTGGATTCTTGGCATCTCTGATAAGCCAAGATCATTTAAAAGGTCCTCATCTATGGGTGAAACCTCCTCATCCCTTCCACTACAACTGTCCAAGGTTTCCTCAAAAGATTCACTTAGATTTATGCCAGGGGAGACTTCAATGTCTTTAAAAACTATATCATCTTTTTCTAAAAGCTCCCTTTCTCTTAGAGTTTCAATCATTACATCCTTTTCTCCTATAGGAAACTGCTTATCATGCAAACTAGGATCTTCCTTCTGCTCAGTCAGCCTGCTTAGACAAGGAGGAGAGTTAACCTTCCTTTGCAGATCCCTATCTTCTACCTGGTTGCATCCATGCCTTTCATTTTCCCTCTGATCTAACCCTTGTTCCCATGGAATTTCTATTACCACTTGAGTGGAGTTCTCTTTTTCCCCTTTATCACCCTTCTCCTCTTCCCTATTGTCCCTTCTCCTTCCCTCTGTCTGCATTTATTTTGAGGGTTCCTGGTTATCCTCTTCATTATTTGTGGGAGACGAATAACTAGTTTGTTGTTCTTGTAGCATCTGATATTCTTTCAACTCTAAGTCTTCTAAAAGTTTATCTGCCTCCAAGTCTTTACCTTTCCTATTTTTGATATTCAGGAAAGCCTCTGTTTGAGTGCTATTTTCCTCCCCTTCCCATATTTCAACCTACTGCTTCCAAACACCATATTCCATGCTTAGGTTAATAAAATCTGGGCATGAATTTCCTTTCTTCAGAAGGATTAAGAGCCTCAGATGGGAAGATGAATCAGTTTTATTAAGAACCACCTCTAATCTTACATAATCTCCTATTGTGTTTCCAATCTATTCTAACACCTTCTCTCCCCAATATTCCGCTGGTAAATTGTGAAGATTGACCCAAATAGGGAATGACTGTAATTTTCCTTTGCTCGAGTAAAAAATTGGCATCTAGTCCTTTATAATGATACCCTTTCCTTCCAATAGATAAGGGCCATTTTTCATAATGACATCTTTATCTGCTCTACTCGGTGCTATTCCCATGTAAAAACCATTTGTTAGGGTTTTTAATCTACATTCTACCCCCATAAAGATTTGCATCCTAGCTGAATAGTTCCAACTGATGGCCATGATCCTAGCCATTTAAAGAAAAAAACTTTCTCTCTTAATTCACCAACCGTTTGAAGCTAGTTTTCAGTATTAATATGAATGACAAACATTACCTCATAAGTAACATTCTTTTCTGGGTTGTGAGCTGGATCTTTCTCTGTTTCTTTCTCCCCCATCACCACTTCCACTGGCTACTTCGGCCTATAGAACTTATGAGAAATCTTGGAGTAATCAAACTTATCAAATCGTCTGTAGAGAAAATCACCCTATTCCTTCCATTTCCCCATTTCCATTCATTCCCTTCATTCTGCCTTCTCTAAGGGGGGTTAAAATGCCCACGTTCATGATAAAAGGGTTTTGCTTGTTGCCCCTCATTCTACTTGAACTGATTCATTGGTCATCTTCTATTTATCTATTCACCGTAAAACCAACCCTCATGGCGTCTAAAGCTTGAGTGCCTATCTGCAAACTGCCCAAGATAGCCCTCTTCCAGTAGCAGATGATCGTTGTCCCCATCTCTCAAATCTATGTTTCTCCTGCTAGCGCTCCATCTCCCCATTACTTTGTTAGTTAGTTCTTTTTATATCAATGTTTTGAACAATTAGATTTATATTTATTTAAATTGTTATTCGAATAATTTAATTATATTGTTAATTAATATTTTGCTTAATGAGTGTTATAGTGGTTAATGTTAATATTCTTTTAATTAGTTGTAATTTATGTTTTCTTGTAGATTTAGTGGATTGTTGGGTTGCGTTGGGGTATTGAAAAGTAAATAAAAATAATGATACATTATTTTAAAATTAATGTAATTAAAATAGATATATTATTTATCTTGTAATATTTAATTAGTATTAGTAATGTTTTAAAGGCGATTGACTACATTAATTTTATTGATATTAATTAGAGAAATTTAAGATTGGCTTTAAAGGATGAGCTAGTATGTTAATTAGCATACGACTTAAAAAGTAATAATGCTTAGATCTTTTAATTAGTTGTATTTGGGTTGTTTAATTTAAATAATTGATTTAATTATGAAAGTTTAATTTAACGATCTATTCCTAGACGATGGTTATAAACTGAAATGTAGTCTTAAGGTATTGTTCAGGGAACATATATATATATATCTGCATTTCAACCTACCATAGTTTAACTTGTGCATCAAACATATTGAATTATATCAAAACCTATTGTGACTTATGTATGTCTTTTAGTCAACCGGTTTTAAAATAGTAGTTTAATTAATCTTTAAAAGTATATATATATATATATACGTGTGTTTTTGCCTTGTATTTTGGGCATGACATGATAAGAGAGTTTGATCTAGATGTGATCATAGTTTGAGAATGTGATTGACTTGTAGAGAATAGTGAATGCTAGAAGTACTTGACCATTAATAGGTCTAAGAATAAGAATGGTTGGATCTAGTATATTCTCAAGCTTCACATATTACTATTATCTGCTTAACAAGACCAACCATGTGAAGGCAGAAGCTCAACTGCCCCCACCTCGGCAACATAACTCTAAATTCCTCATTAACATATAACATTCATCAAAGTCACAATCATCCATAAAGTAATATCATAATATCTAAAGCTAACATCTAGCATTTGTTCATTGTTTCATCATTAGTAAATATAACATTCATTCATTAACACATCATACTCATTAACACATAATATTCATTATCATCAACACATAAAGGATTCAGTCATTGTCAAATAAATTATATTAAAATTATTATTTTATTTTATTTTCTTCCTTCTATTCTTAGTGAAAGAAATAAGTGGATCATGCCTTTCTTCATCATGTTCCTTTTCTATTGTCCTCATTGTGTGTCTAGTTCGAGGACGACCTCGCTTTTGCAAAGGGGGGTTTTCTACAGTAAGATTTTTTTTGAATGTAGGACAATATCAAAAGATAAGGAGGCAAAAATCCCCTATACAAAATGTTAGAGTGATTTTGCAATAGAATTTTCCAAACTTAGCGTATACAAACTCCTTAAAAATAGAAATGTTTTTTCCAAGCAAACCCATTTTTTAATAGAGTTCCAAGTAAGATGTGCAACAATGAAAAACTTGAAGTTTGATTTTAAGGTTTGAGAAAGCCTTGAATGCAAATGTACCATCTTAAATTGGAAGCACTCCAATTTAATTAAGGTTTAGTACATATTTAATGTGAAATCATTAATCTCTTTACACTTCTCCTTCTTTCTTCCCATTTTTGTCCTTTGCCCTAGGTGAAATTGGAGTGAAATCTAATAGGCCCTTTTTAAAACTCCTATTTTTATGGTGTTAAGATTGAGGTAGGATCTATTCTCCTAGGTTCTCCCTTCCTTTCATTTAGTCACTCATAATTTTCTCTCCACATTAACATGACTATATCTTAGATTGTGTATCTGATTTATAGGATCTGTGACCTATTTTGGGATTCTGGAGGTTCTGGGCCCTGATTTTTAGGGATGTAGTGAACCCTTGACCAATCAAGGATGCAATGCACCCCTGATGGGCCAATCAAAGATGTAGTGTGTCTCTAATCGGGCCCTATTTTGGGTCCTCCGTTCGGATAGCCTTGGGGTATTTATTTCTAGGCAAGTTGGCCTATGGGAGTTATCAATTTTGAACCCTTTATAAACCCTTCCATTTGTTGCATTTGACATGCAAGCATTCTACTATTAAGAAAACTCACAAGTTCAAGTACTTTAGCTCTCAAGTTCTCAAGTATTCAGGATTTCAAGCCTTCAAGCATTCCTCCATTGAAGATCAAGGATTCAAGCATTCAATTGTGGGAGCCATCTTCAAGATCTCCTTTAGTCCATTCAAGATCCTTTGTTGAATCTTCTACATCCATCCATCTCCATCTTCTTGATCCAAATCCATTGGCAAAGTAAGCATATAACATTCAAATAAAGATATCCTACTATAATAAGGTGGATTGGTACATTTACTTTACATTTCATGCTATTTAAATTAAAATTATTTCAATTCAAGGTTAATTCCTAAATTGAGGTTTGACCAAGGAAAACCCCCCAACAACAACAAAAACTCTTATTTATTGTAGATTGCAAACATTGGATTGACGAACAAGTTGCAAAATTAAGTACCCTTTTTCACTTTCTTCGTAACTACAAAATCAAAATAAGTGTTGCATTCATTCCATCAAGGCCCACTAGATCAACCCTAATGCTTCAACGATGACAAGATTGGTCTTGATGCTCTTGTTTAACCTTAATAGATCACCACACAATTTATGGGTTTTGTCTGTAGTGCAATTTTAGGCCTAGGTCTGATGATTCTCATCCATTTTGATCAGTACATCAACCATAAGATCAAGTTTCAAGAGGCGTGTCTTCTATAATCTTTGTCCTTTCAACATATTTACTTAGACTAACTCTAGCTTATCATCTTATCTAGGGTTTTCAAGGATTTGGTTAGCTCTTCCCCTATTCTTCCTAGGCCTAGTTTGCATTGGTGCTCCTTTCTTGTTTGGTTAACACTAATCTCTCTAGATCTAGATCTTTACAATTGGGAGTGAAATGACTTATCTCCTTGATTTCACCCTCTTTGTTATCTAGTGTGTGGGTTTGTGATAAACTTGGGCTTTATCTCCTTGATTCACATTTCACACTGCACAACGAGATCAAAAAACATGAGAGCGACTACATATATTCTCTTATACATTGGATTTGTTTTATGCATGATTGTTGAAAAGTGCCATAGCCAAATTTGTTAGAAATTTCCAAAATGAACCAAATTCTTTATTTTGTAATTTTTGAATTAAAAAAAATTAAAACACTACTAAGAAAAAAAATGATATATAAATATATTTTAAAAATAAATAATTTCAAACTATTGTATATTATATTGGTTTTATATAAAAGGGCTAATAACAACTAAAACTTTAAAACATTTCACCTCTGGGGACAAAGCTTAAATAGAAAAATGGTAGACAATGGGGAACGAGAAATACCAAAAGTAGGGGAAATCAAAAACTACATGGTAACCACAAACTTTCATACAAAGATGACAAGTCCATAAATAAAGATAGTATCAATGGGTGAAAAAACGAGGTTAAATTCAATCATAATCACAAAGGGTAGTATACAAGAAAATGATGGGCCTCAAAGGGGAAAGTTGGAACAAAGACCCATGTTCGGGATGCTAATACAAAAGGGCTTTCAATCCCTTTCAACTTCTTTGGAATGCCTTCAACAACTACACAAACTGTGGGTTGAAATCCCAATATTAGTATTCAAACTGAAGAAACAATCATTCTAAGATCTAGTATTCTAGAACAACCTCAAGATAAACCAGAGTCAAGCAAGAAATACGTATATGCCAATGTTAAATAGTACAAGAAAATCCTAAGACATAAGAAAATTTGGTAGGCCAAATATGCTAGAAGGGGAAAAGTGATAGATATTCTCCCAAGAACTATGTTGAAGGCACTAGAATTAGTAGAACAACATGAGCAGAGGCAGAATGGGAGAGAGGAAAGTAAGGACATTGAGCTTCACTCCACATTAGTTTCAAAAAAATCACGGAGAGGGTGAATCTCATATTACGAACATGATACAAGCATGAGAAAACAAATCCTCTAACATGTACAACCCCTCTTCAACACCTTTAACGTGGTGTCTTGATTTATCTATAAGTGAACCAATGTTCGTGAAAGGGAGGCTTCAAGTATTAGGAGCACAGAGCCATGTAGAGGAAAACAAGTTAAAGGAGGTCACTGAATCTAATTTGAAGCTAATAAATGAGAACAATTTACTCGGAAAATAGGTGCAAAAATTACAGTTTAATATGGAGAAAACAGAATATGAGCTGATCCTATTAAGAAAAGCAATGGAGGAAATAAAACAATAGGTGGAAGCAAAACCAGTAAGGCAGAAAGAGATGACCCACAAATAAAAGAAATACAATCTGTAACGGCAAACATGGAACGAAAAGAAAGCCAAATTAGAGAAGAAATAGTAGAAGTCAAATCATGGACCAGGTAGTGAAGGGGGCATCCAACTCACCAAATGAGTTCCTAGAAAAACAAGAAAGATGACAGATCTGAGAAGAGAAAGACAAAGATGATGAGGTAGGGAATATCATCATCAAGGGGCTAAAAGACTATGGTGAAAAAGAGAACACAAAAGACTTGGCAATAGACATACTCCGAGATCATTTAGATTGGTCAGGTATAATCCAACAAGCACAAAGAATTGGTAAATGGAAAAAGGATAAAAATATCAAACATGTAAGGGTCATTTTGAAAAGTACAAAAGACAAGAACTTGATTACGAGGAACAAGGGGCTCCTCGAAGGCACATATTTTTATGCAAATGAAGATTGTACCATTTTTCAGCAAGAGGAAAGAAGAAAAGAATGAGAAAAGTTGAAGGCAACAAGGGACAATAGAAAGTGGGCATGGCTACAAAATGGCAAGGCACAAATCAATAAGAAAATGGAACATAAAAAATATGACTTGCCCCCCCCACTAAGAACACTTAGATATAGTTAGCTAGAGTTGTAGAGGATGCCCATGGAGACAAGGACCTAGTTTAGGGCCCATAGCCAAAGGTCAAAACATTATATTACTCATGGAGACACATGAACATGATGGATGTAAAGTGCCGAAATATGAGGGATACAAAAAAACATTAGTTTGGAATGAAAGAACTGATAATGGAAAAGGACATCGTGGTATCACCATTTTAATTTAGGAGACCTGGAACAAATTCATAAAGATAGAGAAAGAAAACCCAAACAAATAATGCATATGGTTGAAAATCATGAAAAACCAGGTTGTGATAAGGGTGGTAGCCTACTACTTTTCTTCGAAGGGGTCAAAAACCTATAAGGAAAAGAATCTAGCTATAAAAGATCCTTACACTTCACTGAAAAAGGATATCTCTATTTTTAACACCCAAGGAGAAGTCATAATAGTAGGTGATTTTAACGCTAGGACAACAAATAATTTGTCCCTCAACTTGAAAAGAAACTACAAGGAAAGTAGTGATCCAATATGGTTAGAAGAGAAGACTAATTAGTTTTGGAAAAGAGCTTCACAGGACATCAAAGGCAATGCCAATCATTATGGGGCAAAACTTTTGGGATTATGTAGCTTACATAATTTGGTCATATGTAATGGTATGAAAAGGTGGCCAAATTTAGGAAACATTACATGCAAAACTTACAATGGACAGTGTTGTAGATTATGTCATATGCTCCCAAGATCACATCAGAAGAGTAAAAGAGTTAGAGATAACAGAGTGCTCGATAGGACTAAGGTCTGACTACAACCCAATATTTTGAAAATTAGACTTTACCATGGAGCAGCAACAAGAAGGACAAACTTACCTTAAGCAAAAGAAAGACTCGTTTCAGGGCAGAATTCTAGCGAATGAGGAAAACCATTAAAAAAAAATGGGCCCTTAAAAGGTTGATTAGGAGTCCAAAAAGTACATTTGAACACAATGAACAACAAAAAGTAAACAAAGATAGATCCCATAATTCACAAGGCTCTAGAGAAGAGTAAAGGAACTAAAACCAAAAGGGAGACAAAAATTTCTTTCCCAACAAATCCTTGGTTTGATGAGGATTGCAAGTTAGCAAAGAGAAATTTGAGGAAAAATAAGAGAGAAGGAAACAAAAAGAGTACAAGAAGCTTCTAAAAAGTAAATAAGAAGTGTACATGAGAATAAGAAGGATGGGGTTGAATCCTATAGGTAAAAAAAATCCCAAGAAATTCTAGAAAGAGCTGCAGCAAAAGAGAAAACAAATTGAGAACAATATCACGAGACCTCAATGACTCGAACATGCAAGGAGATTATATGAGTGAGAGGAAGATAAACATAGACCTCTGATAATCAAGAACACAAATGAAATTTTTACAATTGAAGACATCTCAGAAGGCATAAAAAGATTAGCTAGGGGAAAGGCTTAAGATGTTGATGGGTTGCAAGATGAGCATCTAAAAAGGGGCAACGAAATCTTGACACCACATATATTTCACATCTTTAACAATGTAAATAATGAAGGTTTCCTAAAAATTGGTCTACTAGCATGGTGATCCCCCTTCACAAATGTGGGGACATAGATGATCCATTGAACTATCACGCTGTAATGATTAATCCACTTCTAGGGAAGCTCTTTGGTAGCATGGTTGAACATAAAATCAACAAATGGGCTGAATAAAAGGTGAAAGGGCTAAAAGATACACTGGTTTCAGACCAAAGTAGTCCACTATTGATCATGGGGTTACTCTTAGATTCTTGGTTGAAAAAGTATGAAATACAGACGATGCTGAGGCTTTTTGCTACTTTGTGGATTTCAAAAAGGCCTTCGACACGGTGTCACGTGACAAACTCTGGCTCATAATGGAGGAATTGAAAATTCCTATTGAACTTAGAGTTGCAACACATAGAATTTATGAGCAGGTCATGGCTAAAAATAGAACTATGGATGGGATGTCAGAATGCTTTGGCAACGATATAGGTGTCAAACAAGGATGCCCCCTCTCCCCAACCTATTTTGGGTTATACATTGACAAGCTAGAAGAATGTTTAGACAAGAACAATGGAGATGGGGTTCAACTAGCTAATGACGTGATAAAGTTACTCCTATATGCCTATGACATCATTTTAATTACTAAAATTGATGAGGGTTTGAAGGAACACTTGAATGCACTTAATACTTTTTGTCAGTTGGTTGGGATGCAAGTGGACACAAGCAAAACCAAAGTGATGATTTTTTCTTTGAAAAGAAATAAGAAGCAACAAAACAATTTCCTTTTTGACGACAACCCATTGGGACTGGGGAGGAGTACAAGTATCTTGGAATCGGCTTCCATAACAAACTCAACTAGGAAACTTGTAGAGCAAAAAGAATTCAGCGAGGATTGCAAGCATTATATTCTTTACAAAACAGATGTAGGAATGCAGAATTATGGGACTAGAAAACCAAAAAGATACCCTTTGGTTTGTTGGTTTTGGGGCGACAATTTGTTAGATAAAAAATGGAGACAAATAGAGAGAATCAAAAAACATTTAATCATTTGTAATCCCAAGATTAAAACCACCGTTCCTTACGAGATCTTATTGGTGGAAATAGACACTTTTCCATTAGAGGATGCCCATTAGAGGCTATTGCCATGGTTCAATTATTATGTTATTTAAGGAAAACTCAAAGAATGAAAAATCAACGATGGCCTAAATTGATTATAGAAGAAAGACTTGATAGAAGAAAAAACACATGGATGAAACAAAATGGTAAATGGAAAAGTGGAATATTAGTAGGCAAGAATGTCAAGATAACAAATAGGAAATAAAAAAGTATGTGAATGAAAAGTTCAGGAGTCTAATATGGTCAAAACAAAAAGGACACAAAAAAGATTATTATATCAAAGAATTTAATCCAAATAGGGAGCACGTGGAGAAAACACAAACATGAGCAAATATCAATTGTAAAGCAAAATTGCTCATAGCTCAACTTAGAATGGGTTCCCATCACTTGAGATGTGAAACGGGTAGGTGGACACTACCAAAGGAAGAATGAGAGGAAAGAATATGTCTATTTTGCAAGTGGTAGAGACAGAACGACATTTTATCATGGAATGCCCAACGTTCATTGACATCCGCTCCACCTACAACTATATTGTAACAATCAACAAATTAGATTCTATTTTTTGACAAAACACCGTTAGATAGAACAACAAATTTAACAATCAACATTCAGAAAAATAGACCTAAAAAAGCAGTTTCAAAAGACTTAGGGTCCTCCCGCCTTCTCACATGATGTGCTTTTCTAGGTTGTCCCTTAAGCTGCTCTTGCCTTGTGGACGTTATTACAATCTGTCATTCATTTATTCAGTCTTCTTCAATTATTAAAAACATCTACTCAGGGATCGGTTTCTCTTTTGCCTATTCCCGCCGGTCCTCTTCGAAAAACCCAAAACAGGAACGCGCTCAAATGGAGGTGCATCACTGGAAGCAAATCGCCATTTAATTTCTCTTCCCACAGTCTGTTTGCAATCGTCGAGGACAGCGCGGGATTTGAAGCCATTGAGTTGCAAATTCCTTTCTCCACACGGTACAGTACTTTGCTGCATTGCGAGAATGAAAGGGGAAGGCAGTGACCTAGTTGAGCGCATGGCCGCAGGGAAGTACATTGACGGCGTCCGGTGGCTCCCTTCCGTTGCCGCCATGGAGCGCAATGTGGTGGTAGCGTCCTTCTCCTCGGGTGACTGCTTCTCATCTTACAGTATTGAGTTGCATTCGCTAAACCCCACGGTTCCGTCCCTCAACTTGGTAGCCTCTTGTCCTGTCCCCGCCAGGACATCCACCCTCAAGGTGTCGCCTTCCATTATTGCAGCTTCTTCTAGCTCTGGAAGTCTCTTGTTTCTGACGCCAGATCCCCTGGGCGTCGTTTCCAGTTCGCAGGTGGGCAGTGGCATCAGCGCCATGGACTTGGAGGCCTCCACCTCGATTTGCCAGTGTGTTGCCGTGGGAGAAGACGGCAGAGTTAGTGTGGTGAGCTTGGCAGAGGGGCAGACAGAGGCGCATTGCAGGCAGGTTTTTGATAATCGGGGTTTGATGTCGTTTACGGCCGCCCACTGGGCTTCTCCCACCGAGTTCGTTACGGCGGGTTTGGGCTTTGGATTGCTTCTTCACTGGTGGGATCTCAGAACGCCCTCTGCTACTGCACCTGCGGTCTCACTTAACTGGTATGCTTTGCTCTCATCTCCTTGATTGCCTTTGAGTTATTCTTGAAAATCGGAAGGTAAATTTAAGAATAGGACTATTGTTTACCGCTTCGATGAGTGGATGAAGTGTAAAATTGCCATTTACTGTTTAACTGTTTTATGCTTAATTAGTATGTTCTTGCTTCTTTCTGTTATTATTTGTCAACTTGTTTTCTCACAACATTTTATGATCAGGGTAGATGATTTGAATCTTCTTTGTTCAATTTCTACCGCACAAACTAGTTCCGATTTTAATGTAGGATATGTGACATAATTGACTAAATACTGGTACGAGAACTTTAATATATACTGATTTTTGCATACATGTTTTTGAGACGTTATTCTCTTTTACGGAGCAATATCCGCAGTGTTTACCCTTAAGCTTTGTGCTTACGTTTTTCTATACTGCCACAATCCCATACATGTTACCACGAAATCCTTTCTTAATAAATCATTATTTTCTAAAGGTTGCCTTTCTGCTTCACCGAAACCGGAATGCTGAAAAATGCGCATAAATGTCATCCTTTTCTTCTACATTTTCTGTGGGATGGCGTCATCATAATTTGAACCTAGGGTTTCTTTCCCAGTTATAAATATTATTGTTGTATAAATATTGATAGTTTCTCTATTTTTATATTGGAGCGAGCGAGGTAGTCAATCTTACCAGAATCAGGGACAAGAATGGCAACATTTTGGGAGAACATGGTTGCGCAGATTTCTACCAAAAATATTGATATCCGCATTCATATTCCAAGAACATACCTCACATAAGCATTTTCTCTCATCACGAATAATTAGTCATTCACGAAATAGAGGGCTACAGGGTTGACATGTCTTCCTTGTAAATGTTATGGATGATATATGTTTTCTATCATCCATATCTGTCCTAGAAACAGCCTATTATAGGCTCAAAATTTGCTCTAATTCGATTCTAAATGACTGATTTATGGCCTGCACAAATGCCACTATTTTGAGCCTCTTGGAGAACCACAGGCCTCATTTATTCTTTCCAACTGAGAATTTATTAATGTCACTGAAGAGGTTTTAAATGTACAGCAAGATTAATGATTAATGATACCAGTAAGGCAAAAATTACAGGGTTTAAAATTGAAACAGATGTAAGAGGCTTCTTTTACTGATTTTCATATAAGTTTTTATTGTTGGTGGTTTTATTCTTTGTACTTGCCTATTAAAAGTTCAATGTGTTGCTAAAGGGGATCAAGGAATAGTTTAAAGATGATATTGTCCCTTCTAAAAAAAGAATAGACTATTAACTTTCTTTGATAAGAGTCAGTCATTCCCTTCTTTTGAGTAATTCTCATTGAGTTTGAGGGTCTTCTATAGGTGCATTGCAAATAATTCACAGTGAACAGTTGTCTCTTGCCTAACTTGTATCTATTCTCCTGCCCCAGGGATATCATCTTTTTAGTCCCTGCCTTCTAATGGTGGGGACTAATGTTTTCGAGCTTCTTTTTTCATATTAATCCATGCCTTGAGAATAGTGCAACTTTGTAAAACGTCCCATTTATACTTATGGCTTATACAGTAATTTTCATTAAATGAATTTTCTAAATTTTAATATTTATTATTTGATTGGCTCTCTTGTTTTTTCTGGGTAGTCTTTTTCATTTTCAGTGTGAAAAAATTGCCCAAAAAATAGGGATGTTGGGAGATGTAGAAGTGTGCAGATACACATGTGGTGTATTAACAGGATATAGATTTGATATGACAAATGGAATCAAACATGCCTCCCTGCACCATTGTCTTATCACTTGTAAAAACAGAGAGATAGCCTTGTTGAGTTTATTGCAGAGTGAGTGGAGAATGGAAATGAGGCAGATCATAAGGGGCCTTTTTTGCTTGTTCTATAAAAAATTTGGCTGGAATGGCAAGACCAGTGCAATCATCTAAGATGCATGGATGCCTTTTCTTTTGCTGGTTCTCTCCATGTTGATGGAGAGGAATTGTTTGCCATCTGTGTGGCCCTGACGCAGGGTCTGGATGAGAGCACAACAACCCTATCAACACCATCATCTCCATTTCCTTACCATTAAACTTTCCATCCAGTTTCTCATCCGCAGCACAAAAATTCTTTCTGTGTCCATATGAATCCCAAACCCATTCTACCAGCCTGCAATTATGTTCACGCAGAGAGTGATCAATGGGCCACCTTCCACAGGCAATTTCTAGAGTCACCACCTCAAAGCTGAATACATTTGTCTCTGGACTGGCCTTCCCTGTCATTGCACACGTGGGTGCTAAATACCCAAATGTTCCTGCCACCACAGTTTATGAGAAGCTTCATGATGCTGCACCACCAGCCTTGCCAATCCAAAATCCCTCTGCTTGGCATTAAAAATGGCTTATAACATTAGATTACTTTCCTTGACATCATGGGGCACAACTGAGGCTGATTCACAAGGCAACATATACCTCCGGTCCCAATCTAGAGCATCCTTCTTCTCTCCAGCAGCAACTTGTAGACCAGCAGCAACTTGCATTTTATATGGCACCATCCTAAAAGCTGCACACGGTTACAGTTTCTCATCATGCTGATAATAGTAATGCTGTAACCTCAGAAACATACTTCTTTCTTCCTTGACTTGACCCTTGTGTTATTTTCTTTAGAGCCACTTCTTCCTTTGTGCCAGGCAAGACACCCCTATAAATGCCCCTGAAGCCTCTTTGCATCATCACTGAAATTTGTAGTTGCACTGTTGAGCTCTGTGTAGGAGAATTTCTAGGGACCTTGAGAAAGGATCTGTGGTTCAAATTGATCTTCAGAGGAGTCATCTGATAGGCCAGATTCCTTCTAGATTATGTTATATTAAGAGCCTCCAAAGCTTCTCATTGGATAGAAATGCATTTCATGGCATTTTTTTGGTACAGCTTATGAATTGCAGTAGGCTAGAGATTCTATCTCATCCTAACGATCAATTGAATGGCATGTTGTTGGATTTAAGTCCTTTAAAATCCTCGAAGAAGCTGGACTTGCCCTCAAATGATTTTTTCAGTGATTTTCCATTCTCTGTGGGTCATTTGATGAACCTGGTATATTAGGATGTCGGTGCCAATCCTTTCAATCCAAGGAAAATACCTAAGGAGGTTACGGTGCTAAAGAATATCAAATGGCTCTACCTGCCCACATGGGATTCCATTGGCAAAATCCCACTTTGGTTTGGGAATTCGACAGAACTGGGGAATTCGGAGCTCTCAGATAACCACTAGGCAAGAAGCATTCACAAGGAGTTGAGCCACCTAAAGAAGCTGCACCAGTTGGAGCTCTACAGAAATAATTCTCAGATCGTAATAGTAAGTCTATTTGGAATTCTGATCAGTTTTTTTTTTCGTTTTGGTCTATTGCTCTTTGTTTTAACGTCAATTCTATTTGTCTGTAACAAAAGTAAGTCTAGTTGGAAAATCTATCAGGGGCTTTTTCTTCCTTGGCCGATTGTTTAAAATTCTATTTACCCATACCTGAAATAAGTCTTTGGGGCTTGCCTTTCTTCTAATAAGATTTAAGTTTTCTAGAGAAAAATAAGCTTCATTTCTTAACAATTTGTCACTGATATCTTTTTAAAAAAAAACCAGTGTCACTGATATCTTTTATTCTATTTTGGCCCTTTACATTTTTTTCATCATCTTCTTGGTAGATGTCCATCTCATTACCCTTCATGCCTGAATTGATTGGTCCAAGGTTGGTGTATTATGTCAGATCCCTCCTTTGAAGTATTCTCAAAATGAGAATCATATTATTTCACAAAATATTCTAAAGGACTTAGTTCCTTAACCTTGTCTCTTTGGTAGCTAGGATTAATTTCTATTTTTCATCAAGTGGAGTGGTCTTTGTGAAACTTTTAAATTTTGATTTTGACTGTCTTTTTTAATTTAGAGTCATGGAAATTGTCGAGTACCTTGGCATTGGTGGCATTATAGCTGATAAGCTAGCACTCCAACTCACTAATGAATAACGAAGTAATTAAAATGCCTAGAGGTAGTTTTTCTAATGCCTTTTATTTAAGAGTGGTCTAATGCTTGTCTGTAATTAGATCCAATCTGGAGCTGCTTAAGATCATCATATCATATTATAAAACTTATAAAACCCATGAAACTTTGATAATGAAATCTTGAGCTTTTGGTGTGACTAAGTGACTGATTAGAGTTTGGGCTCATGTACAGCCACACAATACTGCAGAATTTTTTTTCCCTCATGTTTGGTACAATCAAGTAAGGTTATATTAATAATGTATATAAAATATTTAAGTGCTCATAATAACTATAGAAATGATAATATGATTAGATTAATATTATTATTTTTAATCTGTAATATCACAAATTAAAAAAAAAACTAAATAAATGATTTGTAATATTTTAAATATTCAATTATTCATCTATAATAAATGTTTGATTTCTAAAATTAATTATTACTAAATACAACAATAAATGTATTAAATAAATAAAAATAGTAAAGATTGTAGTTGGTACATCTGAAGAAAAACTAAAACTACAAATTAATACTACAACTAACTTAATATAAAATTAAAAAGCTAATCTGTCTAAATATGGAATAAATCTGAAATATATATCCTTCAATTTTTTTTAAAGATAAAGAAAGAGTGGAGGAGGAGCTGGCTAATCTCAATGGAAAGGTGATCGTGTTAGAGATGTTCTAAGATGACTTGTCTTAGAGAAAATGAATTGATGACGAAGGATGCGAAATTCTTGGCTCAAGAGGAGGAATTTTGGAAGGCCAAAGCAAGAGAAAGTTGGTTAAATGTTGGGGACCTCAATGTGATTTTTTTCATGATTTACTCAAGGTCAGAAGGATGGGTAATATAATTAATAAGATTGTCACCCTCAATGGAAGACTTATGCAAGCAAGGAATGATATTAAGGATGAAGTCAACCTTTTTAAAGATCTTTTGGCGCTTGATGGTGGTAAGGCTATATTAGAATGTCATGATATTCTAAGAGGTATTGAATTGATGGTAATAGAAATCGATAACTCAATGTTATTTGCACCTATCATGGAGGAGGAGTCTAAGGTTGTTTCTTTCCAATTGTATCTAAACAAGACTCTTGGGATGGATGGGTTCCCTACACTTTTATACTATAGGTGCTTGCACATTGTCAACAAATAGGCTTGGGTATAGAGGAGATTAGGAAAAATAATAAGTTTGTCAAAGACATAAACAGTATTGTCATCACATTGATTCCAATGAAGGTAGTGTTTCTCACTTTTAGATCATAGACTGATCTCACTATGTAACACCACCCTTAAGATAGTTATGAAAGCATTGGCTAACAAGTTGAAAAAAATCCTTGGCAATATCAAATTAGAAAACCCAATTGGCTTCGCTGCTTGTAGAGAGAATGTGGATAGCATTATCTTGGTTAATGGCAATCCATTCGATAATGGAGTCTAAACATTGCATCAAATTGGATTTGAGTAAAGCCTATGATAGAGTTGGGTAGAGTTTTTTGATGCACGTGTTGAAAAAGTTAGGTTTTTGCAATGAGTGGTCAAGCCATATTTTTACATGTATCTCTTTGGTGAGGTTATTTATTGTGGTGAATGGGTCTTTGGGAGGTTTCTTCGAGATCACTCGAGGCTTATGTTAAGGGATCCTCTATCCCCTTTCCTTTTTGTATTGGTAGTTGAGGAATTAAGAAAATTGATTAGACACAAACAAAGGAATGGTTGATGGAAAGGGAATATGGTTACTATGGGCATCAATCTAGTTGCCCATGCCCAATTTGTTGACCATACAATGGTGTTTGGGGACGCCAACATTTGCAAGGTAGACATAATTAAGGAGGCTCTTGTAGCTCTACAAAGGTGCTTAGGGCAAGTTATGGATAGAGAAAATGAAAGATATATGTATTTTAATACTGAAAAGAGATGGTTGACATGGATTGTTGGGGTTTTAGGTTGCACCATTTAATATATCCCATCTAAGCATGGTGGCTACAATCTTAGTGAGAGAGTTCACCCAAAATTATGGGAAGATGTAATCAAGCAAGATAGAGGGAAAGATAAGGCACAAAAGGGCTAATGCTTAACGTTGGTTGGTCAAATGGCAATGCTTAAAGATGTTCTAGGGATTGTTCCTATATTTGTAATGTCTTGCTTGTGTCAAGGCCATCCACTATCCCCTTCCTTTTAGTATTGATGTATGAGGCATTAAGCAGTTTGATTAGACACAAAGGAATGCTTGATGTAAAGGGATGATGGTCACCAGAGGCATTAATATGGTTACCAACGCCTAGTTTGTTGACCATACAATGGTGTTTGGGAAAGCCAACATCCCTGAGGTAGAAGAAATTCAAGGGGCTCTTGGAGCTCTACAAAGGTGCTTAGGGTAAATTTTCAATAGAGAAAATCAAAGATATATTTCTATACTAAAATGAGATGACCAATATGGATTGTTGGGGTTTTAGGCTACATCATTGAATGTATTCCATCTAAGCATGAGGGCTCCAATTCTTAGTAAGAATGTTTCACACAATTGTGGGAAGATGTAATTAATACTAAAAAGAGATGACCAACATGGATTATTGGGGTTTTAGGCTACACCATTGAATGTATTCCATCTAAGCATGAGGGCTCCAATTCTTAGCAAGAATTTTCACACAAACTTGTGAGAAGATATAATTAAGCAAGATAGAGGGATAGTTGAGGCATGGATGGTCCGCTATAAGCTAAGGTTTTTGTTGCACCAAAAGATTGACTTGTTAATGCCTGATGCAACCAATAGACTTGTAGAATCCATTGAAGGTAGTTAAGCCATGTAGCGAATCTTGAAGGGGAACATTGGTAGTTAGTCCAATAATCCCCTCTCTCACAACGTTATTTGAGGAGATTCGAATTTGTGACTAGGCTCTGATACCACTTGGCACAAGCTAGGGTTGTCGTTGCACCAAAAGATAAGACTTCTTAATGCCCGATATGACCACTAGACTTATAGAATCCATAAGAAGCAGTTAAGCCATGTTGCAAATCTTGAAGGGGAATGTTGGTGGTCAGTCCAACAAGGGCAAATGGTTAACATTCGCTAGTTAGGTGACCATGCTCAAAGATGTTGTAGAGGTTCCTTCTTATATTTGTAATATCTTGCTTGTCTTTATCTAGGAAGGCGATAGCACTATTAGAAGGTTTTTAGGTGAAATTTGTATGGGAACTAACCAATTCAAAGAAATGGATCTTTCTTGTTTTGTGGGACAAGGTTATTTGTCACATGGATGAAAGAGGTGTTGTGATGAATAAGCGACAACTCCACAACAAGGCTCTTGGAGCCAAGTTGGTATGAAAGATGTTCAAATGTGGTTTAGAAAAGTTGTTGTGCAGGGTCATGCCAAGCAAGTACTTGGATAATGAGGATCCTAGTACAATACTTATGTTGGTCTACAATAGTGAGGGCTCGACCATATGGCATTTTATGTCGGAGTGCAGACTTGTTATTGTGGAGCGGTTGATTTGGTACATCAATAATGGGAAGAAGGCTGACTTTTGGACAAACTCCTCTAACAAAAGTAGCAAATTATACACACAAGTCCAATGTATGACGAGTTTTTGATAGCTGCAAGAGCTATCATTCTTACTTGCAATGGTTGTGCCCATCAACATTGTTATCTATTCTATGTTGATGTGACTCTTGCTTGTAAGTTCGTGGTTGCAAAACTACTTTATTGGTAAGTTTTATCAATCTTTGTTATCTGCAAAGATTATTGTGGACAACTCTTATCATTTTATGTTTTCTTCATTGATGTGGCTAAACAGTTTGATCATTCTCTGCATTTTTCATTCTACAGTAATTGCTTATGCCTTTGTGTGTATGTGTTTGGGGTGGTTGTATCATTGTCACCAACTCATATGCCTCTGTGTTCATCTACTCTTTGTGGTGGTCATTGTATTTGAGGCTTTGAATGTTTTGAAGGAGAAACAACACTCTTTCATAACCGTCACCATCCATGATGAAGCGCAAGCGTTGTCGAGTAATAACATCACTTGGAATTACCATGATTGCTGGAAATGCTCTAGTTGAGTGTGTCTTAAACTATTTTTATTATTAAATGATGTCAAAGGACCATTTAGGAAGTAACATATAAGGAAGGCCATAAAATATAATTTTAATAAAAATCACAGCTTTCTAATGCACTTGCATGTTCTCAAAGACAATTAAAATTTTGGTTTCATAGCATGGATAATTGAGGACAATTAAGGGATGTGACATTCTTGTCTGGTTAAAGATGGTTATGATAAAACTTATAATGGCGCATGGTGTGTTGAGTCTTTGCAGGACTGTGTTTATCTATGAGCACGGGAGATGTTTGGTAAAAAACAATGGCAATGCTACAAATCTTGAAGTGATAAATGGGAAGAGCAGGCAACCAAGGCATGAAAAACTAAGAAATGGAAATGTAAAGCTAATTGTGACAGCTGTTTAAAACAGAGAGAACCAAGT
Source organism: Cupressus sempervirens (assembly GCA_028749045.1). NCBI lineage: Eukaryota > Viridiplantae > Streptophyta > Pinopsida > Cupressales > Cupressaceae > Cupressus > Cupressus sempervirens. The sequence continues at coordinate 384,252,091 of CM053785.1, forward strand.
GTTTTGTCCAAGGTTGCATGGGGATGGGGGAGCTTGGGTACTTAGGGTACTGGTATAGGTACGGGTACACCTTTATTTCAAAGTAGTTGATGGGGGTACTTGGACAGGTCAAACACTTTTTTATTTTAATATAATTTAATATTTTATAGAAAAACTGAAAGTATGAGTTGTGGCAGTGGTTTTTCAAAACAAGAAAGTGATAAAGTTTGCAAATGTAATGTATTGTTTTCAGTTTCAGATTTGCAATATGTTTGTAATAATAATGTATGATAAATGTTTAGATGCATGACAGAGAAGGCAGACTTTAAACATGAACAAGAAGATCATAAATTATATAACAATGACATATTGCAAATGATAAACTTCTGACTTGAATAGTGCTGAAGTTAATCAGTATTGTATCAAAGTTTTAAACTGAGTACGTATTGAATTAAGCTTGATAGACAAGCTGATACAAAAAATTGAAACAAAAATTAGAAATCTTAATCAAGGTTCTTAGTTATGATGCTCTCCACTGAGTACCTGGTACTTGGGGTACGTGTACCAGATGCTTGGGTACGTGTCCCAGGGGTGTGGATACATGTACCCATGCAACCTAAGTTTTGACCAACTGGAGACTGTAGGAGTTTAATAGCTGGTAGATGTGTCCACATTATCCATCAATGTAAATGTAAATGAAAGTTTGGTTGATGAGTATGGAAAGGTTACCTCTAGTTAATTAATTGTGCACAAAATATATTTTGGTTGGCCTATGTGGGAGTTTTCAAATGCAACGTAAAACTTGGAAAGGGCCCTAGCAAAAAAATTCAAAAAATTTAGGAGAGTTGCAATATAGAGCTAGCCAAAATTTTGACACAACTATCCAGATGCTGATGTAATTGCCAATAGGGCTATAATAATAGAATTTCCCTAGCTAGATTATTTTATAGACATTGTTTTCATGTTTGAGATTCATTTGATAGATTACAGAAAAGCTACAATATAATTGGGCAAGGTATGCTGTCACATTTCACATTGAATTGGTGAGGTGTAAACAGAATAACAATCGTAGATTTCATTGCTCCTTGTGTACACAGTTCACTATGGACCTAGTTGCTAGTCTAGTGATGTGATCCTGTGCTGCACAGTTCTGAAGGAAGCAAGGATTACCCAATGGAACACGAAATTGAAAAATTGGCATTTGTTTAAAGTTCTTTTCTTAGCGGGGAGAAAGGGTGGAGAGGGATGGTATAGATGGTTTAGTGATTCCTAACTAATTAAATTAAGCTGCCCCAAGACTTGATTGTTTATTTGGTAATGAAAAGGCATTATGAAAGGCTGTTATCTTTGATGGTTACCTCTGACTCATTTATGTTCACTTCTTTGGTTTTGGACTATCATCATCAAGATATTAATTTTGCATTTAAAGCAGATGCATATTGCGGCTGCTGTTGTATCTGTATATATACTTTCCATTTAAGCTCTAAAGAACAGTTCAGATCCAATGCATGTTTGCAGTAGTTTAAGAAAGTAGTCTGTGATTGATGTGTGGTGATTAATGATCTAATACAAACTCATAATAAATAATTTAAAGGAAGAATTTGAGGCACTGTATTATGTATAATGTGCTGTTGTTTCAGTGGATGCTAATAGTCCTTGTTTTCATAGAATAGGGCTGGCAACAAAACTGCTAGAGTGGTACACTCAATTGACGTCCATCCATCAAGAAAGCATCTTTGTGTGGTAATGTTCTCATACAATCATTCATCTACTCACAAGCTTTTTATCTTTTTTGAGGAATCGCCTAAAATTTGTATGGTACACTTTTTGGTTAGATCTCTGTCTTCTGCTGATGCTAATCTTTTCTAGTCCTCAACTAACTTGAAGGTAGGTGGCTCCTCTGGTTCAGTATTTGCATGGGACCTTCGCTGGCAACAAGAACCTATCCCACTTATTGACACAGGATCTTCTAGTAGAAATAGATCAGAATTACTTTCTGAAAGTGAGGTTTGGGAGGTAAAATTTGATCATTATACACAATCTACTAGCTTGGGTGCAGCTTCTAGTAAGATTCCACCTGTGATGATGTGCTCAGAAGATGGGATTTTAGCTGTTTTTGAATCGGGTATGTTGTTTTCATTGTAGCCCATTTTTCTTACTGGCCTTGATTTTATGAAGTTGTAGAGTACAAAATTCTTCTTCTTGAGAGCTATATGTACACACGTTTTTGTAGAATTTGAGATATGTAGCTTTTTCTTGAATGCCACAAGGTTAATTTTAGAATCTTCTATTCAGTTCTTGTTAAAGCAGGTTAATTTTAGGGTTTTCCAAAATACCTGTAATTCTGACTTGAAGATATTTAAAAAATATAAAGAATCACAGAATCACTTGTTTGTTGTAAATGAAAGGTAGATTATTCTACCATGAAAAATAGGACACGGATAGAGAAGAATGCATAGGCAGCAAGGATAGCTAGAATCTAATTAGATTACCTCTTCATGGTCACCAGCATTCTTCCTGGACGAAACTAGAGTTTTCTACTGTCATGCTTATGTTCACCAGCAGTTTACACTTGACATGATTGCTATCTTAGTTTTCCCAGCATTCTTATAATTGTGACATATAAATGTGCATGAACAGTGTAACTTCAGTACGGAAATGAGAAAAAATAACTGATGCTTGAAAGCTCGAGCTTCTACATGGGACTTATTTGTCATGCTGTAAGTTGCTTACGAAACATTGCCTTGAGTTGTATATATTCATCTCAAGGAGATCAGCAGTTCACACTTAATTCCATTCCTTCTAACAGATCTATGAATATCTGTATTTCATTTATTTTAATGTTTCAGGCAATTCATACCTAGGAGAAAATGAAGCAAACCCTCAAATTCTTAATGGCTTTTGTGCTTGAATGAATTCTTATTACTATATCTTATCTGTATCAAAATGCAAGACAATCATTGTGGGTTGAGTTTAATATTCAAATTTTGCTCTGCGGGTCTACAATCCCATTTCACCCTGCCAGAGTAAATGTTACACATATTGGTCAAGATTGTGAGCATTTGAATGCTGCTGCTATAGGATATTCGAAAGTGAAATCCATCTCAACATAATTGCATATTTAGTTGATATGAGTATTGACTTGCATATTTAGTTAATATGAGCTTCAACTTCCAACGTAATAATATCCCAATAGAAAGAAATATTATTTTCGTTTCATTTCTGCATGTTGCTCATTTAGAAAGCTGAGCAGCCTCAATTTGCTCTTTTTATGTGTACTTCAGCTGTTTTTGTGCAACAAGTATGAATCACTACTGTGAAAACATGAGAACTAGAGCTACTATTGATTATAATTAGATGGTCAAGATATTGTATGTGAATAGGCGAGGCACCACTTGAAGTCCTTGATGGAAAGAAATAGTATTATGTTCGTTCCTGCATGTTGCTCATTTAGAAAGCGAAGCAGCCTTAATTTACTCATTTGATGTATATTTCACTTTTTTTTATGCAACATACTATGCTGCAGTCACTGCTACGCAAATATGACTATTAGAGATACTATTGATTGATAACTAAATGGTCAATATTGAATGTGAATAGGTGAGGCGCCACTTGAAGTCCTTGCAGAACCATGTGCAATTAATACTTTTGATATCGATCCAGAAAATTCCAGTGTAGGCCTGTTAATGCTAGTATATTATGGCATAACATCTAGCTTGTCGGAAAAATGCAATATGTCAAAAAATAGAATAAATACAAATAAGCGTATTTGGCTATAGTGATCAAATGGTTGAGAATTAGTTGGCTGCTATCTGTGGTTTAAGATGTTTGATTAGCATTTTGATTTCATGCACGTCTTGACAAATTTGACCTTTGTGTACGTGCAGGATGTTATTTGTGGTTTGGAATGGGAAACAATTTTATTTCTGAAGAGGCCATAACTTTCTAATCTATCATATCAATGTTTGATAGCTATTCTTGTATCATGAATTGATGAGAGTGAAATTAGCGATTTTATACTCACTGATTGTTCTGAAGAGGATAATACCCTTTCAAGATTGCTTATGTAAGGGATTTCTAAGTCACTATGAGAAATTAGTTTTTGATGCCAATAGCAAGCAATTAACAATGGTTTTATCGTAGATGGATGTTTTGAAATATATGATATGTATTCTGTAAACAAATAAATAGTATAGAATGTATTTTTTAATTTATATTTTTTAAAACAAATAAATTTATACAGAATAAATTTATAAATGTATATTCATTTTTTTTTGATTTTTTCTCCCATTTTGCTTGTTTATTACTCCATATGATTGTTGCTTCTATAGATGTTACCATTTTCATCAATCACAGAAATTGGGAACTTATCCATGTAGCTTAGTGACAACATCACTAGGTTGGAACCTCACAAATTGAAGTTATGGTAGGTATATTCTCGCATTTAGATTTTCTGTTTTTTCTCGAAAGCTTTTCCTATCAAGGAGATAACAAAGAGGAAGACATTGAATTAAACAACACGGTGAAACTTTGAAATTCATTCTCTTAGCATTTTGATTTGTATTGTTTGGGACAATGTAGGTTCTACCTATAAAGTTTTGGGTACTTCTTTTGATTGATAATAGTAGTTTTTGTATTAATTCAATTTTTGGTAGTACAAAGCTATTTAGATGCCATTGTTTGGCAAAAGTGACACATGAACTCTCCAAACAAACATAATAAAACAAGCCACTATATGGTAGATATTCTAGGAGAACACCTAATAGTCCCTACCACCCACATACAAAACACCAAAAGAATTGCTGAGTCCCAAGAAACATGAAACATGAATGCTGTTGGAGAAACTAGACCATACTATAGAAAATAAGGCATGTTGATGACATAAAAGATACCACCATGATCAATTGAACCAACACACAATGTCCTCCTTGGAAAAAGTTAAGGGAGGGTAGGTCACCACGAACATCACTAGCCATTGTACCACTCAACATGTAACTTCTCTGACCCACACCATGAGCACCTCACATAGGACTAGACTTGTGTTGTAGAACACCTTCACCAATAACTCTTCTGAGCGTCGCCTTTGAATGGAGTTGTCTAAAAGGAACAAGGTGATTGCGTCCTCCCCTAGGGGTGTAGTAGGGTAACCTTCCTTCGCTCGAAAGCCACGACAAACCTTTTGCTTCTAATCTTTGGAGGAATGATTGCAAATCTTGCCACCCTTTTTGGACATTCACCATGTGAACTTCCATTGGACTCTAGGACAATTAAATCACCAATGATTGTAGTTCACCATTGGCCTTGCCAAAGAATCTCCATGGGCTAGGATACATGTGTAGCGCAAGTACAATCTTTGTAGGCACCACAATGCTTGCAAGCTTGCCATTCCATTTGAGCTCTAGGCACCCTCGAGTCATCGAAAGCACCTTGTGAAATGGAACTGTCGTCAAAGCCAAGGCTAGGAAAAGAGAAGAAATGTCTAGATTGGTCCTCGACCTCAAATCAAAATTGAGCAATTCCTCCCTCAAAATTAGGACCATTGCCTCCTAGAACTTGACATGATCAATTTTGAAGACGTTGCACATCCTTTGAATGGAAATGGAACTTATGAAACTAGGGATGTGACCCATAGTTTACAAAGAGAAGTTTGCCTCCATCGTTGAACTTAACACAAACCCAACAAAGCTCTGAAAACAAGAACTTGGGAGCACCAACAAGCCACATCCTCACTTAAAGGTTGACCCATGACTCAAAAATTGTCCTTAGTCATGTGAGCTGTCCAAAAACATTTCAATCTCCTCACTTAATAATGCAGATTTGAACAAATCCTAACCTATACATCTCATACACCACCTTTGCAATCAAATTGTCCTTTCCAACTATATTAGGAAAAGCAAAGTATGACCTCTGTCACCATAATCATTGACCTCTGTCACCATAATCATAAAGCAATATCTCACAAAGGGTGGTCAACATAAATAATTTATGGGCAACATAACAACTTCAACCATTGCAAGACATTCAACCTTATTATTAGTATGGTTAGATAATCATTTAACTCCAAGCGTCATTATACAACCATTTTCAGTACATGTCATATATCCAGTTGAATTGCCTCTAGAGGCCTCGTCAAAGTTGACCTTGGTCCACCCACACTCGAGCGGTTTCCAATGCTACCTTGGATCATCCTTCAACAAAGGTTTAGCCCTTTGAGGTCCATTAACAAGCGTAAAGTGTAATGTCCTCGTCTTTCATTTAATTAATTAAATTAATTACTGTAGTACAAGGGAGAAGCTTCTAGAGTGTGTATTAATTATTGGAAAGAGGGGAAGCCTCTAGTAATTTAATTTTCTAGAAGCACAATTAATTATTGTATTGCAAGGGAGGAATTTTTAGAGAGTGCATTAATTATTGGAAGGGGGAAGCTTCTAGTACTTGCAATTAATTAATATTTGGTTTCCTTTTAGAAGGGTGTAGGGAAAGTATAAATAAAGGTGGGAGCTTCATTGTTTAGCATCGGATAATTGTGAATTGCATTTGATAAAGGCTTAGAGGTGTGAGTTAGAGATTTGGTCTTGGCATTAGAAGACGTTCATCCTCTCTTGTAACATTCTAGACATCATTCCTTTGGATTTTGGCCTTTGGAATACATTGCTATGTATTTGATTCTATCATTTTGAGAACTAATATTATTTCAGCAGCGGTTCAATTTTCAATTTGCATAAATTCTTTCTTGCTCATGTTATGTGGATTAAAACCTATGCAAAGACATAAAAATCGCTTTCAACAATTTTTTTGGTTCTTGGGCATTTCCAGGGTACCCATTACAGTGGTATCAAAGCTTGCTTGCAAAGTGTTTCATGAAGTTATAACCAATGGGTGCCCATTACAGTGGTATCAGAGCCATTGCTAGGGTGCCCATTATAGTGTGGTATTAGAGCTTTTAGAGTTTGAAGAAGCTATAACCAGTAGGTGCCCATTACAGTGGTATCAGAGCCTACTTGCAAAGTGTTTAATGAAGTTATAACTGGTAGGTGTCCATTACAGTGGTATCAGAGCTATAAGTTTTGCCATCTTATGGAGATCTTCAACATCTATGTTTGAACATGCGACAAGGGCTTTATAATTTCTGAAATACTAGAGCACGACAAAGTAAGAGTTTAGACTTGCAAAACGAACAGGTTAGTTCATCCGTGCAGAGGGACATACAATCCAGTCATATAGATACAGAGGAGATATTCTTTGAACAAGACAACAATATGGGTGACTGAGATGATAGGAATACTGGTCCAGATTAGGAAAATGTAATGTTCAGGTTACTGGATACATTACAGGAGCAAAATAGGCGAATGGGTATGATGTTCTAGCTAATGGCTAGACAGATGTGCATCAATATTAATTCGGGTGATGCCAACAATGGAAACAACAATAATAGGGGCAATGATAATGGAGGTAGAGGCAACATTAATGGTAATAATGGACATGACAATAATGAGAATGAGGTTGATAACTTTAGACATGTTGCATGCCCAGCTCGAACAGCCAACTCAAACAGCCAGCTCGAGACCTCTTCTACCCACCTTCACCTAGAGATCTAGTTCAGCTGATTAATGAACCATAGATTACGAAGTTACAAGATTAGTTCAGGAGGGATTGGGAGGCTAGTGGACCGAAGTTTTAGGCGGACATTTCTCTCAGAGATTACTTGGACTTGAGGATGAGACACATGCCTAGATCAAGAGGAAGAAGTCAAAACCTTGAGCTGAGAAAGAAAGTTGGGAAACCTTCTTTACCTTATTATGATGCTTCAGGGAAAATTACTGCATGAGCTTGGGTGCAAAAGATGGATACATACTTGTAGTTGAATCCTATGCCTGAAGAGGAGGCTATACAGTATGCGACTATTCACTTGGATGAACCAACACATGAGTGGTGGCACCATGGCCTGGTAACCTTGGGACATAATCATATCACATCTTACGAGGAGTTCATTGAAAAGCTCATAGAGAGATTTGATACCAGGGATCTCGAATTACAGTTTAAGGAGTTGGTACAACTCAAGCAGTGGGGATCAGTTGAGACGTATATTAGTGAGTTTCATAGGTTAGTTGTGTTGGTCACATATATTTCAGAGAGGAGGTTGGTAGTGTTGTTTATGGATAGACTCTCAGAGCCTTTGCGAGGTTGGGTCAAGGGGCATGACCCAGCTATGTTGCAAGAGGCCACTAAAAAGGCTCGTGACTTAGCACCTTCTTCATTAAGGAGCAAATTTCAGCACAGGGATTCTTATATGAAAAGGGACGAGGAGAAGGACAACAAAACTTTTCACAAGGATGTTCAGCAAAAAAGAGATAAGTTGGATAATGACACCTTGAATGATTTAAGAAAGAAGAAGTTATGTTTTCGTTGCAGAGAGCCTTGGGATTTATCTCATAAGTGTCCTCTCAAGGCTAAGGCAAATCAAATGGAGTATTTCTTAGCAGAAGAGTCACAGTTAGAGAGGGAGGATTAGCACTCTGATTTAGATGAGGATAGCACTATAGAGGAGAGCAACATTCTTGAGGATGAGAAGTCATTAGCATGATTAACGAGGGCTTAGAAGGCAATCACATTTAAGGTTAGGGGTACTATCCAAGGGTAGAAAGTAATCTCACTCATTGACACTGGGGCTACACATAATTTTATAGATGCACAATTGGTAGCCAAGAGAGGTCTACAAATCGAGGAGCACGTCGGATTTAGAGTCATGGTAGCTAATGGTGACAAACTATTATGCACTCAGAAGATATCTAATCTTCACATCAGGTTTGGAGATGGCTATGAGTTGGAAGATGAGTTCTATGTGGTAGACATGGGAGACTATGATGTCATCCTTGGCATGATATGGATGGCTTCGCTAATAGATTTCACACTTAACCTAGCAAAATTGGAGATGAGGTTTCAACATGAGGGAAGACCTGTTGTACTTAGGGGACTTTCAGATGGGAGTTGTAGAGTAGTTTCCCTGAGGAGAATGTAGACTTTTTCAGCATAATAACATAGAGTGGGTAGTAGAATGTTTCACTATGCCAACTTCACAAGAGCCACAGCTGAAGAGTCATCCACCAGACATCCAAGAGATACTTGATAGGCACACTAAGGTGTTTGGCGAGATTCTGCATCGGGTTCCTCCTTACAAGGGGATAGAGCATGTTATTGAGCTCGAGGAGGGAGCCAAACCAGTCATGATTACTCCCTACCATCATCCTAAGAAACTTAAGGATAAGATAGAGAAGGCAATTAAGGAGTTGTTGGAAATAGGGCATATTAGGCCTAGTAAGAGCCCTTTTGCTTCAACAGTAGTGTTGGTAAAGAAGAAGGATGGGATGATGCACATGTGCATCGATTACAGGGCATTAAATAAGAAGACCATTAAGAACAAATATCTCTTCCCACGAATAGATGAGCTGATTGATGAGTTACATGGTGCATGCTTTTTAACAAAGATTGATCTACAGTCAAGGTAGCATCAAATTAGGATGAAGGAGGAGGACATTGGGTAGATAGCTTTTCGGTGTCACTATGGCCACTTCGAGTTTTTGGTTATGCCATTTGGGCTAACCAATGCCCCTGTTATGTTCCAAAGTTGCATGAATTAGGTATTCAGGGAGCATCTTAGGAGATTTGTCTTGATTTTCTTTGATGACATTTTAGTCTTCAGTAAGACTTGGTAGGAGCATTTACAATATCTTGAGATGGTACTGTCCACTTTGGAGAAAGAGTCATTGTATGCTAAGGAATCTAAGTGCGAGTTTGGGATGACTAAGCTACTATACCTTGGGCATATCATCAGGGCAGATGGAGTTCAAGTAGATCTTGAAAAGATTAGGGCTATTGTTGATTGGCCTACTCTTACAGATCTTACGCAGCTTAAGGGATTCCTTGGTCTTTGCGAATTTTACAGGAGATTTGTTAAGGGATTTTCACAAATCGCTACACCCTTGATAGACCTTACCAGGAAAGGGGCCTTCACATGGACAGAGGTAGCTCAGAGAAGCTTCGATCATTTCAAGAAGGTGATGTCATCATGTCTAGTACTAGCTCTACCAGATTTCACAAAGCCATTTGAGCTTTATTGTGATGCGCCAGGAGATGGGATTGGAGCGGTCTTGATGCAGGAGAAGCATCCCATTGTGTTTGAGAGTAGGAAGCTCCGTGGAGTGGAGAGGAGCTATTCCATCTATGATAAGGAGATATTCGCTATAATACATGCATTGGCTAAATTTTGGTTCTACTTAGTTGGGGAAAAGTTTGTTATCAAAATTGATTACAACAACATCAAATACTTCATGAGCCAACGTGATTTGAATAATAGACAATAGAAGTGGATTATGAAGTTACAGGCCTATGATTTTGACTTTGAGTTTGTCAAAGGTAAGAAGAATGTGGTGGCAAATGCTTTATCCAAGAGACCTCATATTTGTGCTCTAGTTGAGATTACAGGAGATTGGAGAAATAAGATCACAGAAGAGTATGTGAGGGACACTTGGGCTTCTAGAGTAATTGCAGGCACCATACATGATGATCGTTGGTGATGGATGAATTGATTAAGTTCCAGGGTAGGATATATTTGATTCTTTCATCACAGTTTAGGGAAGTAATACTGAAGGCATTTCGACATCCGGGGGTCTTTAAGACCTACAGGCAGATCTGTGAGCGATTCACATGGAAAGGGCTCAAGGATAATGTTCAGAAGCATCTCAGAGAGTTTGTAGTTTGTGAGCAGAATAAGGGAGAACACACATATCCTACAGGGTTGTTACAACCTTTGCCCATTCCAGAGAGGAAATGGGAAAGTATTTCTATGGACTTCATCATTGGGTTACCATGAGTACAGGGAAAAGATTGCATCTATGTGATTGTTGATCGACTGATGAAGTATGCTCACTTCTTTGCTATTACACCCACTTACACAACAACACATGTGGTCGATCTTTTCTTTAGAGAGATATTCAGGTTACATGGGCTACCTAGTTTTATTGTCAGTGATCGAGATAGTAAATTTATGAGTGCTTTTTGGCAGGAACTATTTAGGTTGTGTGGTACATATCTTACACCTAGCACTAGTTATCATCCATAGACAGATGGGTAGACAGAGATTGTGAATAAATGGGTGGAAGAATATCAAAGGAACTATGTGATGGCAAAACAAAGGGCTTGGTCAAATGGCTACATATGAAAGAGTACTATTATAACACCACTTTTCATATGTCCATCAAAATGATTCCATTCATGGAACTGTACGATTATGAAGCACATAGTTTCATGGGTCTAGTTTTGGGGGATAATAGAGTGCCCAAAGAAAAACACCTCTTGCAGGATAGCTTGGATATCTTGAGGGTGCTCAAGGAGAATATACAGAAAACCCAAAATCAACAAAAATTGTATGCTGACCATCATAGGATAGAGCACAACTTTGAGGTTGGGGATATGGTTTACCTGAGGCTACAACCATACAGACAGTCATCACTCAAGAAAAGCGGAGTAGAGAAGTTGAAGCCTAGGTTTTATGGCCCCTACAGAGTGATTCACAAGGTGGGTGAGGTTGCTTACGAGATTGAGCTTCCAGAGAGCAGCAGAGTGCATAATGTGTTTCATGTGTCAAGGCTTAAGAAAGCCATTAGTCAAAGAGTTGTGCCTTCAGCAGAATTGCCATCATTAGATGAGGAGGGAAAGCTCATATTGATTCTTGAAGCCATACTGGATACTAGGGAAAGGACTGCCAAATAGGGTGATTACAGAATATTTAGTCAAATGGAGATATCTGCCAGAGGACGATGCTACTTAGGAAAGTGAGCAAGTGCTACAACAAACAAGACTGAGATTGCTTGAGGACAAGCAATTTCAAGGAGGGTGGACTGTAATGTCCCCGTTTTTTATTTAATCAATTAAATTAATTACTATAGTACAAGGGAGAAGCTTCTAGAGTGTGTATTAATTATTGAAAAGGGGGGAAGCCTCTAGTAATTTAATTTTCTAGAAGCACAATTAATTATTGTATTGCAAGGGAGGAATTTCTAGAGAGTGCATTAATTATTGGAAGGGGGAAGCTTCTAGTACTTGCAATTAATTAATATTTGGTTTCCTTCTAGAAGGGTGTAGGGAAAGTATAAATAGAGATGGGAGCTTCATTGTTTAGCATCAAATAATTGTGAATTGCATTTGATAAAGGATTGGAGGTGTGAGTTAGAGATTTGGTCTTGGCATTAGAGGATGTTCATCCTCTCTTGTAAGATTCTAGATGTCATTCCCGACAAAATTGAAAGGGTCTTTCATCTTTCGAGAGCAGATCAATTCATTAGGCTCTTGTATGAAGCAATTGAGAGATGGTTTAGGGAACACTAGTAGGAAGCAATTGACATCGTTCAGTCCTCTTACTTCATTGAGAAGCCTCCTCAAGGAAGAATAATAGGCAAAGTAGACATGACTCGAGGATACATGAAGGAAGACATTGCATACTCTATCATTCTCCTGAGCAGAGTCATAGGCTTACTTGTAGCAAGTCACCTCAACACCTTTATGGTCAACTTCATTGAGACCATCAGACAGGAAACGATACCACTGGATTGGGCCACCACACTAAGTGAAAACTTGTGTGAGCAACTGAGGATGGTGAAGGACAAGAAGAAGTTTTACATGACTTCTTACATGGTATACCTACTTGCAGCAAGGGCAAAAAACTACCCTGGTTTGTACAGAAGAGGCAGTATGTAGGATCCCAATGCCTGGCCATATATAGTCTACCCCCAACTGGTGAAGAAGAAGCTGTCGGCATAGAGCAAGGAATATAGAATTATGAATGATGCGTTCATATTTGCGATCATTCGATTCATTGAGGGGGACTATGGGAAGAGGTTATCCAATGAAGCCAAAGCATAGATTACAGTTCTTAGAGCCTACTTCATCCAGTTTAAAATGTTCACATATCTTTAGGTAGTTGGTGCCTCCATCAATCCTAAGAAGCTCCCAAGGTACCCACGAGACAAACTAGTGCTATTGGAGATTTCCTGGCAAATTGAGTCCGCATATGAGAAAATAAAGAGGCAACATAGACCTTTATGGGCATGGTCATTAGTCATTGGACCATATCAAGTGAAGAGGAAGCAAGATATTCCGTTCTTCGGGTGGGAGTGGGAGAACTATCCCCTTGAAGAATACAACTCTCCTCGGCCCTATTTTGGCAATGTTGGGAGAGTGGAGAGTCTGGCAGGAAAATACTTTCACCATGAGGATGCTGTTGAAGATCATTGGATGAACGCCACAAATGACTACGATGTCCGTATAAGGGATTATTGTAGGATGACTTTGTATCTAGTAGAGAAGGCTCTCTAGTTGAACATCCCAGAGGAGATAAGGCAACAGGATTCTAAGGAGTTACTGGACCTCCTATTCAGCGCTGACAAAATTGCTGAAAGACCCATTATGAATGTTGAGGTTGATAGGGAGGAGGTTGATGATATTAATCATTGAGCGAGGCATGTCGTCAGAATGACGAAGGATTGGATCAAGAAACCTTTTCCACTCAATCCAATTCTCGATACAGTGATCTTCCATGCACATGCCTGCCCAAAAAGAGGTAGAGGAAAGAAAGTAACAATTCCTACCTTTGCGGCCCAATCTCCTATCAGGACAGAGACAGTGTACCAACTTGATCGCTCGATTGGATATTATCACCCTCCATAAAGGAAGGGAAAGTACAAAAGAAAGAAGACCTCCCCTCAAAGGATTCAAGTAGCACAAGCTACCGAATAGGTGCCTCCCCAGCAACAAGAACAAAGTGCATAAGGGTCTGAAGATACTAAAGCTACTAAAGTCCAGGATGAACCTCAATTGCCTCCTATTTTGCAAGTCTCCATTCCTCCTAAGCAAGATGAGCCAACTTCTCCTTTTACCTCCAAGAAACAAAAGAAGAGGATTAAGATCTGGATAAAAAAGAGGAAAAGGGTCATAGAAGATTGGTTCCTTCCCCATCTATTCCTAAAACTATTCCGGAAGGGGACAAAGAGGAAGAAGAATAATTAGAAGAGGAAGAGGAACAAGTGCCCCTACAAGGAAGAACTCAGCTAGCAAGAGCCATAGAGTTACAAAGGAGAAAGAGTGCCATGGGCATCTCACCATCCACCCAAGTAGAACCCTTAAAACTCTCTTCTTTGAAAGATGAAGTACAATAGTGGGTGGATGAGCAAAGTGAAGAGGGTGATGACGTTTTCTCAATGTCAAATTTTGATTTCATGCCCATAGCTACAGAGTTGATTGGGGATAAGATTAGTGACACTCCTATAGGTGAACTTCAACAGGAAGATTGGACTTAGATGTCGCCAGATACACAGGGTCTTGATCTCACTCCTCCATCTCCACCATGAGTTACAATGGTAGAATAGGGCTCGATGATTCCTCCACCTCAGAGTTTAGAGGAAGAACAGGTTCAGAAGGAGCCATCATCAGAAGAACAACCAAAACGAATGGTGACCGATGAAGTGTCGAAGGAGGGACAAATGGTGGAATATTATCAACCACCTTCCCAAGACATTGAGGTACAAGCTACAGTATCCACGAAGACTGATGCTACAGAAGGGGAGCCCTCACAACAGGAGACGACTCCAAGCAGGAGCAATAAGGGGAAGGAGGTAGCAGAACACACCCCTTCATCATCAAGAGCCAAGTCTTTAGAACAACACATCCCTAGATGGATCCGAAAGGAAATACTGAGGAGTACTAAGCCTCAATTTCGTGCTTCATAGGATGACATTTGTGACATAACAGAGATCCTGAATAAACCTAAGTCCCCATCACACGAGGTAGCGCCGTTGGCATTTGTCAGAAGCACACGGAACCAGGAACTATTTGCATAAGTGGCTCTCCCTCCTGAAGGCATAGATGCGGAAGGCCTTAGCCTTGAAGATTATGAATTAAAGTATATTATGTTGGGAACGCCTCCACGAGATTCAACCTGATTAAAGATGACCATGGGAGTTAAAAGAGGTCCTCAGGCACATGGAGCAAGAAGAGGCCAAACTCCAAACACTTTGAAGGTAGGTCAAGATCCTAAAGAGATATTTAGCCAAAGTTGTTGGTCGTCTGGATCCTGAACACCCCAAGCAGACTCTTAATACCATACTTAGAGAAGGGGGAGGTGTACAATTAGACTCATTTTTGAAGGCTTGTCAAGAGTGGCGAGAAAGCCTTGAAGATAAAAGTGTTACAATAATCATAGGGAATTCAAAGTTACTGCATGCTACACAGGAGAACGTGAATAAGATCATAGCAAGTTTGAGGTAGGATTTCAGTATTATGGATGAAGTACCAACCTGGAGTAAGGATTTGCAAACTCTACAAACCATAAAGGGGCAAAGGTACCACATTTTGATCGATGTATATATAGGAGAAGTGCTAGATATGATCGATGATTGGATAGAGAAGATAGCGGATAACAATAAAGTAATGAGACCATTACATGAGGAGATTCATTGGCTCAAGGACCAAGCTCGAGAGCGAATTTTGGAAGTAGAGGAGCTAAATAGTGATGCATGCTTGGAAATTTTTGAGGATGAAGAATGAGAGAAGCTATTGCTAGTTGAGGTGGTAAGTAAAGAATTTTAAGAAGACCTTAGAGGAGGCATCCAGTGGTGAAGATATTAGACAAGCTTTCAAGATGGAAGAAGCCTTGTTAGAATAGGATACAAAACTCAGGGATTTTGCTGATACCTGGATTAAGGTAGACAATTACCAACAAAAGGTGAAAGATAAATATGAGGCTTTAGATCTTCTGGATGCAGCTAAGATTACTGAGATGATAGAGAAATTCAAGGGCAAACATCCAAACATAGCTTTGGGATGAAGAAGAAAGAAAACTAGATGCTAGAATTTCAATTTTGACACTCAGTAAAATTTTGAGATTTTTGACTCTGTCGAGGTCTGCAGCTTCGCAGGTATGTAGCTCTGCAGCTCCACAATTTAGAGGTGCATCGACAGTTAACTACTAGTTCCAAAAATAGCCCTTTCCATGCATTGAGAACACATTTTGACGGTAGTTTAACTTCGACACACGCCTAGTAAAGGACCAGCTTCTATTTCTGGCACTTTCTAACACTCTTACTTCGACTGAAGGCTTCCTCCTATTTCTTCTTTCATATTTTCTTTGTTTTTGACATGTAAAGGGCTCATGCATCCAAGTAGTGAATAAAATATGGATGGAGTCCCTCTAAGCACCAGATTAATTGTTAGATTGTATATATTTAGTTTGTTTTATTGTTTAAAAACATTTTATTGCATGAAGAATATCTCTACTCTCTACACAAATTGAGGAGATGATTTCTTATAAATACCCCATTGTAATATGTAACAAAGGCCGACGTTATTATGCAATAGAATTATGCTTTTGGTGCTCGCATTTGGAGTGTAGTGATTCTTGCCTAAATGTGTCATTTTTTTGTGAATTTTGTTCATGAGATTGTGATTGAGCCAAAGGTTTATTGCATTGTTTTTGGTTGTGCGATCTTTTAGTTCTGGTGTTTGCTACAGATTTATGAATTCCACTAACTTATCGAGCTCGAGAAGAAATCACCAAATTATGCTTGCATAATTCTGTCTTGCATGAGTGCACTTTCTGTGGCCTTGTAATTTGATGCAGAGTGAAACATCATTCTGGTTACCTATCGATCTCTTCAAAGGCTTAACTTGTAGTGTGTTGTTTTCTATAGTTTATGTCCATTAAGATTTCAATTTCACATTATTTGCTTTGAATTTCATGTTATTTGCTTTCAAGTTTTGTTATTTTTCTTTGTTAACCCCTTGTTAGAATAGGAACTTATATTACTTGCATTCATTAAAAAACATAAAAAATACAAAAACATAGTTTTTTTTGAGTGTTATTTTTGAGATAGTCTGTAGATTCTACATTCCATCCAAAATCAAAACGAACTAGCAAAGGCCTCCTCGTGAGCATTCACATTTATCTTCAATTGGGTGGGTTCCAGTAGGTCGTAAGATCACCTAGAACCTTGGAGTCGATTCACGAAATTAGCTTTCAAGAGAGGAGTTCGCAAGAATTCCTATTGTTTAGCATCATGTCAAATGACAGCTCAACAAAAGTGGTGCTAGAAGGAGGGCGACACTTTTAGATCTCGGAGAAAAGTGAAATTTTTTCCAAAGTTTCAAAATTCTGCACTTCACACAAGATCAAAATTTTTTTTGAGTTTTTGAGAAATTTAGGTTTGCAACTCCACAAGTCCACAGATCCACAACTTGGTAGGTGCGCAAAACTCTGTGGTGCACAAAATTCAAACAGGTGAGAAAGTGTACTTTTGTAGAGGTGCGCTTTTTCCAAAATTGATGCAAAGTGGAGGATATTGATTCAAAATCCCCATTTCAGCGAGCATTAAGGTCTACGCCAAGTGCACGCAAGTTTCTTGAGCTTACCCACTTCCGTAAACCATGTAGTGACAAGGGAATACCCCACATTCAACCACTTCCATTTGAACTTTCATCATCTTCTTCAACCTCACCTCCACTCCAACCACCTAGTGGACCACCACATATTCCAATAGCTACTCCTCAACAACCACCATTAGGTCCACCAAGCCTTCCAATGGACTTTTTTGGTAATGTTGTAGACTCACCAATAAACTTGAGAGGTGCACTCCATGACCTCCCTAAGAATCTCGAGAAGTTTTGCCCAAGATTTGTCTATGGTGAGACATGAACATCAGAGGATCATGTTAAGGTACTCAAGGAAATTTGCAACCACAAGCAGGTTGCTAATGAGGATGTGGTTCTTCATTTATTCCCCTACTCTTTGGGGGAAATTTCTTTCAATTGGTACATTAATTTGCCACTTGGATGCATTGGAGATTGGGACACATTCAAAAAATTGTTCTTGGAACAATTCAAAACATTCATTAACCCAACTGTGATACATCAACAATTCATATCAATCAAAAGGGACCCAGCTGAGACAGTTTCTCGCTTCAACCATCGCTTTCATATGGCATATTGCAAGCTAGAGATGCCATACACTATACCACTTGAAGCCACTATTCAGATTTATTTGAATGCTATGGACCATCTTACTACGATTTTCCTGAGAAGACTTCCTGCAACGAATATCGATACATTGGATAAAGTCTTCATAGAGACAATTACCTTCACTAAGCAAGCTAATCCTAACAGAGGAGGATTAATGCTTCCAACTCCAACTATCACAATGATGCCAACACCTTGCCAAAGTACCCATGATGCCTAGTCAGTTCATACCTATGAATCCAGTTCCATTGCAATAGGTACCCACTCTGCAAAATCTCGCTCTAACGTACCCAAGATTTGAACCTTCAAAAGCTACCTTCTTTGAGCAAAAGGTAGCAGCACCTGCTGAAGCAGACAATGGTTTTTTTTTCGAATTTGATCATATGAAAATGACTATGTCTCAAATGAATAACGAATTGGATCATCTTAGGTTGTCTCAAGGACAAAACAACAACTTCCAAAGAAACAATGCTGGCCCTTACAACAACAATTATGGCTAGAATTATAACAAGAACTTCAGTGGAAACAACAACAATTCAGGAAACAAAAATGGGGGAAACAACTTCAATCCTCCTGATCGTAATAATGGCTTCCAAAGATAGAACCAACCATGGAACACTTGATCGAATAATGGAAGTATTCCTACCGACAACAACACTAACAATGTTCAGTATGCAGATGTTAATCATTATGATGATAGTCAGAATGCACCAAACAATGATGGTTCATATTAAAATGGGAATCAAGAGATGGCTCAAAGTTCACAAGTGAATGATAATGCTCCTCCTATGTATTTTAACACTATGTTACTTGAATCCTATGATTCTACACAGAATGTGTAGGTAGAATAGCCAGCTAGTGAAGAGTTCTCTTTTCCATTCAGTTAGGAACCTGATCTTCAACATGATGACTTGCAATGACAATGGAAATACATATAATCTAAGAAATAGAAAGGAACCTTTTATGGATGGGATTCCTCTAGGTTTACAACCAACTCCTCTTGATCCGAGAGCGAGTAACAATCCGCCACCAGTAAGACTAGTGTATGGAGAACAATAGAATCAAAATCAAGTGAATGTACCAACAATACTAAAGAACCCTGCTTGGTCCATTGAAAAGTAAAATGTGGTAAAGGAATTGAAAAAGACTAAGGCCAATATGTCCATGTTTGACATGTTACAAAATTGTCCACAACAACGAGAAGCTCTTATGAAGACATTGGATCATACAAAGGTTTCCCATAATACAAATATTGTTCCTCAAAAGACAGTATCTCAACAAGTGAATGATGCAAAAGTGATGCCAACTATGTTCAAAGACAAAGTTGAGGTACCCCCATTTTTTCTTAGCATCATGATATATGGGAAGAACTTGTGTAATGCCATTGTCAATAGCACAAAGGTTAGGGGTAGGTCCTCAACCTTCCAATCAGACAGTGATACAATTGGACAAGACTGAGGTGAAAGTTGTTGGCATATTGAAAGATGTTTGGATATAGTTGACAATCGATCCCCATATTCAAGATGTCATTGATATACATGTGGTAGACATTCTAGACACATATGGGCTACTCCTAAGTAGAGAATGGACGAAATGCCTAAGAGGATGGTTTTCTACGGATTTCACTCAGTTATGGTTACCATGGAAAGGATTGAATAATCAAATCAAGATAGATGCTGAACCCAAATTGAAAATGATGATTACAGATTACAATGCCCTGAATGAGATAGCATTCTTACAATTAGATTTGGTATCATACAAGGTGATGGCATTTGACACTATTCCAATCAAAGCATCCCAAGATTAGGATAAGGAACTCAAGATACCAATCCCAATGGATGAGATCATGACACAATTCATAGATAATATGGTGACTAATTTACAATGCTTGGGAGAAGAAGTTGATCCTAGCATCTTACTTCTCCCTAGATTCTGTCGATTACTCAAAATTAGTCACTCTAAGTTTGAATGTTCATCATGCCAAGAAGCAGTTGCAAAGGTGTTAACACATATAATGCAAAGCAAGGAAAACCACATTCTAGAAAAGGGACCTATGGGAGATCAAAGCAATATAAACTCAACTGAGTTCGTAGGGCAAATCGAAGAAGAAATTGAAGATTTAAATGTGTCATATAATGATACCTCTTCAGATGGGGGAGGTTTGTCTTCTCCTCCTCTACGGATGATTAAAGTCCAAAGAAGAAGACAAAATGTTAAAGGTAAAGGATGGACTTCAATAGTCATTCATCCTGAACCTAAAGTTGAGGAAATCAAAGAACTGATAGGGGAAATCCAAGATAAATAGGAAAAACACACACTTCCTCTATCTATAGATTACAAAGGGGAATCATCAAGTCCTACACAAGGAAAGTTACAGTGGATTCCTAAGAAATAGTCATTCAAGGCTCAAGTGAAAGAAAAGCTAAGGAAGAATAAGCATAAAGTCAGAAAACCCAAGGAAAATTTGATTTGGACACTCCGCTTCGATGGTTCCAGGTGCAAGTTAGGAGTCGGTGCAGGTATTGAATTGGTCAGCCAAAAAGGTAGGTCTTTTTATGTAGCATATCAATTACAGTTTAGATGTACTAACAATGTTGTAGAATACAAAGTGTTGATCCAAGGACTTCTCTTTGCACTCAAGAAAGGAGTCACAACTCTCATAATCGAAGGAGATTCTCAATTGGTTATTTAGCAAGTAAAATCATTATACTCTTGCAATGACAAAAGGTTACTTTCCTATAGGAAAAGAGTATGGGATCTTCTAGATGACTTTGAAGCTTTGAACATCAAATCCATTCCAAGAAGAAAGAACATGGTAGCGGATGCTCTTTCCATTTCAACAAGTGCTCTACAACCAGTCAAAAGCACCAAGTTGAAAAGATTTTTAGTGGAATTGGTTGTTGTTCCGTCCATTCCTGACAATATCACAAACTTTCAAGTTTTTCAAGATGATCAACTCATACTTGAATTTATCATGTGCAATGGTCACATTAAAGGGCAAGAAATTGATGACAATCCGGATGACGAACCTGAGGACGATGAGCTTGATGAAGAATATACATCATGATAAGATAGAATATCTCAAAGGATCTCAAAGTTAAAGTACGATAAATTAGATTATGACCATAGAACATAATCACAAGATTAGAAGGGTAGAACAACAACACAAGTACATCAAACAACTACATCCATCTGTCAGATCTCAATGGTATAAGAAACACTACCACCTGATCTCATGGAATCTAAATGGCCCAATCTTACTGTGCTAAGGAGACAATCCCAAGTCCCATACAGATAATAATCTAAGAGTCATAACCAAAATCTAGGTCAAGGAATCTTGATAGCAATGTATCTCAAAGGTACCAAGTACAAAAATGACATCTAATCCCAGAGGCAACAAAGACATGTAGGAAACCTACTATGCATGTGGGCAAGTGTCATCACATGAATAAACTTTAAGATTACCTTGGCAGCATGTCTGGACTCCAGCTCCCTAGTGACTCTGTGCAGCATATGTATCTTTCATTACAGATAAGGCATACTAACGAGGCAGGGTCACAATCGAGCATCCTCTCTACTTCCTAGCATATACATAGATAACCTACCCTAAGCTCATAAAATTATAACTCATAAGGTCACAATATTCACCTTAGTCCTATACAAGCAACTAGAAAGCACCAATAGATAACTAATCGAAACTTCATAGGTTACAACAAGCAAATCACATTATTCACATCAGTCCTATACAAGCAACTGGTAAGCACTATTAAACAACTGATCAAAACTCATCATAGGTTTACGTGAATGCATCACAATGGTTGGAGATAAAAGATCGTGACCAAATAATATACACAACATCATCATAGATCAAAAATACCTCCCAAGCCTCTGGTATACATACCTAAACTGGTCAAAGCTAGGTTTAACCAAACCCAACACAAAACCTCAATAAGTGTAAATTAATTAGCCATTTTAGTTTTTGATGAAATTTCATAAAAGTCAATTTGAAATAAAGTCATAAGTTTTCATTTAAAAAAAAGTTTCCCATATGAGAGAGGTTTTAAGATAAGATTGATAATAAAACAATTTCCATCTCCTAGTTAAACCTCCATATTTCCTTATAAATAGTTATTTATTAGAGTATAATAATAGAATTCATATGAATAATTACTTCATTTATTCAATACCAAAATAATTCGTATTGAATGATACTATAATTTTCATAATAAGACTAAAAAAAGAAAACATATTTAAAATATATATTAATGTCCATTTAAAAATAAAATAAAATAAAATTTAAATAATTTTATAATTTTTTAAAATAAAATAAAGTTTAATTATCTAACACTAAAATTTGGTAAAATCTAACTTTAACTCATTTAGAAAAATGAATTAATTTGAAAAAAATAATATACAAAAAAAAAAAAAAAAAAAAAAACTTTAACCCAAAAAGGGCTACAATCGATGACATGCCAAGGTAGCTATAGTTGCCAGTGCAATCTCGACATACATGTCGATGAAAAGAGGGAATAGGGGTGGGTGGGGATGGTAAGGGCCCCTGCCCACCCTATATATATATAATTTATTTATTTAACAACAACCCCATTAAATATAAAGATTATGACAATCATTTTATTACAGTGGTAATTTTTTTATTTTTAAATTTTCCACCTTAGATCTAATAGGGAAATTATTAGCAACCGGTCAAATTTATAAAACAGCGAACTTTTCTCGATTTCCAAACCCTACCCATAAACTAATTTTCATGAATTCAAATCTTTTCAACGAGGGTTTTCAATTCCTTTTCTTTCATAGATATTCAATATCAAAGAACAATAATTTATCAAACAAGGGTTTCAATCCAAATACAATTTCTAAAACAAGATCCATAAACAAACACAAAGAAGAAAAGTAATTCGAAGGGATTTACTGTGAAAATCTCAATAGGATTCCTACTTCGATATGATGCTAACTAGATGAATGCTCAGAGATTGCAAGAATTCACCTCTCGAAATCCTCTCAGAAATTTGTTCCTCCAAACCTATGTGTCGATAAATGAGCTCTAATTTTTTAATAAAGAATTTCTCAACCTAGGATTTTGGTTTTACAAACACACAAAAGCCTTTTCTTTATTATTTTAATTTATTTTAAAATTCATGTGCAAACTTTTTGCATTTTTAAAAAAAAATTGATAAACCGCCAAAGCCTTATATACTATATTAATAAATATAAAATTACAAATGTCTCCGTTAAAACGAAAAATGGGCATTCGTAGGAAAGAACAGAGAAGATAACCTCCAGTCCTGCTCGAGACCTTAGTCCTCCACATAGTACATACATAAAAGGGGCATTCCCCAGTTTGATCAAATTATAATATTTCTCTGCTAGCTTACTCTTTTATCTACATTTTAATAACTAATTTTCTGATACATTGATATTTTGGAAGCTAGTTCTTACTTTTCATTTTGAGAACATATTTGAGAAGGCCATCGATGTCTCATCCTCTTTAATCTTTAAACTCTATTATAATTTGTGCCTTGTTGATGGTGTATTTATAATGGTGCTCTGCATTCACATAATCACTTCAAACTTGTTTATTAAATGTTAGTACTGTTTGTTAGTAAAATTGATATTTATATTGATACAAGACTATTTATAGACTTGATTAAAATTACATTAAACTCTGATATGTTTTCTCAATTTCGTAAACAAACAAGAGGTTGAATTGACTAGTATTAATAATTTATCCTTAAATTAGTTCTAAACTTCTTGCTAAATTATAATATATGCTATCTAGGTTAATTCCTAACCAATTATATTATGGATACCTTCTACTAAATTCAAAAAGAAAGTATTTGATAGTTTCCATTCTGGGATTAGTGTCTTAATTTCAGATCTGCCTACTAATTTTATTGTTTTTATTGTGATTCACGTTTGTTTTAAGTTTGTAAAGTCCTTAATGATTCATGTTCATTTAATTACAATTTTTCTTAATGTTTTAAATTATTCTTTTATAATCTCCCACTCTATTTACTTATCAAATGCTAATGATCTTGATAACATGTGATCTACTAATGGTTGATAATTGGGTGTCCTGATTAATTTAATTTCATTTGGGAACATCCTTACCATGCCATGATGATGAATACTCCAATTTTGGTAACAAAAATTTGTCTTCCCTAGTTTCGATTGCAAATATTTGTTGGAGTCTTGAAGATTCACCTGCTCCTGGACATTGAGATCTTATGTTGATGATTGATGGATAAAATCCTCACCTTCAACTCGTCAATTTGCTAAAATATTTGCTTTAGTTATTGCCTTCTCAATATATGTGTTGAAACCTAGTTTCTTCGAACTGGTCAATTAAATAGAGAACATTTTCAAGTTTTGAGTTCATCACCCAATTCATAGTTCGATGTTTTCTTATGGCATTAATAATGATTTGGGAGTCTCCTATAATTAATCTTTTTATCCTTTTTTTAAAAACTTAGTTCTAATCCTTCCCTGAGTGCTTCTAATTCTGCTATTTTGTTTGAAGAGATACCCAAAGGTTTGACTCTTTTAATGATCCACTTTCCAATTTTTGACCTTATAATACAACCTATTCCTACTTTCCCTGGATTACCTCTTGATGCTTCGTCAAAGTTTAGTTTCATCCAGCCTTTTGGTGGAACTTCCCATTAACATTCTTTCCTTGCTTTTGATCTTTTTTCTCAAAGACTAATGGTGGGTTTCTTAGGAAGGCCCCCTTATTTTTCATACTCCTATCCCATTTTGAGAGTGTTCCTTTGATTTTAACAGGTTTCCTTAAATGGCTGTTCATCACTTTAGTAAGACTAGCTTCAACCTTGTTTAGAAGAGAGTTCACATTTAGTTCTGTGTTGCTAAAGATGCGCTTTTTCCTTTCTTTCCATATTTCCCACATAAGAATGGTTGGGGATATATTCCACAATTTACCACATATGCTAGAGTTGCTTTCTATTTGTCAACCTAAGAGATGACTGTTGAGAGCCTCAAGAAGAGGAGAAGTCCAACAAACTTTTTGACGAAGCCAATGCCAACCTTCTTGGGTAATTATAGAGGAGGTGCTCCACTATCCTAGAGCTTTCCTTACAAAGACAACATCTTGATGGGCCTTCAAATCCCATCTTTGTGAATTTGTCCATTGTTAGGATTATTTTTTGTATTGCTGCCCATAAGAAGATTCCCGCCTTAGGTAGGCACATTGGATCCCAACATAACTTGAGAGGAAGGTTAATGTTTTCCCATCTTTGGGAGTTAATAATAAGATTATATCCTAACTTGACTTTGTAAGATCCATCTTTGGAAGCTCCCCATATAAGTTTTTCTTTCCTATCTTTATGATTCATCTACTACTGCTTGAGGATGTTTTTAAAATTCTCTTTATCTATAGGTGTAATATCTACATCTGCCAAAGTGTTCCACACCCAAATATCTTTCCCAATTTCCTTTTTGATGTATTTGTAATCTGAAACCTAATAAGAACTATTGAAGTTGATGAAAGTTCAACCCCACAACTCCCAAGAATCACCTGGATGCAAACACCTGTCATAGAAGAGAGGTAAAAAGCTATGGAGGCTAGAAATCCCAGATCCATAAATGTGACAATCTTGATGAACAGAAAAAGAGATTGCTATTATCAAAAGTAAAAAGTCTCAATTCTCAATTAATTTTTACAATGAGAGATCATCCTTATAAAGGAGATTGAAACCCTAAAAAGGTCTAACCTAGTTGCATCAAAAAAATTAATAAATGAATTAATTATTAGATGCCTAAAGTTTAGCTTAAGCAACTAGAGCTAATTAGGAAATATCCAATTACTCTAACACCACCCTTTAAGATAAACTTAGGGAGTAGATAAAAACTTAGAAACTACTACTGAAAATAGAATTGGGTTTCGACAAACAAGCCTTGATAAGGTACCCAAGCACAACCAAATCTTTGAAAAGAGGAGAAATAGATAAAACCACATGGAAAAAACCCTACTCCAAAAAGAGATGGAAAACATGCTAACAGAAACTAGTGAAGGATTGAAGAAGCCTCCAAACTAGGGAATGTCTTAGAAGATAGGAACAAGAGATGATCATAAAGAACATCACTAAAGCATGTAGAAGCTGCAAAGCTCTGTCAAAAGTAATTGCTGATCTGAAGAACCTCTACTAAAATAGAACCTGACTAGGTAGAGAAGACTGTAATCTGTATCGAATTAGGAGGCACACAACAGCAAACAACTGAACTCAAAAATATAGATAGCAAGAAACACCAAAGCCTAAAGAGTTGATCAATCGAACCAAGGAAGCATGAGAAACAATAGAAGAACCACCCTCCCGCCCAATGCAGACAAGGGTGAGGTGACAAGCAATTGGAAAAGTGGGCCAAAAGAAATGCATGTAAAGGAACCACGATCAAGATGCACAAAAGAGTACATATGTGTGTACTGAGGTGATCAATCTTAGACACAACATGAGGCTAATGTCACAGAAGGGACACTCACTGGACAAAGGAAGATGGCAAACAAAAGAAAAAAATCAACCCCCCCATGACACTTTAATCAAAGGAGTGCATGTACAATAAGGCATGAGATATGGTGAATTACAAGAATGCAATAACCTGCATGAGTGTCCTCAAATGAAACTGCTCCAATCAGAAGACAAAACAAGGAAAAATAATTGAAACAAAAATATAGATGCATTATGACACTTTATCTCAGTATATTTGCAAGAATGCATACAAATGATGTCCAAATAGACTAGAAGAGACATAAGACTAATACAATAGATAGTACAAGTAATGACAAATCATCTGAAGCAACGAAATTGATCCTTGAACCTAAAACAACCAAGATCTCCACCAAAATGCAAAAAATGCAGAAGATTAAATGAAATGTGCCTAGAGAAAAATCTAAAAAAACAACTAGCATCACTAGAAAGAGCTCTGAAAGACCTTTTTAAAATAACATAAAGAATTCCCAAATTGAAGATAAGATGCTCAAGATATGTCTTCTAGAGTGCAAAACTAAACTCTTTACTTTAATAGCAGAAAAAACTATAAAAAAATATAAAAACTGAAAACTAACTATACCACTATGACGAGCTTCAAACCAACTTTTCAGAGATATCTCGTTTGCAAAAAATAGAGTCTATATGCTCAAGATATGAGAAAAAAGAAAAGGTAGGTCCAAATAGAGGCCAAGGAGGTGATAGGAAGTGGTGATGTAATACTTATGTAACACTGATGTCAGCAAGTGATGAGTCCAAATTTGACGGTCAAACGACCGTTGAGGCAAAAAAATGCCTGAAAATGACCCTTGCTGAAAAATAAAATCTAACTTCCAAAAACATAGAGCCAGGCAAAGGGCCAGTGCCAAAGAAAAATTTGGTGGCCAAAAACAATAAGGCATCATGTGAGAATAAAGTTTCATTGTTGCCAAATAAAAATTTACTATGAGAAACTGCCAAAAAATTCACCATGCTTGAAGCCTCAATAAAGAGGCATTAGATCGGAGGAGGAAGAGAGGATCCCGAGGTGTGGCAAAGGGCCTGCTGGCATGGGCATTGACATAGAACTTCAATAACCATGCTCTCCATACAAATGAAAAATGCTAATTGTAAGCCTGTGAAACCAAAACAAAGTGCTCTCCCTTATAAAGGCCCACAACAATGCAATAGTTACCAAAATTTTTGAAAAACAAAATTGCACAGGCCATTCAAATGCTGCTCAGGACTCTTAAAAAAAAGTTGAAGGGCAAAGTGATATGAGAAAGTTTGTCCATGGGTAGATCGATGTGAGTAAAAAAAGAAGACAAACCTTTAAGAAATACATGACCCCCACAATTGCCCCAATGCTGTCAACTGAATAATGCATGTCCACACTAAGACTTTGGATGTCGCATGAATAATCCATACCTGCGTACAAGAACGTGATGGAGCCACCAAATGCCTAAATGAAGTGGTGCTTAGAAGAAATGCTGACGGATAACTTGGCAGAAACCAAGGTCTCCCAAACAAAAATGCCAATGAAATATGATTGGCACCAACCTCCCATCAAATAACATGTCTTTGCAAAAAAAAATCTTGTTGAGTAAGTAAAGTAAATGCACCAATAGTAAAGTTCCTGCAAAATTGGTGCTCCCTCCAAAAAATGAAATGACACGCACTGGTATGTGGTGGATTAGATAAGGCATGATTGAGCACATGCCAAAAAAAATTGCTCCACCATATCATAATAGGTGCCAAACTCCTCAAATTCGTCACTTAACGATAATTTATTCATAAATACCGCCACAAATGCATTGCGAACAAAGAAGAATGCATCGAATCAAAGCCTGTGATTATGGTTTTGGAATCGATGATTGTGCTGCCATGACCAAACTAATCTAGCAAGAAAATAGAATCCTCGATCAGAAGCTTCTTCCCGGATGACATGGGTGTATTAGAGGGAAGAACAACCAAAGTGAAGGAGCAAGTTGTGGAGCTTCAAGCACATGCCTTGATGTGGCCGATAGGGATGTGGCTCGATAATCAAGGAAAGCCCAAAAAATACATAGTGTGCTGCAAGAACAAGACATAACAGGCCTTCGTGAAGGAGCCTGTGTGTCCCGAAATCTACAACAGTGCAAGAAAGATTCATAGTAGCCCAAAAATGGGAGACACCACCCAAAAATCACCCATGTAAACACTCTTCAACCAAGAGCTGACATGTGTCGAAATAAAAAATGTATGCCACCGATCGAGCCTTTCTTAGTGGCAATGGGATGCTTGAACAAGAAGGGACTACTAGCCAGAGACAAGAATGTTGGAATGGGTGAGTTGATGGCACAATGACCAAAAAAATCTCGTCCAAACAAAAAAGAAATTCAAAAAAGAAGTGCTCCCATCTCTTATAAAATCCACGTTCCTAAATAAATCACTGCTCCTCCCAAAGTAAGAGTAGTCGGTGAATTACAAAGCCGAGATTTCAAAGAAGCTTCAAAATAAGGCACCCAAAAAAAAAAGTCGCTTCACCACAAAATCCTTTTTAAGGCTTTTGAAAAAACATAGGCACCAAAAAGCGTGCCCAAATCAATAGGGCCTTGATGCAAAAAAAATTTGCCTCAAATTTCAACAACTTCCAAACTGGATGTATTTTATATGGAAATGGGGGTTTCAAGCACTCTGAGGTCAACAGTGATGTCTATTTTTTCTCAAAGTGCCTCAAACAATAGTGACCTCTTAGATCTAATAAAAAACTGTTGAAAGCTCAGATCTGAAAACCAATGCTAGAACTCTTAAGAATAGAATAGGGGCATGGAGAATTGGAGCTCTGATACCATGTTGAAGTTGATGAAAGATCAACCTCTAGCTTCCAAAAATCACCTACATGAAAACACCTATCATAGAGGAGAGAAACAAAAAACTATGGAGGTTGGAAATCCCAACACCATAGATGAGACATTCTTGATGAGCAAAAAAAGAAATTGCTATTATCAAAAGTTAAAAGTCTCAATTCTCAATTAATTTTTACAATGAGATATCACCCTTATAAAAGAGATCAAAACCCTAAAAAGGTATAACCTAAGTTGCATCAAAATAATTAATAAAAGAATTAATTATTAGATGCCTAAAGTTTACCTTAAGCAATTAGAGTTAATTAGAAAATATCTAACTACTCTAGCGAGAACATTCTTGACATTATGGGGAATGTTAGATACAGTTAGAGGGGGCTGTCCATCCTAGGAATCTTCTTAGAAAAGAGCTTCATCTTCCTCAGTCCCAGGTGGCATTATTGCTAATCATTGATTGACATCTTACCATGAAGTTCCATGCTTCGGATCCTAAGGGTGGGTTCCTAATTCTAAATAATGATGTTGGGTCATCCACATTTAAGTATTTGTTATAATGGATTATAACCCATTTGCTTTCCCTTTCTAGGTACATTCGCCATACTAGCTTTGCTCCCAGTGCCTCATTTTGCCAGTTGAAATTCTTAACACCTAGACCCCTTGATCCTTAGGTTGACATATCCTCTCCCACTTTATTAATGTTGATTTCTTTTTTTCTTTTGTTCCACTCCAAAAGAAATTTATGAGTTTGCCTTCCAATTTTTCGTTAACATGCTTAAGTAAAGGGAGGCATGATAATTGGTAAGTAGGAATTACTAAGAGTATGGATTTACTTTTAATTGTCCTGTCCACTTTTGTTAACCACTTTTCTTTCCATGTTTCTGTTTGTTTATCAGTTCTGTCTAAAATATTTTCCCATCCTTTGTTCTTCCTTGTTCCTTTTTCTAAATGGATCCCATGATACTTACATGGGAAAGTGCCTTTCTTATATCCCATTTGGTTATATAATCTTCCATTTTGTTGTAGAATTAAGAAATAAAATTTCTATTTTTTCCGCATTTACTTTTTTGTCCCGAGGCTTCTGTATAGTCTAGAATGATTTTTTAAAAATATTGTGCTTATTCCTTAGTGTTAACTCTTGGGAGAATAGTGTCATCAACAAATTGTTGATGAATAATGTTAGGGATATTATTTGTATTTTAATTAAAATAAAATTTATTTAATGTATTCTCACTTGCTTTTATTAAATAATAAGACATATTTAAAACTATATTTATTAATTTATCTAATATCAATATTTAGAGTTGAGTGAAAATATTAAACAGAGTAGGCAATAACCTAGTGAATATTTTGAAATAAGTGACAAGAGAAAAATAATAGTGCAGAAATCAGTGGATTGCAAAGAAATCAAGAAACCCTAAGGAAGTTTATACTTCTAAGGCACACGCAACTAAAAATCCACTTCCAAATCTTTGCAACTCTAACAAGAAGATAAATCAACCATGAAGATTCAAAAATATAGCTCCACCTCCAAAACCAAACCCGCTCAACAAATATTTGATAGAAACCTCAATCAAGTCGAGGTCATGAGAGGGCATAATAAGCAAGAGCACCCTAAAATAAAACAAGTGAGTCAAAATCATTCAAGGGACACTCTAGTCCATTCATTAGCTTCTATAGTTAGAAAAGGAGACAAATCTATTTATATCACGGATGGGGATGGTAACAAGCAAGTCTCGAAGGCTCTTTGTCAGAAACCTCAGTTCCATGCCCATCGGAAGATAAACTGCAACCTACAGGGAAACTATCATTCAACTAACAATTTATCTTCCAGGCCTTCCTTCCCACTGGTTTCTCTTAGTTCTCACCCTATTATTTTTTCCATGGCTAGCTTGGATAGTCAAATAAGGTTTTTTAATCTTACTAAATATTCAGGCAACAATAAGAATGATTTGTTTTGGCAGCATATAGGGTTTATCCCCGATAGCACTATGAATCACTCTTGCAAGATCCAACCTAGGAGGTATGAAACCTCAGTTTTGTCATCCCCCTATAGCTCACCCAGCTCCTATGTTCGGCCCCATCGTAGATTCTATGCTACTAGCCCATTAGGTGTCAATCACCAATATTCTAGATCTTCACGTGTTAAGTACTCTCTCAATCCAAATGACAAAACTATCATTATTAGTAACCAAGCAAGTGAAGAGCAATGGAAAGAGTGCCAAAAAGTGGGCATATTTGCATGCTAGAATGGTCCAAAATGTGAACTGCTCAACTTAATAATTGGTTACAAGAATATTGCAAGAACCAGGTAAGTATCTCTCACCACTCTGGTAGATTAGTATATTTGCATTGTAGTGATGAACATTTCAAAAATGATTTCTTTTATGTCTCTGATTATTTTTTTAAAGGTTACACTGTGAATTTTTTTGAATGGTTTCTAGATTGTAATTAGGGGATGTTAGAATTCATGATTCCAACCTAGTTTAACATCCAATCCCTACCTCTAGAACTCCTTCATTTGGATATTATTAAAAAAATAGGCTCATCCCTAGGTGAATTGATAGGTTTGGATTCTTCCTTTCATTTCTGTAATAATATCAAACTACTAATGAAATGTTAAGCTAATAATCCAGAATATGACCAGGTTAAAGTAATAACTAATAGAGTAATATATAGACTAAAATTACACAAATATGAAGGCAAAATATCAGAAACCATTAGATTAGATAATGATAGAAAATCATATTCAAAACACTGCAACTAACTGCAGATCTTAAAAGCACATTCCCTATGATGAACATAAGGAATCAAAAAGAGCATTAAAGGGATTCTTTACATAAGAATGATTCATTTCAGACTCACCAGGACATACAAAAAACTTAGATAAGATCCAAGAACAGGGGATAGTAAGTACTAAAGAACCCATAAGGGAAACTCCGATGTCAGATTCTAGACATAACCTCCCTCCAAATCTTAAGGAAATGCAAAAGAAAGTGCCAAAGGAAAAACAAAAAGATAAGATAACTAGTAGTCAATGTGCAAAAAAAGGAAAATGCATAGTATCAGGATCCAAAAAAGAAAAAGTAGATGAACAAGACATTGGGGAATGTAAAGGTGCAAGCCCTCTTTCAAAACTACAAAATTTTGGTGAGAACCAAAGTGCCAAAGATTTCAGCACAAATAGTAGAAACAACCAAAAAGATATGGTTATTAGGAAGATACATGGATCTATAAGTAACAATAGGAAAATTAGGAAAACTTCAAGGGAAACCAAGAAGAATAAGGAAAGAAGTGCCTCAACCGAAGAAAAAGAGTCATCAAAGAAACTGGAGACACAACTACTTAAGGAGCCAATAGATTATGGAGTTAGTAGCATCAAAGAAACATAAAATAGCCTTCTATTCGTAGGGGCAGAACCAGAAAATGGGATGGCTAAGAATATAGAAGAGGTTCTGGGATCTTTTCAGAATCAGACAATAAAAATGGGAAAGAATCAGGAACTACCAACAAAGAACCAATTAGCAAGTATTCCAAATTTTGGCAAATGCCACCAACTAAATTAGATTCAATTGCTCTCTTTGGTAGTAGTTACAAGAATAAGAGTAGTGAACAAAGTAAAATAGAAAGACCGCTAACACAAGATTTTCAAGAATTTTTACATTGAGACTCGGTCAGGGAGAAAGATTTGGATAGTCTGTATCTAGATAAGACTAAAGTAGACAATCTGGATTCCTTAACTAAGGAATTAATTGAAGTTTTTAGCTTTGAGAACAGTGATAGGAGTAGTGAAATGTAGAAGGAGAGTTTGATCCAGAGAGTCTTAAAATTAGGAGGAGATAATTATACTTGTGAAGATCTAAAAAGAGACTTATTATTGATAGAAGGTGATGATAAAAATGAGGAAACTTTATAGCTAATCAATGCTATTCTAGAGATTATGCAAGATAAGGACTCCGAGGGAAATGAGATTAGGAGGTTAACATCTATAGAGGATAGAGCCACAAATGACCACCTAAGCATTGCAGAGCAGATATTACAGGAGCTAGAAAGTGAAGACATGGATGGTGAAGAAGGTAATCAATTTAAAATTTCTTTAAGTGCACAAAAGAATATAGAACAGCTGGGTATCTAGATAAATCATGAAGGAGTTAAATCCCTTAATTATGGCAAGATGAAATCTAAAAGAGGTAGAAAATATCTTAAGGAACTCAGAGGATTAGATGGTTAGGAAAAAGAGTAGCAAAAGATCAGTTAGCTATTTAACATAGGGAAGGGGAAGATCCTTCCCAAGGAATCATGAAGATCACTATTTGGAATCCAACGGGCTTAAATGCCCCTAGTAAGAAAAGACTACTAAAATGAAATTTAAAACTTTTCGAATTTGAAATCATTCTATTATAGGAAATTAAGTTAAATAGGGAAGAATGAATCAAGTTAGAGAAGAATATAGGTAGCTAGAATATGAAATTACATGAATCTAGAGGGGCTTCTAGAGGTTAGGTTTCATCTGGAACCCTAGGAAAGTAACTTTAGATATTTTAAACTCCAATAACAATTGGTTAAGTAGCAAAGTCAAAAGCATTAAACCCAACCTTCAGTTTATTCTAGTGAACATATATGGTCCAACCTATAATACAGACAAGAAACATTTATGGAATGAAATCACTTTATTCATTAATAGTCATAAGAATGATCTAATCCTTTTAGGAGGAGACTTCAATACCATCTTAAATGTTGATAAAAAAGTTGGAGGTATTCAACGAGCCTCCCAAGCTTCTAAGGATTTCAAACATTGGTGTGATTCCAATAATATAATTGATATCCCACTTAATAATGGGAATTACACATGGAACAATAAAAGAAAGGATTTCATCTATATTGCTGAGGAGTTGGACAAATTTTTCCTCAAAGGTGAATTGAGTGAAATTAATATCAATATCCATTCTTCAATCCTTCCAATAGTTGGATCTGATCATTTTCCAGTTAGAATTAAATTTTTTGAACCTTCTAAACTAGTAAGATACCCATTTAAGAGCAAAAAAATGTGGTTTTTAGACTCAAGCTTTCTAGAACGCATTAAAGATTGGTGGAATCTAGATAGCTTCAAAGGATCTAAAATGCATATCTTTGTCTCAAAAATGAAAATGCTTAAAGAAAACATACTTAAATGGAACAAAGACCATTTCAATAACATCATCAAAGAAAAACTAGAGATCGAGGGAAGACTGAAGGAACTAAATTTAGAAGTAATAAAAAATGGTATGAATAACAAGAGCTATCTGTTGGAAAAAGAATTACTTGCCAAATAGGAAAACATATTGGTAAAAGAAGAAGTTTTTTGGAGACAAAAGTCAAGAGAAAAATAGCTAGATGAAGGAGATCAGAACACAAAGTTCTTCCATAACTCCACTATCCATAATAGAGTGACAAGCAATATAGTTAAAATTAAAGATCACTTGGGTAC
Organism: Cupressus sempervirens; assembly: GCA_028749045.1. Lineage (NCBI taxonomy): Eukaryota > Viridiplantae > Streptophyta > Pinopsida > Cupressales > Cupressaceae > Cupressus > Cupressus sempervirens. Next base: position 384,286,938 of record CM053785.1, read on the forward strand.
TATAACTCAGGATTTGTTTAAAATAGCCAAAATTTTGGTTAATCACTTTCAGGATACATTAAATAATTATGACTACTTCAACAAGATAATCCAATCTAAAATGCTTGAAGTCATTCCTAAAGTAGTATCATCAGAAGATAATAAACTATTAAACAAACCCATCACCTTGGAAGAAGTTAGGTTGGTAGTATTTGATATGAATCCTGACAAATCCCTAGGTCCATATGGTTTCCAAACATTTTTCTATTAGAAATGCTGTGATATCTTGGGTGAAGACCTCTGGAAAGCTATTGAAGCTTCTAGAAATGGTGGCTTACTGCTGTCTAAAATCAACCACACCTTTTTTACTCTGATTCCCAAAAATGAGGACCCTGATAACCCAAGGGATTTCAAACCAATAGCTTTGTGTAACACTATATATGAAATCTTATCTAAAATTTTAGCAAATAGACTTAAACGAGTCCTTCCAAAAGTTATTCTTGAAGAACAAATCGGTTTTGTTCCAGGAAGACCAATCCTAGATGGTATACTTATAATCCTAGATGGTATACTTATTATCCAAGAAACAATCCACTCAGCATATAAGAACAAAAGGGCAAGCATGTTCATGAAATTAGATATCCAAAAGGCATATAACATGGTGGATTGGAGGTTCTTATGCAAAACCCTAGAAGCTTTTGGTTTTTCATGCCAGTGGATCAATCTCATATATTAGTGTATCTCAACCACTAAGATCTCAGTCCTTGTAAATGGTACCCCTAAGGGCTTCTTCGAAACTTCAAGAGGGATTAGATGGGGAGATCCTCTTTCTCCATTCCTATATATCATTATGGTAGAAGCCTTTGGGAGAGAACTCTTCGATGCTTACAACAAAGGGGATATCAAGGGTATTACTGTTATAGAAAATATCCCTAATATTACTCATCAACAATTTGCAGATGATAATATTCTACCTAGTGACAACACTACAAAAGAGGCACTGAAAATTAGGTTTATCATCTGATTATACATGGCAGCTTTGGGTCAAAAATTAAATGTAGCAAAATCTGAAATCTTCTTTGTTAACACAAAATCAAAAGTAGAGAAGCAGATTTCCCATATCATGGGTTATAAGAAGGTAAATTTCCTTGCAAATACCTAGGTATTGATCTAGAAAAAGTAAGCAAATCGAACAAGGTATGGAAAAATATTTTGGATAGATTAGAGACTAGGATAGGTGGCTAGAAAGATAAATGGCTCTTAAAAGCTAGCAAAATGACCAAGATTAAATCTATTCTATCTGCTATCCCTATTTATCCTTTATTATATCTCTTGCTACCTAAGAATATCAATAAGAAGATTGAAGAAATTCTTAGAAGCTTCCTTGGGAATGATGGTGAGGATTCTAAAAAATTGGCACTCATAAGGTGTGAAAACATTTGTAAACCAAAGGATTCTGGAGATATAAGCATTAAAAACTTGCTTTGGCAAAATGAAGCATTTGGAGCCAAACTAATATGACACCTCTTTGCTGAAAGAAATAGAAAATGGGCTAAAATTATGTATTGTAAGTATCCTAATTCTATGGACCCCTTTTTAATTTTTAGGATGAAGAATCTCCCTAAAGGATTAGAGAGTTGGAATTTTATTGTTAGATGCAAAGCCCTCATCAGTAAGCATCTCATGTGGGATACTAGTAAGGGGGACAAAGCCTTATTTTGGGAGGATTCATGGGATGGGAATCCTCCTATAGATAGCTTGGAGATCCTTGTAGTTCTCAAAGAGAAGTTAGTCAACTTATGGGGAAGCAAGGTTAGAAATTATAAAACTAAGATCACAATAAATGGTACTACTAGTTGGGTGTGGAAATCTTTGGATGATATGCACTTGGAACCCTCAAAAAAAGTGAAATATGAAAAGATCATCAAAAGTAGGAAAATCAAACAATTAGAGAGGAACAATGAACTAATTTGGGAATTATCTAAAGATGACAAGTATAGTTTTAAAAATGGATATAAAGCCCTTATTAACTCCCAAAGATGGGATGAAGTGGAACTCCCACTCAAACTTTATTGGGACCTGTCATGTTTGCCAAAGGTTGGGTTCTTTTTATGGTTGGCATACTAGAATGTGATCCTTATGGTTGACAGATTCTACAAATTGGGTTATGAAGGTCCCTCTATGTGTGTTATGTAGATAAAATAGTGAAGATACAAATCACATCTTATTTAGTTACCTTTACACCCACCATTGTTGGGATTGGCTTAGACACATGTTGGGTTGGCATGCTTCTATGCCAAATTCTTTAGTTGATCTTCTCAATAACTGGCCCACTAATATCTGTAAACGTGTTTACAGTAGCATTTGGAACATTTGTCCATCTATCCTCATATGGGAGGTACAGAAAGAAAGAAACATAAGATTTTTTAGGGACCAAGAAATGCAACCAAAAGAGATTGTTAAAAAGTTAGAAGCAAGCATAGTCGAGACATTAAATTCCCACCTCAGTAAGTCCCAGAAAGAAGAAGGATCATTCTCATGCTGGGATGGCTTCATCAGGAAAGAGTGGACTAATCTAATTAATCCTCCACTCACCTATAAAAAGAAGAACAAAGAGGCAAGGGAAAATTGTAGATGGGTACCCCCTCCAAGTGGATGGCCTAAGTTAAATTTTGATGGAGCCTCCAGAGGCAACCCAGGCTTAGCAGGAATTGGTTGTATTCTTACCAATGAATCAGGAAATTAGATAGCTAAGAGGGCTAAATCTATTGATCGAACCACTAATAACTTAGCTAAGCTTGAAGCTTTGCAAGATGGGCTTCAACTCTACCTAAAATTAGAACTATCCAAAACCATCATTGAAGGAGATTCCCCGATCATATTAAATGCTAGAAGGGAAAGAGATACACCCAACTGGGTTTTGAACTCAAAATTAGAAGAGGTGCTTAATATGCTAGACAAGTTTGAAGATATTTAGATTTATCACATCTTTCGGGAAGGTAAGAAGAAGGCAGACCAATTGGCAAATGAGGGGGCTAATGGAAAAACTTTCCTAGTTATCAGAGATAGGTAATCTTACCTAAGCCTTAGGTCACCTCACCACCCTTTATCAAACTAATCAAGTTCTTTAGCTACCAAGGGTACTAATGTCGAAGCTTCTTTAACATCTCCCTTAATTTTTTAGGTTTACCCTTGCATTACTCTTTTTTTTTTCCTATTCCTCCCCTTAAAACACTTTGTAGGTTTGTATTTTTTGGGGATTAGAGTTTTAGTTTTTAGGTTATTTCTTTAGCTTTTGTTTTCTTCATTCTTTTCTCTCCTTTTTGTTGCCCTCCTTTTTCCTTTCTTAACCTTCGGGCTTAATTGTCTGCCCCTTTATATGAGTCCTTGTCTAGCAATTTGCCCTATCTTTTCATGATCGCTTTGTTGGCACTCTTCTCTAGTTTTTCATCATTATTTGGCTAGTGGCTTCCCTTGTGCCACTACTCTAGCTGGCATCATCTATGGATGATGTCATTATCTCTAGGTGTTTCTGGGTCCTTCCTCGTTAGCCTTTTCCATTTATACCTTCACTGTCTCTATCCTTCTCTGTCATTGTGAGTAATTTTTACCTTTTAGATGGATTCAAATATTAGTCTTTTTCATACCTCTAAGGTGTGGACAATGGCATTTTAGGGAAATGTTAAGCCAGAGAGATGGAGTAGAGTTTTGAAGCCTGTCGATGATATGACCAGGATAGTGGTTAGTCGAGCCATTGGTGAAGGCTCTTTCAACTATGATTATACATGGTAGACTAACAATGATATTATTGGGACATTTATCAGTTGTTTGGCCAAAGCTAGGGTGGAGCCATGGGCTATGATTAGGCTTTGTTGTAATATTTTTGACCCAGTTTGGCGAAAGGGGTTGGAAGAAGCCATCAAAATATTGATGAAAAGCTTAGGATTCCCCTCCTGGAAAGGTATATGGAACATCCACTTGACGTCCTTCTCTAGTCATTCATGAGAATTTGGCCTTCTACAAGGAATGGCCAAGAATGGAGGCCAACATTCAGTTCCTCCCCCAGTGGAGAGGAATTGTTGAAGATGATAGCAAAATCTAGCTTATAAACTACCTTAACATTTTTAAAGCTTACATCCATCTAGGGGTGGTTTTGGACAACCTAGAAGCTTTGAATTTTTACACTCTGAACATGGAGAAATCTAGCAGGGAGAAAAATGAGTTTGAATTCCAACCTAACTTCTAGCTTGAGAAGCCCAAAAATATAGCAAAGATCATCATGGTTTATTGGAAGTAGGAGTCTAGGCTAGGTGGGCTCTTGTGTGCTGTGCTGGTGACTTGTCCTTGGTTTTGCTTCCTTTAAGGTTGGTTGTGGGTGTCCCCTATTTTTGTCCCCTAATCTCACTGTGGCAGTTTGTTAGTTTTTTGTTTCTATGTTGGTCTGGTCATTTGGATGATTTTCATATGTATTAATGGGTTCCTGTCCAGATTCTCTTCCTAATACTTCCTTTTTGTATCTAGCTTGGTATAGAGTATGGAAGGATTATAGTTATTGGTTCCAGTTTACTCTAAGGTTCCTTTTCTTGTTATTGGTCTATACATAGAGTTATATATCCATCACAATCCTTATCATTATGTAATTATCCTGCTTAATATACATAGATGATACTTCTATATTTGTGGTCTCATTTTTTTAGATTATCTATCACTATCGATCTTTGTAGCTTGTGAGGCTCTATACTTTCCTTCTGCACTGATCGACTATGTAGTCTTTCAACAGATTAGAGGTAAGGAGTTCAACTTTCAATAATTGAAAATTGAATCAAATGAAACTAATATGTAGTCCTTATTCTCTATTAGTTAAAGTTTATTGAAATCTCAGTATTATTGATGTCAAACAATTCCTAAATAAATCTAAATCAGACACATTAAGTAGAGTTGCTACTCTGAATGCTGCAACATTGCTAGTATTTTAAGTTGGGGAATAATCAGGTCCACAATTATAATAAGGATAATAATAATTTTTTATTAGGACCTCTCAATAAAGACTAGTAACTAAATAAATTTAATATAAGTAGTTAAGTAACTCTATAATATAACCAAATCAACCTAATTAGAACAATTTAAAATAGGACCTCGTTTAAGGCATTCTACTTAGTAGCCTCTATGTGATAATGATTAGCATTAACTCCTTTGTGGTATTCATAATGTTAAATTAAAACCTAGTCTTAGAAGGATTTCAATATTAAGATGATATTTGAACTTATTAAAAGAATGTTAGGACTAAAGATTGTGAGGACCAAGAGAATTTTTAATCGATTTTGGAAATGTTCATATTTCTCTATCAAATGTGGGTTAGCTAAGCATGTCAATATCTAACTAGGGATGCCTATTTAAAATTTTTCTTTCGTAACAGTACTAACAATTTCTTCTTAGAAGTCTATTGTTTAGTAGAACAATAAGGCATGTGAGTTATAGATAAATCAACAAAGAAGAGATGCTCAATAAAAATCTAATACACTAGCTAGAGGGGTTCTCTTGGATCAGGAATATAACTAAATTGAACTAATCAGAATAGAAAAAATGTAGATTAGGACTCATGTCTACTCCATTGTAATAAATATCAAGTTTAAAATTGGGTTATGCCCCTTTTATTTTGTAATAATAAAAGACTTTAATCCCAAGCAAGATTGGAGGTTTTCTTCTCCATTCTTTCCTACTAGTGCCCATTTGAATGAAGATACTTATGTTGTATTTGTTAGTTTTTGGTGACTAATCAGGAAAGTACTATACATACTTCATAAATTTTTTTGGGCCATGGCCGACGTTGTGGCCGACATATGGATGACATATGGACAACATGTTGTAACCCTAAAGCGACATAAAATTACTTGTATAAAAGGGCTTAGGGTTAAGTATTTTTTGTTATGTTGTGATGCAAAATTGGTTCTTGCAGCAATATTGAGCTGTAAGGGATTAAAGATTGTAATAAGGTTATAATCACTGGATCATAATAATATCGGATTATTGTTTTGGTGGACGTAGCCTAAGGATTGGGTGAACCATGTTAAATGTTGGTGTCTTGTATTTTTTTCTATGTGATCTATTATTTTTTGTTATTGGTTATATTTGCATATAATTGTTATTTCTATCTGTGGTTTAATCCTAACAAGTGGTATTAGAGTGAGGTTGTTTTTCAGTTATTCTATGTAGGAAAGTCTCAGGGTTAAGTGGGAGTCTCATGGTTGAATGAGAGTGATGGTAGACAAGGGTTGATAGGTTTAATGGGCAGAACTTCTAGTTATGGAAGATGCAAATGAAAGACTATCTTTATCAGAAGGATTTATGGAAGCCGTTAGAAGGCAAAGCCAAAAATCAGGGATCTATGTCAAATGATGAATGAGATCTTTTAGATAGAAAAGCACGTGGAAGCATTTAGTTATGCCTAGCACCATAAGTGACATTTAATATTACAAAAGTGAAGACAACATAAGAATTGATGCAAACCCTAGTGAAACTATATGAAAAGCCCTTTGCTTCAAACAAGGTATTTTTCATGAAGCATTTATTTAATATGAAAATGGTAGAAGGTGGGTTTTTTGCAAATCATTTAAATGAGTTTAATACTATTACTAGTCAGTTATCTTCTGTGGGTATCAATTTTGATGAAGAAATTAGGGCTCTCTTGATTTTGTGTTGTTTTCCTAAAAGATGGAATGACTTGGTAATGACTATGAGTAATTTTGCTCCTACATCTAGTACCCTAAAATGTGAAGATATGATTGGTGTTGTTTTAGTGAGGAAACTCATAAGAAAACCTCAGGTGGATCTACATCAGGAAGTGCTTTGAATGCATGAAGTAGGGGCAGAACAACTAAGAGAGGAAGTAACTCTGAAAATCATGAGAAATCAAGAGGAAAGTCAAAGGGGAGGAGATCTCAAATGAGAGGACCAAATGATTGATGGTATTGTGGGAAACCAAGGCACAAAAAGAAAGATTGTTGGAATTGAAAGAAAAATGAAGGAGATAAACCAGATGGAGACAAGGAGGCAAATGTGGTAAGTGAAAAATCCAAAGAGGATGCTTTGCTTCTATCTTTAGAAAGTGTTGATGATTCATGGGTTTTAGATTCTGGTGCTTCATTTCATGCTACACCTCATAGAAGTTATTTTATTGATTATGTCCAAGGGGATTTTGAATTTGTTTATTTGGGGGATAATGAAACCTATCATATTGGTGGAAAGGGAAAAATTAAGATTAAGTTGCAGAATGGGAATCATTGGCTACTACATGAGGTAAGACATGTTCCAACACTGAGTAGGAATTTAATTTTAGCAAGGTAGCTTAGTGATGAGGGTTGTGTAGTTACTTTTAATGATACAAATTGGAAGGTTTCAAAAGGTTCCCTTGTAGTAGCAAAAGGTGTGAAAGTAGGCACCTTATATCTTTGTACAGGTCATATTGTTCCTTCTACTTTGATTGTTTCAGAGAAAAATGAATATTCAGGAACAATTGCTACAGTTGAACAGGGAGAACAAATAGCTGCTGTAAATTCTGATACAGTGCTGTGGCATAATAGACTTAGGCACATGAGTGAGAAAGGTATGAAAGTACTTCATTCAAAGAAAGTTTTACTAGGTCTAAAATGTGTTAATATGGAGTTGTGTGAAAGTTGTGTGTATGGAAAACATAAGAGAGTGAGTTTTGTGAAGACTGGGAAGAAAAATAAAAAGAAGAAATTAGAGCTTGTGCATACCGATGTATGGGGACCAGCTCAGGTATCTTCCCTTGGTGGCTCTCATTATTATGTTACATTTATTGATGACACAACTAAAAAAGTATGGGTTTATTTCCTTAGACATAAATTTGATGTATTTCAAACTTTTAAGAAATGGAAATACTTGGTTGAAAATGAGACTGGTAAGAAATTAAAATGTCTCAGATTTGATAATGGTGGTGAGTATTGCAGTCATGAATTTGAAGATTATTGAAAATGAAACCCTTGAATTAATTATTTTTAAATTAAATAAATATAATTATGCTAAATTTAGAACTTTAATTAAGTCTTTTGAATTTAACTCTTCTATTTAATTAATTTCTTAATTAATTAAATATAATTAAAAATTTATTTTTCTTTATAATTTTTTTGTTAGATTAAATTATTTAATAATATCTTTATTTGATTTAACGATAACTAAAAATCACAACAGACCTATCTATAAGACAAAGTATAGATTCAAACTTAAGGGTCAAAATCTTGAATTCATGTCACTTGACGAATTCAGAAGGGTAAATAACTTAGACACTTGTTCTATATTCTAGGAAAATTGGCTTAGGGTTAGGATTTGGACTCGAGAACTATCTAACCTCTTTACCATTGAGATACTGCGATAAGGCACACACATCTTGACAATTCAGAGAAGTTGATGCCTGGTACTTGCAATCTGCACAAAAGCTAAACACACACACACACACACACACACACACACACACACACACACATACATACATATACATATACATATACATATACAATTCAGAGAAGTTGATGCCTGGTACTTGCAATCTGCACAAAAGCTAAACACACACACACACACACACACACACACACACACACACACACACACACACACACACACACACACATACATACACATATACATATACATATACATATATAAAATAAACATGCAATGGTGGGGAGTGGTACATCATGTAGATCTTGACTAGAAAGTGAGTATGACTCCCTCCCTCAACCACATTAGAAATGTCAAACATAAAGTAAAACATATATGTACACCATACATATATAAGTATGGGGTACATAACCATAAAAGCCATAAATAACTCATCCATCTATCATTATGAAAACAACTATAATCACTATATGAACATATGAAGCATCATCATCAAAAGAATAAACATGAACAAATGAAATAACAGAGTAAATAACTCAAATATTTGTCCTATATTCTAGGATAATTGGCTTAGGTTTAGGATTTGGGCTCGAGAACTAGCTCCCCTCTTTACCATTGAGATACTGTGATAGGGAATGCTCATGTTGACAATTTAGGGAAGTCGACGCCCGGTACCTATAATCTGCATAAAAGTCAAACATGTACATATGCACACACACACACACACACACACACACACACACACACACACACACACACACATACATATATATGTATATATATAAACTAAACAGGCAATTACAGAGAGTGATACATTGTGTAGATCCTGACTAGTAAGCGAGTACAACTCCCTCCCTCAACCACATCAGAAAAATCAAACATAAAGTGAAATATACATGTACGCCATACATGTGCAAGTATGGGTTACATAACCATAAAAGCCGTAAATAAATCATCCATCTAACTGTCATTATGAAAACAACTGAAATCACTATATGAACATACAAAGCATTATCATCGAAAGAATAGACATAAACAGATGAAATAATCGAGTATCAAGCAACTCATCCATAAATAACTAAGTATGAAATAACATCCAATCAAATTAGGTAACCAAGTACCACTAAATCATAACACATAACCATAAAGGCCGACCTAAAAGTATTCAAAAATATTACATAAAAAGTAAACTAGGGGTAGGCACTAAGAAAACATGTTGAACGTTAGATTCTTGAGACCATTTTTTTCTTGTCTTTTACCATTTTCCATTCTTGTAGGCAAAAATATGTTTTCTTTAATTCAAGCAAGTAGATAAATTGTCTCATCCATATTGTCAATGTTACATCGTCATTGACTGTTTTAAAATTTTTGTTCACCATATTCTGCAAGCTTAACATCTTTACCAACAATGAAAACATTAAAATGTAGAAGATGGATGAGACAAATTGGAACAAATTGGCTTGTAAATGAGGACTGATTTGATTCATGACCATTTAAGTGTGAGAATGAGGGACATGGACCTCAACAATTGTCACATTATTTCTACATTTTTTTTTGGTTGTTTATGAACAAGTGAATGAATTAGATTTTAATGATTTCCACGAGATTAATTAGTATAAGGGACCATAAGTTCACAACCTTAGCTTATCTCCACATTCATTTCTATTTTTGATCTCTTGGTATGAATATTGACTATCAAAATAACATTATGCTTAATCTTACCTTCCTCAAATAAATTGTGCATGCTTTTAACCTTCAAGATGATTTCTTATCGAGCATAAATGTCTACAAATGTTACACATTCTATGAGAAAGTTCCATTTTGACTCAATCACACTTGTTTCGTAGAACATGCGAGTCCTCTCTTCTCTCATCTCTTTGGGACTTTTCCAATCACTCGTCTTGCACTTGAGATGATAAAAACATGTCCTCAATTATGCCACTAACAACCTTGTTTTCTTGGCCTCTTCATGGGTAGATTGGGGTTAATCCAACTGTGAAGAGGGAAAAGTTATTTTGGACACCTCTAAAGGATGGTTAGATTAAGAAAAACTTTGACACGGTGACCAGGGGAAACCCGAGTGTTTTAGGGTGTGAGTGTGTGGCAAGAGACCACAAGGGTAACATTCTCACATTTGCAGCCAAACATTTGTAGGATGGAACAAATAATATTGTAGAATGTTCTATAGCTAGGGAGGCTCTGGGCTTAGGAGCAAAAATTGAATGTAAATGAATTCATCTAAAAGGTGATTTAGAGATCATCATAAATGGCATCAAGAGAGGAAAGATGGAGGCATGAAACTTGGATCAAATTATACAACAAATTAGAGAATTGCTTTTGGATTTTGATGATTTGAAGGTTTCTCATTCATTTTGGGAAGTGAATAGAGTGGAAAATATGTTAGCCACTATAGGTGCCAATGCAACATTGGGTCCACAATATGAAATCTTTGAGGACTTTCATCACCTTGGATTAGAATAAAGAGAGCACTATTGTTCGGCCATTAGACACATTAATTCACTCATGCAATTTAAAAATGGATGGTTTAAGGGAAATACATCATGAGTTTAACTTTCAATGACATTAAATAATTCCATAGTAAGAAGAGATTTCCAATCTATTGATGTATCCCTCGCACATATCAATTGGAGTGTCGGTTTGCTTTGGTACTTCGTTCCAAAGAGTTCCAAGGCAGTTATATTCAGTTAGAAGCTAGGTCAAGTTCAATTATTTTCCACTATGATAGAAATGGAGGAAATTTTTTCTCTCAGCTCATATTCTTAGATTTTGTGAGGCCTCGCCATGACCCTTCGTAGCCTTAGTTGTTACTTTAAATTTTTGTTACTCACGACTCGAGATGTCGAGACATTATCAGATACTTGAACATATCGTATTATTTCATGTTGTGTGATGTTATTTTCAGATATTTAATGTTCGTCATTTAAAGTTTCATGTATATGTATGTTGATGAAATCAATAAATGTAGGATTGATACTTTGAATTATGAGATTTTAATGGTTAAGAAATGAGAGAAATCCTGATTGAGTATGTTTCAATTTTTATGAATTTCTGATACGTATACATATATGTACATGTGATTTTACGAGACTACTGATGTGTGCAATGAGTGTGCAGATATTTTAGCCGAGAAAATTGACAGAGGAACAAAATTGATCTCTATGTGCTAATTTTGAAAACCTTGTTGTTCGTAATTCAAGTATTTTAATTGTGAGATGTATGTATTTTCTTTCTGTGTTCAGTGAATGTTAATGTTCGTAACTATGTTCTTTGAGTGTCACTTGACACTCGTGAATTGTTTGTGCTCTTTAGCATGCTAGTTAGGGTTAGCTGTGTAACCCATGGACCTAAGTCAGTTTAAGTTAGTGTCAGTTGCTAATTGGGTTCTTAATTGAGTTTAGTCATCCTTAATCCAGATTAGTGCTTAATCTGCATTTTAGAGTTGTTAGTTGGCCCTAATTATTTCCTAGCTTTTGTTGGCTCTAAACCTATTCCTAAGGCTTTATATCATGGAATAATTATACCCAAAGGGTATGGGTATGGGTTAGGAGTCTTTTCCAACCCCTAAGCCCCTGTTTTTGACTTTTGAGGTCACTCAAAAAGTCTCATTTTTCCTTTGTGCGAAAATTGCAAGTGGTTATCTTGAGTCACCTCACCTCACCTCCACTTAGTGTTTAATCATAGTGTGGGTTGAGTTAGGAGTTTCTAGAATTGTAAGTAGGTGGGAGAAGTTATTGATCCTTTTGGTGGTTGAGTTTGAAGCTTATTTAGAGGCCTTTCTTGGACTAGTTGAGGTTGTTACCCAATCTCTACATTTAGAGAGGAGTCTGGAAAGATTGGAGCAAGGAAGGGGAAAGCTCTACTCAAACTTGTTCATTGCCATTACCTCTTTGTGAAGGTAGGAATTGTCATCTCCCTTGTTCAGATTTCATTCTTATTTTATGCTTATGCTACCTTGTTGTTATTTCAATGTTTGTATGTTTGTGGGTATGTTGGGAAGCTTTGAAAACCATGTTATTTTTGGATGATTTCCTTTCATGTTTATGTTTGCAATTTTGAGATTTTTCTTGCATGGGTGTTTTGGTATTACTCACCCTTGGAGAGGGCAGAAGTGACCAATTTTGGAAAAGGTCTGTTTAGTCGGACTCCAACCGTGTAGAGTCTCTTCTCAGGATGAGAAGATGGAGAAAGGGTAGGGTGTTATAGGCCCCTACCTGTCAGCACAAACCTTGTATGATTATGGTATGTCGAAATGGAAGAACGAAAGTTCTTGGTATATAGCCCTGATTGGGCATCTGTTTGGTGTTGTGCTTGACTTCTCCTGGTTGGAAGAATCCACCTTTCCCTAGTTTTGATTCATTGTGAGTCCCTTTGTGAAAACCTTGTATGAATATGCATGTTTGAATTGTTTCTTGGACATGCTTGTTGTCACCTGATCAGATTCTGTTCCATCCATGGTTCTAGAAATGTGTTGCAAAAATTGTTATGAATCCCCTGACGAGGGTCATGAAGAAAATTCAATTATATTGTTGAAATTTGGGATTGATATCCTATGTAAATTGGTATTTCAAACTTTTTTAGATTGGCAACGAAGCCAGGTTTTCTTCCTGATTCTTTCCCGGCTAAGCCCTTGAATCAGGTTTGCCAATAAAATTGGTGTTTGAGTAAAATTGTTTAGCTTGTAATTCAATCGTAATTTCAAATTAGATGGATGCACATCAGGAATAAGAGGATTTGGTGATGGTTTAATTGAGCAAATTTTCAAGTTCCTTATATGTTCAAAATGATAATTATGTTAAGGAAAGAAAATAACGTCTATGGTTGATATATTTCAATTCAAGTTGTATAGGAGATCATATTAAATATGGTGTTAATATGCTTCAAACTATTGTATCCATGTTTTAATTCTATTCAAAAATATAAAAAAAAATTTAAATATACATGCATTGCTTGTAATCCTATACTTAGATAAATTTTCAAAAAAAAAATGTTTTAAGAGAGTAAAACTCTCTGCATTTTGTATGAGAGATTCAAATTAATTCTTTTGGTAACAGAGCATCAAAAGATTATCTAAAAAGATCATTTTTGCTTATTGAAAAATTAGATTTAAAATTAAAATCAATAATAAAATAAACATCAAGTAAATAAAAATATCATAGTTATAGTAGATATCCTAATATCCTAAATATCTACTTTCTTACCTATAAAACTTTATTTCTTCAATGCATGTCTTCTCTCCACACACGTCAGTTTTTAAAAATGTTTATGTTGCTAGTCCTATTGAAATCATGTGGGTGACGTCATCCTGTCACCTCCATGAAAATTACCCCCTCTTGCAATGAGTATAGGAAGGAGATTAACATTTTTTAGTTTAACCCTTTCTCTCTTGGCTTGGACGCCACCTTTCATGGTAGGCTTTGGTCAGTACCCTGGCCCCTCCACTTGGGCAGCGCGTTGTCCCAAGCGCAGTGCTTGGGAAGCGCATGGGTTAGTGGGGGTTGGTGGTAGGGTGTAGGGGGGAGTTAGTGTAGGTGTGTAGGGGGAAGAAGGTTAGAGTTAGTAGGTTAGTTAGTTAGGTTAGTATTGTATGATAGTTAGTTTTGTTTTATAATTTATTTATTAATAATTTTTTCATTGTAAGTTTTTTTTAGTTGTTAGTTTAATTAATTTAAATTGTAAGTTATTTTAACTTTAGCATGTTAGTATAGGTGTTAAGTTAGTTAGTTTAAATGTAAGTTTAGTAATAGTTTTTTTAAAATAAAGTTTAAAGTTGCTATTAATATTGTTAATTTTTTAAAGCTATTTATTTTAAATTATATATATATTTCTTTAGTAGTATTAGTTTAATTTCATGTTTTGATTAGTTAGTTTTAATTTTATTTAAATTTTAAAGTTAAGTTTTATTTAAAGATTAGTCACTCATTTTGTATATGGTTAGATCAAGTTTAGATTTAGTTAGTTTTAAGTTAAATTAGTTAGTTGTCGGTAAATTAAATTTATGACTAATTAATATTTCACATTAATAATCTTTAATTTAAAGTTTGGGATTAATGTTTTGTTTTTAATTGTTATAATAGTTTTAGTTCGTTGTAAGTAGATAAAGTATGGAAGGTAATTGGCTATTTGTTATAGGTTTAAACTCGGGTTTATTTGCTTGGATTTTACGATTAATCTAAACCCAATTTCATTTAGATTGTTATTAAAATAATTTTCACATGATTTTTTAAGCGATGTAATAACGAATCAAATAAACATTGATATCAATCTAATAACGAAGAACTTCAAAATCCTGACGATGTATTCCTCCACAAGAGTTTTAAACTTAAGATGATGTAGAGAACCTTTACTTAAACTATAATCACAATCATTTCAAAACTTAGAGCAATTTAATCATTATTTTAACTTTAAAAAAAAATTGTGTGTGTTTTTGCCCTCGTAGTTTGGGCATGGAATTTTGGTATCAGAGCCCATGTTTCAACACTAGGAACCTTAAACCCTTACGCTTCTGAAAACTTAAAATGAAATATCAAATTGTGTAGGATGCCTCCTATTACTCGAAGCAACCCACAAGGCAGAGGTCGTAGGGTGAGAGGTGGTAGAGTGGGACAGGGGGATGGACCACCTCCACCACCACCACCTCCACCTCCACCACCACCGAACCCGAACCAAGACATTATAGATGCACTTCAAACTTTGATCGGTGTAGTTTAGCAGAGAGTAGTACCTGTGGTTCAACCAGTTCAGTAGATTCCAGTAGTGGAAGTAGAGGGACCCGGAGGAGGCGGGCCTAGAGGCAAAGAGAGGACTAGGAGTCCCCCACCGAGACAGTTAGAGGGGCAGGATGAGCATGAAGGTGAGTCAATACACCAGAGAAGACCCCCACTTGATAGACCTCTTAGACATGTAGGAGATGATATCAGGGAATTGATTCGACTTGGGCCACCATTATTTATGAGTTCCACTAAGGGGACAGTAGCAGAGGCATGGTTACAGAGCCTACAACAGTGCTTTGGATTACGACCCTATGGGAGTAATCTAAAGGCATGCCTAGCAGTTCATCAGTTGAGAGGGGATGCTTCCAATTGGTGGCATTAGGAGGAGATCATAGCTGGAGTGAGGATGGATACCCTCACATGGGAATCATTCCTAGAAAGATTTCGAGAGAGGTACTTGTCAGAGCATTTTCGATAGAAACAGATAGAAGAGTTCCATTCTCTTTATCAAAGAGGTCTTACAGTGTCTCAGTATGAGAGTAGGTTTCTTGAGCTCATTCCTTATGTGGAATACATGAAGGACGAGAAACTACGGGTACATCGCTTTATCATGGGTTTAAATTTCTCACTTCAGGGTCCAATTCGGATGGCCTTCCCTACCACCTTTAGACAGGTAGTGGAGATAGCACTAGTGGCAGAGGATACTCGAGGTAGACAAGAATCACGGGATACATCTCAGAACCGAAACTCTACTCGATAGAAACCCCCTTGGAAAGGGAATCAAAACTATACACCAGGGTCCTCTAAGGGCCAACAGTCTCAGCAGCAGCAACAGGAACTCTCATAGGGTTACCAGGGCTCTGAGCCCAAGCAGTGGCAGTTACAACAGTATCAAAAAGTACATACCCCACAGTCACAGTCAGTGCAGACTCAACAGTCTTTCAAGGGTGGATATAGTGGGTCTAGTAGATCAGGAGACCCACATCAGTCAGGATCACATGATACATGATCTTATACCCGAGGGCCATGCTACGCTTGTGGTGGCATGGGTCATATAGCTAGAGAGTGTCCGCAGGGACAGTCATCCAGTGGTCAGAGAGGGGTTTTTTCAGAGCCGACAGTGGGAGACATGGGCAGGTCCCACAGAGTTTTTATAGCGGTTGACAACCACCATACTGGGCATCAGGCTACAGATATTGAGGCTATAGGTGGAGTTGGTTGACCAGTTAGCGCTAGAGACTATCCATATTATTGCCCGACAGACCCTAGCTCCTCGAGGTTGAGAGCTGGACCAAGTTAGGGTCTAGTAGGAATGTTATGATGAGGTCACGATTTCTTTGGAGGATGCAGCACAGATGCGATCTCTATACCCTTATCTTTTGATGAACTCCAGGAGGAAGTTCATGCCTAGTGGGGGAGGATGTGAGGCCTCGCCCCAACCCTTCGTAGCCTTAGTTGTTACTTTATCTTTTTGTTACTCACGACTCGAGATGTTGAGACATTATCAGATACTTGAACATATCGTATTATTTCATGTTGTGTGATGTTATTTTCAGATATTTAATGTTCGTCATTTAAAGTTTCATGTATATGTATGTTGATAAAATCAGTAAAAGTAGGATAGATACTTTGAATTATGAGATTTTAATGGTTAAGAAATGAGAGAAACCCTGATTGATGTATGTTTCAATTTTTATGAATTTATGATACATATACATATATGTACATGTGATTTTACGGGACTATTGATGTGTGCAATGAGTGTGCAGATATTTTAGCCGAGAAAACCAACGGAGGAACATAACTGATCTCTATGTGCTAATTTTGAAAACCTTGTTGTTCGTAATTCAAGTATTTTAATTGTGAGATGTATGTATTTTCTTTCTGTGTTCAGTGAATGTTAATGTTCATAACTATGCTCTTTTAGTGTCACTTGACACTTGTGAATTGTTTGTGCTCTTTAGCATGCTAGTTAGGGTTAGCTATGTAATCCATGGACCTAAGTCGGTTTAAGTTAGTGTCAGTTGCTAATTGGGTTCTTAATCGAGTTTAGTCATCCTTAATTCAGATTAGTGCTTAATCTGCATTTTAGAGTTGTTAGTTGGCCCTAATTATTTCTTAGCTTTTGTTGGCTCTAAACCTATTCCTAAGGCTTTATATCATGGAATAATTATACCCAAAGGGTATGGGTATGGGTTAGGGGTCTTTTCCAACCCCTAAGCCCCTTTTTTTTGACTTTTGAGGTCACTCAAAAAGTCTCATTTTTCCTTTGTGCAAAAATTGCAAGTGGTTATCTTGAGTCACCTCACCTCACCTCCACTTAGTGTTTAACCATAGTGTGGGTTGAGTTAGGAGTTTCTAGAATTGTAAGTAGGTGGGAGAAGTTATTGATCCTTTTGGTGGTTGAGTTTGAGGCTTATTTAGAGGCCTTTTTTGGACTAGTTGAGGTTGTTACCCAATCTCTATATTTAGAGAGGAGTCTGAAAAGATTGGAGCAAGGAAGGGGAAATCTCTACTCAAACTTGTTCATTGCCATTACCTCTTTGTGAAGGTAGGAATTGTCATCTCCCTTGTTCAGATTTCATTCTTATTTTATGCTTATGCTACCTTGTTGTTATTTCAATGTTTGTATGTTTGTGGGTATGTTGGGAAGCTTTGAAAACCATGTTATTTTTGGATGATTTCTTTTCATGTTTATGTTTGCAATTTTGGGATTTTTCTTGCATGGGTGTTTTGGTATTACTCACCCTTGGAGAGGGCAGAAGTGACCAATTTTGGGAAAGGTCTGTTTAGTCGGACTCCAACCAGTGTAGAGTCTCTTCTCAGGATGAGAAGATGGAGAAAGGGTAGGGTGTTATGGGCCCCTACCTGTCAGCACAAACCTTGTATGATTATGGTATGTCGAAATGGAAGAACGGAAGTTCTTGGTATATAGCCCCGATTGGGCATCTGTTTGGTGTTGTGCTTGACTTCTCCTAGTTGGAAGAATCCACCTTTCCCTAGTTTTGATTCATTGTGAATCCCTTTGTGAAAACCTTGTATGAATATGCATGTTTGAATTGTTTCTTGGACATGCTTGTTGTCACCTGATCAGATTCTGTTCCATCCATGGTTCTAGAAATGTGTTGCAGAAATTGTTATGAATCCCTTGACGAGGGTCATGAAGAAAATTCAATTATATTGTTGAAATTTGGGATTGATATCCTATGTAAATTGGTATTTCAAACTTTGTTAGATTGGCAACGAAGCCGGGTTTTCTTCTTGATTCTTTCCCGGTTGAGCCCTTGAATTAGGTTTGCCAATAAAATTGGTGTTTGAGTAAAATTGTTTAGCTTGTGATTCAATCGTAATTTCAAATTAGATGGATGCACATCAGGAATAAGAGGATTTGATGATGGTTTAATTGAGCAAATTTTCAAGTTCCTTATATGTTCCTTATATGTTCAAAATGATAATTATGTTAAGGAAAGAAAATAACGTCTATAGTTGATATATTGCAATTCAAGTTGTATAGGAGATCATATTAAATATGGTGTTAATATGCTTCAAACTATTGTATCCATGTTTTAATTCTATTCAAAAATATAGGAAAAAAAATAAATATACATGCATTGCTTGTAATTCTATACTTAGATAAATTTTCAAAAAAAACTATTTTAAGAGAGTAAACTCTCTGCCTTTTGTATGAGAGATTCAAATTAATTCTTTTGGTAATAGAGAATCAAAAGATTCTCTAAAAAGATCCTTTTTGCTTATTGAAAAATTAGATTTAAAATTAAAATCAATAATAAAATAAACATCAAGTAAATAAAAATATCATAGTTATAATAGATATCCTAATATCCTAAATATCTACTTTCTTACCTATAAAACTTTATTTCTTCAATGCATGTCTTCTCTCCATGCACGTCAGTTTATAAAGGCAGTTTTTAAAAATGTTTATGTTGGTAGTCCTATTGAAATCATGTGGGTGACATCATCCTGTTACCTCCATGGAAATTACCCCCTCTTGCAATTAGTATAGGAAGGAGATTAACATTTTTTAGTTTAAACCTCTCCCTCTTGGCTTGGACGCCACCTTTCATGGCAAGCTTTGGTCAGTACCCTGCCCCCTCCACTTGGGCAGCACGCTGTCCCAAGCGTAGTGCTTGGGAAGCGCGTGGGTTAGTGGGGGTTGGTGGTAGGGTGTAGGGGGGAGTTAGTGTAGGTGTGTAGGGGGAAGAAGGGTAGAGTTAGTAGGTTAGTTAGTTAGGTTAGTATTGTATGATAGTTAGTTTTGTTTTATAATTTATTTATTAATAATTTTTTTATTATAAGTTGTTTTTAGTTGTTAGTTTAATTAATTTAAATTGTAAGTTATTTTAACTTTAACATGTTAGTATAGGTGTTAAGTTAGTTAGTTTAAATGGAAGTTTAGTAATATTTTTTTAAAAATAAAGTTTAAAGTTGCTATT
The DNA here is from genome assembly GCA_028749045.1 of Cupressus sempervirens. Classification (NCBI taxonomy): domain Eukaryota; kingdom Viridiplantae; phylum Streptophyta; class Pinopsida; order Cupressales; family Cupressaceae; genus Cupressus; species Cupressus sempervirens. The sequence goes on from CM053785.1 coordinate 384,306,520, forward strand.
AATATTGTTAATTGTTTAAAGCTATTTGTTTTAAATTTTATATATATTTCTTTAGTAGTATTAGTTTAATTTCATGTTTTAATTAGTTAGTTTTAATTTTATTTAAATTTTAAAGTTAAGTTTTATTTAAAGATTAGTCACTCATTTTGTATATGGTTAGATCAATTTTAGATTTAGTTAGTTAGTTTTAAGTTAAATTAGTTAGTTGTCAGTAAATTAAATTTATGACTAATTTATATTTCACATTAATAATCTTTAATTTAAATTTTGGGATTAATGTTTTGTTTTTAATTTTTATAATTGTTTTAGTTCGTTGTAAGTAGATAAAGTATGGAAGGTAATTGGCTATTTGTTATAGGTTTAAACTCGAGTTTATTTGCTTGGATTTTACGATTAATCTAAATCCAATTTCATTTAGATTGTTATTAAAATATTTTTCACATGATTTTTTAAGCAATGTAATAACGAATCAAATAAACATTGATATCAATCTAATAACAAAGAACTTCAAAATCCTGACGATGTATTCCTCCACAAGAGTTTTAAACTTAAGATGACGTAGATAACCTTTACTTAAACTGTAATCACAATCATTTCAAAACTTAGAGCAATTTAATCATTATTTTAACTTTAAAAAAAAATTGTGTGTGTTTTTGCCCTTGTAGTTTGGGCATGACAGATTTAGACCTATGAAGGCCAGATTACCATGTGACGTCTTAAACATATTTTTGTCTGTGATGACCTGGCCTTTCTAGAGGGAGTTCAACAAATGCTAGGGCCATAATATTTGAATACATTCTGGAAAAGGAGATCAAATCTGAATGTGGCATCGTTGTTTGTTGCACTCACATTTATGGTGGGGGAATCAAAAGAAGAGGTCCACTGAGTTCTTGCCGCATGTGTGGACAAATAATGGCTTCTAGGGCTGGAGGACATAATTGAGAGAGCCATTTTGGGTGTAGGAATTGAGATGGGTACTAAGCCTTTGAGGCTAATTAGTGGAGGAGACTATTCTATTCAACCATTGGTGGTGTGGCTATCCTCAAATCTGCAAGGGGTTCATATCCCCAAAGAAGAAAGGGGTGGAATACAATAGTGGAGTTCTTGATTGAGCACATTTGGGCACTGGAGGAGCATGAACAAGGCTTCATGAAGGCCATGCTAAGGAAGAGCATGCTTACTCTTGGACAACAAATTCACGACCAAGTTGCAAGGAAATGCCACCTTAAGGAAGGTATGCCCACATCAAAAGGAGTTTGGGTTGATGCCTCTTTGTTAATCAAAGAGGGGGAGTGCAGTGGAAAGAACCACTGAGGGAGATAGGGGAATTTGGTTTTGGATGATCACTCAACTCCAATTTTGACTTGTGAGGAATTTGCACATTGTTTCAAGGAATAAAAGACATTAGATATGTTGATGGCTATATTTTGTTTGTTTTGTCTTTTTTCAGAGTGTTTATACTCTGAATTTTCGTCTAATAGCATATGTATGGTCAGGGTAGGGGTAGCATAGGCTGAAAGGCATTTACTCATACCATAACTATGTATCTCTTTTTATCAATATAATACAAAATGTTACCCAGAAAAAAACAAAAACCTTGCTTTCTTTTTAATAGTTGTCCCTAGAAAAGCTTTATCTCCATGTTCCCAAGTTGAGGTTGAACTCTTTGATGTAGTGAGCCTATTTCAACCAGTGTTATTATTCTAAATGACAGTCAAATATTTTTCTATGACAAGATTTTCTATTTCATCATTCGTATTAGGATACTTTAACTTGATGTTCCACATTCTCAATCACTTTATGTTTTGTTTCATCTAACTTTTCATCCTATCATCAAAGACACCCTTTCATTGCAATTTTGGGTCATCAATGACTATCAATGTTTTCAAGCTTCTTTAAATAGCTTATTAATTGGATTATCATCACTACCTTCAACAAAATTGTACAGACTTTAGCTAATAGGATTTGATATGGTGCTAAGATTTTGACTTTGAGATTGTTTGGGATTAGGTGCTTTTAAATTTTCTATAATTGTCTCCATCTACATTTTATCATTTTCCCTCCCCAAACTCTGCAAACATAAAGAACAATTGGTGTGACTAGAAAATTGAAAAGAGGTTTCTTGGGTTTTCAATTCCAAAGTACAACATTCCTACAACTATTTTCACTCTGCAAGTCTCCCAACTAAGCTTATAGTGGAACTCAATCCCCAAATTATTTGTATTCTTTCACAATTTATTATTGGTCACCTTGAAAAAGGAAGACAAAAGGAAATTTGTTTTTCTTTATTTTTCAAAGAAAAAATCATGATTTTTGTTTTGGTAATGTTCATTTGCATTCCTACCTCCTAACAAAAGTGCTCTAAGGCTCTTATGTAATCTCTTAATCCATGAGATGTTTTTATATTAAAATAAAATAGTTGGCATATGAAAATAGCTTCACCACATATCTTTCTAGTGGGACTCCTTATCCATTTTTTTGTCTAACCAAGTTTCTAAATTTTATCAATTCATAAACTAGGCAAAGTACGTGATAATGAATATCTTTGGTTAATGCCAATGTCACTTTCAAAACATTCAAATTTTATCTTACGAAAGTTGCAACTAATCCATCTACTCCTTCCCTATTGCAATAGTCATTAATGTCACCTTATATTATAATATTTATGTAGATTTTCTATAAATTTTTTAGAAAAAGAAAAAAACAGTGGAGAATATAAAATCGAATGGCTTATAAAATCATGTTTGTTCCTATGCAAGAATATCGATCATGTGACCAAATGTTTGGATGAACGAAGCATATAAATCCCCAAGTTAATAGCATAACAAGGGAAGAATAAAATCCACGAGTTTTGAGAAGGCTTTGGAAAATTTGAAACATATAATATTGGCAGGTGGAGAGCCAGACTCCACAACCTTTGCTAGCATCCTTTTAGTGTGTCCCAAATTGGGAGCTTTGTAACAAGGTAAAAACATCCATAAAAGCATAATTAAAAGAAGTTTTTCAGTCAAATATCATAGGTGTAAATGCCTTGGCTATCATGTATGTAAAATGTGGAAGAATATATAATGCGTGCTACATGTTTGACAAAATACGTAAAACAAATGTGTTCCCTTGGACTGCCATTACTATAGGATGTTTACAAAATAAATTTGTTAAAAAGGCCTTGAAATTATTTAAGAATATACAATAAGCATCTATAAGCTCATATTGCTCAACCTTTGCCACTATCCTCCTAGCTTGTGTAAAAATTGGGAACTTTGTTATAATATATGTGCATTCATTAAAGAAAAACAAAGAGTGGATTTATTTTCAGATGTTGTAGTGACTTATATGTATAACAAATGAGGAAGCATAAGAAGTGTGATCTCATGAAATGCTATGATTGCATGATATGCAAAAAATGGATTTAGTAAGGATGTTAATTGTTTTCTTAGTTTTAAGAAATGTATATTGAAGGAATGTGGTTGTATCATTCAAGTCTATGGTTCATTTCTTTTATAGTTTGAAGCCTCCCATAACAATACATGTGAAATCAATTTGTTGTCATTTATATTGCTCTTTTTCGAGGTTATAGAATTTGTATAGATAAAATGCTTCCTAAAATAACAAAGACTCCGTAAGTCAAAAATCTATAATTATAGTCATAAGGATAATTATCGATAAATATTAACATGTAGAAAGTCATTCTTGTACTACAATTACTGTAGTTTTTGTGTATTACTATATTTATGGTTTGTGACTATGCATATATCTTCCTATAAAGATCTCATATGGTGATGTATAGTTGGAATTTAGTCTATTTTAATAACTTTATATTACGTTTATATAGATCCCAAATATTGCTTAGGATGTCCAAAATGTCATCTACAAAATTTAAGAACTATGTCTATATTCGTGTTGTGGATCAGGTTAAATCTAGCATTTCTATCAAGCATTAATAGTTCAAGATTTTGGTGTAATGGAAAATGCTTCCAACAAGTGGTATTAGAGCCTTGGATCACATGTTCAAGTGTCCCTTCAATGGGTGTTGAAGGCCCAATCAATGTTGAAGGGGAGATTGTTGACTTGGTGGTTAACATCTCGTTGAAGATTCGTGTCATAGATCGGGTTAAATTTAGCATTTGTATCAAACATTAATAGTTCAATCTTTTGGTGCAACAAAAAATGCTTCCAACACTATTCTTTCTACTGAATTGCATGTTCATGGATTAACCTCTAGTATAAATAGTGGGCTTCAAGTATTCTAGGAAATTTTGGCATATTTTTTAAAAGTTGAGAAAGTTGTGTGGCTGCCTTTAATTTGTCATCTGTAACCTTTTGATTTCTATAGAACCATGTAATTGAATTAATTTACCGAATTACTTAAAGATTCTTGAAGTAAAAGCCATCCACTTTTGAATTTAAGCAATTTAAACTTTTGAGAAAATACTATGGTAATGTTTCTTAGTGGTTAACTTTTCACATTTTTATGTTTATTTGGTTGTTTAAGTATGATTGGTGTTTGTATTTTGGAGTCAATCATTTTTTAACAGATACTCATAGCTTCGAAATGCATGCATGTAATGAGGAGAATTTTGCATTCCGAACAAATCATTTAGAACCATGTAAAGCATTGTGTATTATAACGGGATGGAGTTATGTCTTGTCACATGATAGTCCCAAGTCATATCAGTCTCTCACATCACTCGAAGTAGTAGAAAACAAAGAAGATGTCCCTCGTTATTATTAACAATGCATATAGTTGAAAGAAAAGATATGACATTAGTGTATTTGTTTATGTTGAGTATGCTCCTTCCATAATAAAGTTTTGAATTTCTTTAAAACCTTGACATGATTTATTAGGACTGCCTTTGAAGCATATAAGAAAACAATCTATGCATCTCTATCATTTTTGAAAAATTTCAGGCCATAGGTATTAAATGAACTAATGAATTTTACAATTGGTTATATACTATTGTTGTAATAGCCCTTAAATAATAATTGAATCTAATATTAAATCATAAATAATATTCTTATTTATAATTAATTAAATGCATAATTGATTATTAGATCAATAAATAAATCAATTACTCAGTATATAGACATCATTCAAATGGCTAAATGAAATAAGTATTAAAGTCAAATACATTACCTTATCACTTTAAATAAAAGAGAGTATAAAATAGAATAGCTAATTGTTACCCAATAGCAAAGGGATAATTGACTAAACAATACTGAATAATTAAATAACTATTATTATTACTAGTATAAATATTTTAAATAAATCTATTTTAAAGAAATATCGATAAATATCCACTAAAAAATGATTAAAATTTAATTTACTACACCCAAAAGTATTTATATTTTCTTTTATCTCCATTTACTTTTTTGCACTAACCTAAGTTTTTAATTTTAATTTCTAATATTTTTTGATGATTTATATCTCCAATGTTATCAATTTTTTTTGACTTGTAGATGGTTGTCAAATTTAACCTAAAAAAGTTAACATTAACACACTCACACCATCCCACTTCTCCCTTTCTACCATTGTAGAATGCCTATAGACATTAATTAGTATAGATATCTTAAATAAATCTATCTAAAGAAATGATGATATATATCCACTGTAAAATACTTATAATTTAATTTACTACATCTAAAATTATTTGTATTTCCTTTATCTATATTTATTTAGCTTTTACTAACTAAATTTTTTTATTTTAATTTCTAAAAAAATGAATGATTTATATCTCCAAATATTATAATTTAAACAAAAATTTTATGTGGTATTTATTAAATTATTTTTAAAAGTATATTCTATTTATAATAAGATTTAAACTTTTGACATGTAGATGGGTGTCAAATTTAACCTAGAAGAATAAAAGTTAACATTAACATGCTCACACCATCCCATTCCATGCATTTGCCATTGTAGAATGCCTATCGAAACATTAATTATTATTAATTAAATAATGCATCTAATTAATAATATATATTATATTGTTAGTAAAACTAAGATTGAACCTAAATAAAAATAAATATTATTATACAACCATCATTGGTTTTGTGGAAACAATATATATTAACAAGGGGTGCAAGTGCCAAAGTTCTTGCCTTTATTAGTGTGGTGGATTCTAGGGTAGGAGGTGAGTGAAGTTTGTGAAGTTGTACATTTAATGGTAAAATTTATAGTTTGTAAATTTTGACATTAAACTAAATAAATTAAAACTTTGACAATTTATTATAGATGGGAAATAGCAATTTTTATGTCATTTAAAGAAATATTTAAATAATAAATATGTCTTTTGACTTAAATCATATAAATCTAAGATCATAAAATCAAAGAAAAATAATAATGATCGTAATAACATAATAATAATTTTGGCTTATAAAAATAATGTAATAGTATTGGTATGATTGATTTACTCATGACTTAATTATAGATCATTATTCAATTTTGAGTTGTCTCATTTGTAAAAAAACTAAGTATTGTAATTATTACTTTAATAGTGCTAGAATATTGAACATTTAATAATAACAATGCCATTCCAATAATAATTATACTTATTAAAAACTTCAAAGCTTGATATATGTTTTTCAAAGTTAAATAAAATTGATATCTAAATTTCATATAATATATGTTTTAAAATTATAAAATAATATTAAAATCAAAATATATAAGTATTTAAAAAAATGACCCTATTATTCAAATTCCTCATAATTTATATACTTTTCAATTTATGAATAGTAAATTAAATATTATAGCGCAATGATTTAAATTAAAAACATTAATTTAATTAGATAAGTATTTGCTAAAACAAATTATAATTAACTATTAGTATATTTATTATTATTTTATTAATATCAATGAAAGATTGGAAAATAACAGCTAGTAAATTATAGTGTAAACTTAAAGAAATAACATTTTACAAATTACAAAAATAAACATAATTGTAAAACTAATATATATATATATATATATATATATATATATAAAATAAGAAATATAAAACAATTAACTCTATATTTGAACTTGGTAAGAAAAATAGAGTGATAATTAATATTGATTAGATATTTGAGGGGGAAGATAAAAGTGATTGTTTTTTAAAAAGTTAATCCACTTGTCACAAATGTGGAAAAGATAAAGTTGTAATTAATGCTTTCATTAATACATGATAGAGTTGTTAGAAAAATATTTGTATTTTTGCTGGAGAAAATTGAATTTTTTCATTGCCAAAAAAAGAATGGTCCAATAGAATGAATGAAAAATGTGATTTATAAAATAATGAAAAATTAGAAAAAAGATATAAACATTTGAAGTTTCTTTTAATCTTTTAAATCCTATGAATTGATTGGTTAGTTAAATTAAAAATTGAATTGAATGAAAACAATAACATCTTGCTAAAGGGAGGAACTAATAATAACCAGTGACATAATAGGCATGCCACGTTGGCTTGAATTGGCGAGGAGTACGTATAAAAGTTTGGGAATGGGGGGATATGGAATATTAGACATTACCAAAATATTACCAGCAAAAAAATATAGAATGATTACCATTGAACGAAATACACATTTTGATCAAAGGAGTGAAGACCAAATGCCCTCATAGGAGATGTATGTCAATCTCATTATTACATATTCGTTAATCTCATTATTACATGGAGCAAAATAAAGTTAAAGTTTGAAATTATATTATTGCCACCATGGGTCCCAAATAATTTTTAAACATTCTACCTTCCCTTATAAGGTACCCCATGTGGAAATTGAGACCATCAATGTTGTGGACTATGTGGAAAGGTAACCACATATTATTAAATCTTTATCACGAATATGTTATGACCTACACATCTATTAGTATAGGTAATTATAAATGAATATGATCATTAGTGATAATTCTAACAATAAATATAATCAACATTTATTGTTAATTATAATTTATAGGATATAAAGTTGATACATATAAATGAATACACACACACACACACGCACAATTAATCATATGATTATTAGTTATTAATAACAATTTATGATACTGGTGGATAATATTGAATAGAATCAAGTCTTAAATATTAAAAATAATTATTTCTAAGTATCATTATTAATCATTTGATTGGAAGTATATTTTGTTACCAAGGAGGGGCTTGTCTAAGTCCAAACAATTGGATATTTGTCACTAGATAGGTTAGGGGTCAACGACTCATGATCCTTTGGGACACGAGCTTGGCCTTGTCAACTTTGAGGGAATCCATTTGCACATTTGGCATCTAGGCAACTTGGATAACATCCATCCCTTCTGATCCTAAATTCGGATAATAACATTATTATTAAGAGAAAACTTAGTTTCTAAGATTATCATTACATATAACTATTAATATATTGTTATTTAATCTCTAGTAATAAGTGTGCTATTTTATCAAGGAGGAGCTTGTATAAATCCAATCTAAGGATTTACCCAATAGAGGGTAGGGATCAATGATCCGTAAATCTTCGTGAAACCAACTTGGACCTGTAAACTTTGGGGGAGTCCTTAGATGGTATCTAGGCAACTTGATTAACATTTGCACTCTTCGATCCACAAACCAAATGATAATTATAGAAGACAATTACTTCCTAATCATAAACTTAGATCTTTAACATCAAATGACTCAATTGAGTAATGTTAAAGTCAAACATTAAAAGGGGAAATTACAATTGTTTTAGAAGGCCAACTATTGTAAGTGATTAGAGTATGATGAGAACTACTTTTATCCAAGTTAAGCTCTTATATTAAATGAATAAGATTTATAGACCTGATAGCTGTTAGGTATTCTTTGTTTATGCTTTTCTATAAGATAATCAAATTAGACAAACCTATCACCTTCAACTTCAACCAAATTAACATTTTTTCAAGAATTTCTTAATTGGGAACCATAAATTTAGATTATGGTGGTTTCACACCTGATCGACTTTCAAGTTTAGATTTCTATTGGTTGTAGGGTAAGTAAAAAAGAGAATATGTTCTTCCTATACTTCTTGGCATACTATTAATTCTAGTTTTAATACATTTTCTTTGTTATATGTATAGCTTCATTTTTAATCTAACTTCTGATATAACCAATTTTTTATTATTATTATTTACAATGAGAAGCTATCCTTTTTGTTGTTTGATTTGTAGACTATTTTATTGAATTATTGAATTATAACTGGTGAATATCTTAATCAAAATTTTAACTTATTCTTCGATTTATATTGTGCATCCCTATTTTATAGTGTTATGCTTCCATTTTATAATTATAGAAGTTAATTATTATTATATGCTAAGATATTTCTTGAGTAGACTTGAACCCAAGACCCCCCACAGAGGAGGCCTACAACTTACCATTGTGGTGTAGGCTCTTGCCTTATTCTTAACTAACTTCTAATGTTATACTATAAGTTTAAATATTTAAACTAATTACCACCATTTTAGCATTGTATTTTATGGATCTTTAGTTTAACATTTATTTTTGTAATGGATTTACTTATGTCTAGTTGCCCCAAAATTATGGGACTAATCAATATTGTTTCATTTTGTCACTATATTTACCATTGTATGGATTGATGTCATGTTTGTTTGTGTTTGCTTTGTTTATTGCATTGATTTCTCTGGATTTAGTTATGGAACTCCTTATTTATTTGAGTTTTGCATCATTCAATATTAAAAGTTATTATGTGTTTTGAGGGAACCCCCTAATTCTTACTTTTTTACCTTAGGAACATGTTACAAACATCCATCAAGTACCTTGACAAACATGCATGTAAAATGTTTAAGTGTAGCTAAGGCACATAGATGTTTTCGACAAAATTCCTGAGAAAGATACCATCTCCTGAAATGCCATGAATGCACGATATGGAAGATGTAGAAGGATAGATAAGGCACATTATTATATTACCTAAATACTCTTAAATGATTGAGTTAGATAAAAAAAGGGAAGAGTCAAAATCCCCATGTAGAAGTTGCAATGTTGTCAATAAAGACAAACAAAAGACAGTCTTGAATTCCTATGAATATAATTGTGAAACCCTAAATATCAAGATCTCTAGGAAGATCTTATCAACTAAAAAAATTGAGAAGAAAAGCATAGAAAAGGTAACTGATTCTCTAAGTGATAATTTTTTTAAAATTTTGAATTGTTGGGTGTAATTCTTAGAGCTCAAATACTAAACCCTATTTATTAAGATGAAAAAGTTCAATGACATGCTAAAATAATCTCACATAGATTAGACACTAGCTACTAAGTTTAGGTGATTCCAAAGAACTAAAAATTAACCTCATTGTAGCTTTAATTATTAGCTTAGCCCTATATTGATAGAATAGTTAGACTAAAACTCAAAGTATTAACTATACAATATTGTAAAAGCTATATCTATAAAATTTGAAAGAAATATACTCAACATTAAAAAATCTATATATTTTTTCCATAAATATTATAAATAAAATTAATGTACATTAATGTTCATAAATTGCACTCTTTTAACATATTAATTATATAATTTCCTATTGGCATACCTCTTGCACCTTCTTTGGGTGCATGTGCTAGTTTATATCAATGTATAAACTAGGCAAAGTGCAGGATAGTGAACATCTTTGGTTAACATCAATGTCACTACCGAAACATTTAGGCATTCATTCCTTAGTCTTGATTTTGGCTCTGACTCTCAAACAAGCTATGCATTGCTTTTCTATACACATCAAGAATACCTAATTCTTCCATTTTGTTCCACAAATTGTCTCTAGGAACTATGTCAAACAGTTTCTTTAATTTTAAAAAATAACAATATGCTTCTTCATCCTGAGTGTCCTGCATTTTCTCTATTAAGTGTCAAAGGTTGATGCAATGATCAATGGTAGAATGTCTAGTCTTGAGACCAACTTTCCCTTTTTCTATTTTTACTTTACCTTATGCGCAACCACTAATTCTACATTCCACATGCTCCTTAAAATCTTTTCAAGGAGAGGATTGACCATAATAGTGTGATAGTTGGGTAACCAATGTTCCTACACTTAAAGAGAGAAATAACTGTACTAGTTATCTAATTGGTTGGGAAACCTTCTCTAATGACACTACTAATGACTTCTTTTTCTTGAGGAGCAAGGAGATGAAATCACCACTTTAAAAATTCAGCTTCAAGCCCATCAATATTGCTTGCCTTGCACTTGCTAATTTCTTTGTTCCTTGTTTGATATCATCTACCATGAAGAGTTCTACCGAAGTGTTCATTATGGTTGGAGATTTCTTGTGCGTCCACTCATAGACTAAATTTGTATATTCTAGCTATTGAAAATTTGTAATATTATTCTCACTTTATTTTTTTTCCTTTGCCGTAGTTCCTTCCAAAATTCTTTGGAAATTGGTTTTTCTAGGAAATATTAACTCCCTTCTCCTTGCATTTACGTACAACTCTTTTTTTTCTTGGATCAATTTTTTATACTTATTGTTTATTTTCTCAAGTCTTTCCTTTTATAGATCTCTTGGCTAACTTTTTAATTTTTAATTTTTATCATACCATAGATCTATTAGAAAAGTGTTTGCTGCCCTCTTCCTACTACAATATATTTAAATTCCTTTAACACCTTGTGTATGATAGGAATCACTAAAATATTATGAGCATAAGAAATATCTTTATTGCCCCTTTCATTTGTCACACTATTGTTTATTTCATGAAATTATTGTTTAAGAATACTATTGAACCATGTCCTTGTTTTCCTGATTTATGAGGATTTTGATGATAACAACTATATTGTGTGAAGTACTTGGTAAAATGTCCAATGTAATAAAGAGGGGCTTTTCATTTGAATTCATCTCTATAGGAGAATCTCCAATGTCAAACCCCATCACTCTAAATGTAAGATTTTGAGAGAAAGTAATCTAATCGACCATACTTCTTCCATTGCAGGTTTTGCAAGTGACACTCCCTTAAAGTTGGCTAAACTCTCACGTCATTGAAAATAAAAATGCTAAACAAGCTACACATCCCCAATAGTTATGCCTCAAAATTTAAAACATTTCCTCATGGTCTTGTGAAGCTCTTTTCTAAGACTGATCCCCATATCCTTCCAACTATAAAGGGTTAAATTCTATCCTTTTCCACCATTAATTAGATGTAATGATTGATTTTTTGTTGTCCTTGCATTGAAGTTCTCAATTAGCATTATTTCTCTCGAAATGCAAAATAAAGAGATATGATTTTTAATAACTTTAGAGTTTTTAGGAGTGAAGTAACAAGCAACCAAATTGAAAATTATCTATAACAAAATGCATTGTTTATGTGGATCTTATTTTTTCAAAATTTATTAATCGATGCTTCTTCTCATTTATATGAACTATGACTCCATTATATTCCTTTAGCTATTTCATTCCTTTTGTTCTAAACTGAAAATTTCTAGTAACCTTTAAAATTAGGGACCTTGGAACCATTATGCTCACGTGTTTCAAAAACAATAATAATATTATTTCCTTCTACTACGACTCTGACCTAGGAACTTTTCTCCATGAATAACATTTATGATTCCAACTTGCTACACTTAAGAGATTCTATGGGGCCCCTATTTCCTTTTTATTGTTGTTGAGAAATTCTCATTAATTTAAGATCTCTCATTCTTCAACCAAACCCACTTTCCCTCATTTCTAGGTGTCTTTACTTTTTGTCACTCTTTCCTTTGATCCTTTTCCTGAGTAAAGTTAGATCTTCATCTAGATGGAAACGTGTACCTCTAAGTGGCCTTCTATTTCTAAAGATCATATTCTTATCCTCTCGGTTTCTCAAATTAACTCTTATATGTCTATCTCTTCCTCCACCTATACTCTTACAAATCCTATTTAATGCATTCTAATTACAATATGTCCATTCTAGGTTATCTCTAAGAAACTCCCTAAATGCTAAATATTTTTTTAATCCAAAGTCATTCAACCCTTTGATAATGACATTTTTAACCTTTCCTCACTTGTCTAATTTTGTTTCCTTATTTGAATTTTAATTTGTTGTTCAATGATTCCATTTTTGTTTGTTTGTTGAACTATTTACCACTTAAAGCCTAGTGGTGTTGAGTGCCATCACTTCTCCAATCCTTTACTTGAGACTCTTTAGATTCTATATCATCTAAGGTTAATTGAATTTCCTTCAATTGTGTTGTATCTTTTTCTTTTACTAATTCCTTTCCTTTACTTCCCATTACTCTCAATTGTTCCAATTATGACATCACATTCTTGTTGTCCTATTTCCATTTTGGTCTACATGTTTGAGTTTTTGTCTTCGAGAGTTTTGTTTTCACTTTATGTTTTGCTTGTATACTCTACGACTTTATACACTTTGTTCTTCTCTTCCCAATTTATTTCTTCTAGAGTTTTCATCCTCTTTTTTATGACCACAAGCTTCTCTACATATAACTTAGAAGAACATGATAGTGGTTTTGAGGTTGGACTATTCAAATATTTGTTCTCTTGTTAATCATCAAACCTACCAACTTCATTTTTTGTATATATTTGTGTTTGATTCAGAATTGATTTAGTGTTCTTGTTGGTTTCCATTTGTTCTTATAACCCTTCATTTTCATTCTCTTTATGTACTACTTTCACCATAGTGTGTTGGAAAGCCTTTCTAGAGTGCAATGCCTTTTTGCTGTAAATGATTATTTCTAACCTTATCTTATTTCTTGCTATTGCCATAAAACACCATTTATTTCTATAGTATTTTCCCCTATCCACTTTCCTGAGTAGTACAATTTTTGAGTAGAAGCTTTCAAATATAGAAATATTTATGAATGCCAACTCTTTGATTTGTTTGAGAGGAAATGTGAATATTCTATTTACCATGAAATAAAAGCTCCACTTATAAATTTAATATTTTAGAAGTATAAATGTAATATGTAATACTATTTAAAAATAATAATTAACTAATCATTATGTTATAATATGACTTATTGATTATAATAATTATATTATATAAATTGATTAATATTGATATTACTTTTAAATAAATAGATAAATAATGATATTCTATTTGATGTCACTAGTAATAGTAATTTAAAAAAAAGACACTTAAAATATAGTTAGTAGCTTTAGGACTATTGGTAAATCAAAGGTATTTTTATTTAATATAAATCCTATAATAGAAAAGGATATCTTGGCACTCTTGGGATTCAAGGCAATAAAACTTCCCTGTTCTTATTTATGAACACCCTTTGATAAGGGACTAAGAATGAATAAAGTGTGGGATCATATAGGGTAGTAAATAGATTGGAAATTCATGGGTAGGTAGAGTGATGATAGAAAATTAGTATTATATGCTTTATTAATATATTTGATGTCTTGCCTATCACTTTCCTCAGAAGCCAACTCAAAATTGGCTTAAAAGACGAGCCTCTTTTATTTGGAGGGCACAACATAAAAGCAAATAAATGACATTGATTTCTTGGAATAATATTAGTAGACCAATTAAAGTGGGGGGTGGGGTGGATTAAGAAATCAACAATGGAAAAATAAAGCTTTAGGAGCCAAATTGACATGAAAACTATACATAAATCCCACCCAAAATGGGTAGAGATATTGAAATGAAATATTTAGTAGATACAAGTCAAGATGATTTCTCCAAATTAACAAATTCTCTTGCAGGCTTTAGAGTTTGGAATTTCATGCTAAATTGCAAATGTTTGATATTCAAGAAAATTTCTGTGGATGTTTTAGATTGACAAAAAACACTTATTTTAGAGTGAATC